>VZTE01000730.1:0-90349 GCA_013397775.1 Eulacestoma nigropectus
TGCCGTTCTTCACCGCTCTCGCTTCGGACAGTGACATGTGGCTTTGAAAACAAGATCTCCTTATGTTTATTAGTTAATGTTGTCAATGTGATGAGGGGTTAAAACAGGAAACCTGATCAAATAGTCAGTTCAGCTGACCAGAAAAAATACAAAAAGCCCCATGGTATGGAAATCATGACAGATTTCTTATCTGTAGCCTACTTTCTTTAGATCAGTTTTTTTTAGTCAGCAATGCCTTTTCTTAATGCCTTGATTTCATTGGGATGTCCCAACCCTTGATTCTCTCTGCTGATATGCTTTTGTAAATATTACTTTATTTTAAAATAGCTTTGACACACTGCCCTTGCTAAACACAAAATTATATTTAATATCACTTTAAACTCTCTCTTCAGTTGTAAGAGCCACTCATGACAAAACAAATATCAGGTAAAATTAAATGCTTCCAAAGGACAAGAAGTTTTCATTCTTAAGGTATATAATTAGTTTTCTCTTTCAGTATTGGAATAACACTTGCACTGTGTTATGAGACTTTGCAACAGGTAGAATAAGTGACTGCAGCAAAGCCAGGTTTTACATTTATTTGGTCCTTCGGAGGATGCTGGAATTAAGACCAGAAGTAAATGAGGCCTCACTGATTTAGAGTGCCTCAAATGTGGTAACCACTTAGTGTGTGATTTATGTGTTCCCTTCCTCACACACACCCTCCACGAAGGAAAATCTAATCAGGATTTAGAGTTATGCTGTATTTGTTGCTTTGATTCTGGTGAATTGTTTCAATTTCTTATTATACTTGAAAGAAAAGCTAAGCAAGGTGAATTACAACAAAAAATTTCAATTAAAGCTGTATTTGACCCATAATGCAGGGCTATGTGTTCCATACATTGTTTTTCATACTATAAAAACAATTTTCATTGTGAATGTGATTGCAGTAACTGCTCCCTACCATGAGCTGATACTGCTGTGGGAGGGGATGGGCAGGAACTTCTGGATTCACTGTTTAGGAGCACATTAAAGTGGGCCGGGGAGTCAGACAGTGGGTCAGTGCCAGAGTCAGGAAGAGAAATCACCTTCCCTTGCTCATTTCAAGTGTTAAAAATCGTGACTCATATCCATCTGCACAGTATTTCTCTAGGATAACATGTCCTGCTGCATCCTTCAAGATGAACCACATCAGAGGAAGTACTCGCTGTTAGCAGTGCGGCAGGGAAGAGAGTGGACTGCACGGCCACTGGCTTGCTTAAGATCACTCATCAAACTTTCTTTTCCTTCACTTGCTATCTTTATATTGTATTAATTTGCCTTTTCCTTTCTTGAGTGTGCAAAATAATAGGAAATGGGTTCATCTGCCTTGGAGTGCAAGAGTGGAAGATCCTTGACCTTATCCCTGGCAAGAGGCAGCACACAAGGAGAGGCCAACAAGGTCAGACTGGGTGTCTATGCCAGCCCTGGCTGCTCTGTGGATGTAGAAGGAAGGAAAGAGCTGTGCCTCCAAGGTACAATTGCTTTACATGGTGCCGAGAACAGAACAGTTTGTGTAACACCGCCAGTCTGCCCAAGGCTGTGTTAGAGAGACAAGTGGTGTAGTTCTATACATGGTGAAACTGCTCATGGATTTGACTTCGCTCCCTATACTGGAATAAATTGAAGGTGAATTCAGTGCCACTGCCCTCTTCCAGACAGGGCATTCAGCCTGGCCTGCTCTGCTGGGCAGGAAGGGTGAGCAGTGGGAGCAGTGGGCGGCAGTGCTCACTGTGAGCTGGCTCAGCCTGGTGTTTTACGCATTCGAGGGGTGTCAGTGTGGATTACACACTAAAATCATCCCCTCCGATCTGCTTGGGAACGGATTGTGTTCTGAGAATCCTTCCTTCTAGCACTGCTGAGCCTGCTGATTTAGTGCCATTCCCCAGCTCCAGGGGACACGAAGTGATTCCCTTGCAGACTGCAGTTGTGCATCCCACTGGCTCCACGAAGGCAGTCGGGAATGATAACCAGCTTGATGTGGCAGCAGCCTGGTATTTTCACTGTGGGGAAAACACAGCTCTAAAATCACCTAGTCATTTTTGTGAAACAACATGTTCAAGATTGATTACTTACTTCTGGAAGCTGTTTCAGCTGAAAGTGGAGGTGTTTAAAGACTTATAGGAGCAGCGAGTCAGGGTCAGCCACGTAAATCATTGCCTGTTGACAAGAAATTTAACAGTTTGGCTTAGTTGTTAGGAAAGCATGCACAACTGGATATATTGAAATCTTAATGGTGCTTTTCCTTATTATTTGATACAGCTAGTAAAAAAACCTCAAACAATAAAACTCCCTCACCACAAGCCTTATTTATTTTATGAAGTCAGAAATGTCTCAAGACTTAACATTTGGAAAAAAGCTTCAGTTGATCAAAACCAAATCCCTCCCTCTGTGTATGCACAAATACTTGATTTGCATTCATTTGGTATTTCCAACTAGCTGTATTTGGAAAAATCATTATCAGAAGCTTCCTTGCTGGTAAAGGAGCTCAGCAGAGCAGGAAGATGACAGGGAATCAGAGGTAGCACTTCAGGGATGTACATGCGACTTCAAGTTAAGGAAGATGCCTCGAGTGGAAGAGCAGGAGACAAAATCCTACTCATCTCTGTGGTTTGATGTAGGACAGCTTTCCGTACTGCAAGCACATGAATTTCTTTCCACGCTGCCTGCTGGAGTGAGCCCTAGCTGGTCCTAGGGGAAAGCATAAACCTGTTTTAAGGGGAATTTGTTATGAACTCTACCCAGACTCTATGGATATATCCAACATTACCCTGGCTCTTCCACCCAGGAGAGTTCTGTGCTACCATCCCAGGTAGTTGCTCACCGTTTAATGGCACCAGATGTTACCCGAGTGTCCTCCCTGTCTCATGCTGTGAACACCCCATGCACACCCCATGCTGGCAGTACCCACAGCCTCAGGGTTCACAGGAGCTGCTTTCTGTTGCCAAACACATGCCCTAACCTGGAGTTCCAGGTTGCATGTTTTTCTACTAAGGGAGTTCTTTAAAAGGGCACTTGAATGCTTAAAAGCACTTTAAAAAGAGTTTTTATAACTCTTTAGAAGAGTTATATGTTCTGACATATGGAGAAAGTAATGTAATTTTTCTGGGTTTATAATTACAGTAATTAATACCTCTTTTATTTAATTGTGTATCAAAGTCATCTTTCAGATTACTCCTTCATCCAGTCATTTTTCTCAGCCAGCTCTTTACCAAAGCACAACTGGCCTACTCTTCAGCACTAAAGAAAACTTCATTTAAAAAATTATTTTTAGCAACAGTATCCTTCAGGTGAAGATGGAAATACATGTCAAATTATTCTATTGAAAGCTTTCCATGGTATGTCAATCAGTAATCTCTCATTATTTAAGCAGTCCCTAGAAGGTAAGAGATTTTAAAGATGTACAGTGTCAGCACTGCCTGTAAAATCGCTCCTTTGTTGAACAGCTTTGTGTAAAACAAAAGACCCCCCTGCCCACTGATGGGATCTGCAGTCAATAGAGATGGATGAAAATTAGTTAATGAAGTTTGGTACCTCTCTCTTCTTGAAATCAAGAAGAACTTTTGAAAGGTTTCCATAAAAACAGAAAACATGAAAGAAATTATCTAAAAACATTTTCAGGACTTAAAATTTGAAGCACTTTTTCACAGGGCAGGAAATTCTGCTCATGTTGATAGAATGTTAAAAGTCTTGATTAAAAATGCTTCCTAAGTACAAGAGTGTTTCTTTTACAGATGTTACTATCAGCTATTCTCACTGCAGAATGTAAACTTGCACTTTTTAGTGTCATTCAAAACCAGACATTTCTTTAGAAAAAAAGAAACAAAAAAAGAAACATATATATATATATATATACACACACATATATATATACACACACACATATATATGTGGAACCCATTGCCAGAAATAAGCAGTTCAAAGAGAAGAGTGCTGAAGGGCTGTGTTCCTGTGTCCCACCCTCTGCTGGTGTTAAGAGTTCTAAGATGTATTTCTTAGAGGTTTCTGAGATAACTCTTGAGCCCTGGTGATTTTATGCAATTATTTTAAGTTCAGCAGTGCAGAAGTATAGATTACCATACACACTCATCCATCAGATGCAAGGAAAATGTTGGCCATTGTTTAACACTTGATTTTTTTTTTCCCCATGCAGTTGCTGAATGCTTTCTTTGGCAAAACTGAAAGCCAGCCCCTTCAGAAAACTACCCCGAGTGCTGGAGGTTTGGTTCTTTAACAAGATCGTGAAATAGATTCTATTGCCTCTCTCACTGTAAAAATATAAAAATAGAGATACAATTTTCTGTTTCTAAATATTGAGCTCACCACTTGTGTTTTTCATGTGTATGGTGCCAAAGCCTGGTCACACCGAAGTCTGAAGGTTGAATAGTTATTTATAAAAACAAAAAGAATAATTAAGATGGGAAGGCAGAATTTAGAATCCTGAAATTCTGTGATTTATGGGCTGGAAAGGCACAGAAACAAATCCTGAGTGCTCTTTATTAGGTAATAATTGTTGCAAGCACATGTACTTGGAGTTGTGTGACTTTTTTTCTTTCTTTTAGCCCGGTTAGCTAACCTAATCTGAAGGGGTCTATTTCAATAAGTAGTAACCTGAAAGCAAATTCAATGCAAAGTACGTTTTCTACCAACTAATAAGCAGTTTACTACTGTAGTAGTACTACTGGTACTACATATTTTAGGCTAAAAGCATTAATGCAGATACTGAGTATACTTTGTAGAAACACCAGTCTTTTTTTTTCTGTTCTGCAATTTTTGTTTCCATTATGGAAGGCATTAGGAAAAGAATATTTAATTCCAAAAATATAATACATAATAATATAATAAATAATTTAAAAATATATATATATCTAATAAATAAAAATATAATAAATAATTAATAAAAATATACTCCTTTGAACTCAGATAGGATTGGCAGTGGGAATGAGGTACCATTTTATTTGAGATTCATGTTGTGACTGAGCACAATCCTTTCTTCCAGCCATACTCTTCATCCTCAAGCCCCCAAGATAATAATGTTGTTTGATTTGTAAATTTTAACAACCTGTGGTTTTGAAAATATAACTCCAATTCCATGTACTGGTTTGAGCTAGATTTATAGTATAAAAGAAATTGCCACTTAGAATGAATTTCTCTTGTAGAAATTCCAAATGTGGCTCTCCTAAAATGCTCAATGTCCCCCTTCATTCCAACACCTAACATGCGTTTGCAAAGCAAAACCAGAATTATAACAGCAGCTTTTACTGCTGCATCTTGTGATATCACTGCAGAGGATATCACAAGGCTGGTGTTAACCAGGCAGAGAGGAAGGAAAAGGTCAAAATTTTCCACAAAACAACTTTGTCTGAAGTAACCCCCACAAAACAGAACAAAGAATGTTTTTAGGCATAATCACAGATCAGTGTTTTCTATTAACAGCAGTTTGTAGAAGTTCCAGGTACCATGGCAGTGCTCATTAGAGAGAAACTCCAGTGCAGAGTGTTTTGAATTCCTACTGCTGCTGTTTACACCGTGTTTTGTCTGGGGCCTTGTCAGCTATTGCTCTGCTGGGTTTTCCTTGAGCTCTTTAAAGATCCCTCTTCAAAGTTACTTGGCTCTTAAAATCACAGTGAAACAAAAACCTAATATCACAGTTTAATATTTAAATTAAACTACAAAGTAATAATTTGCATTAATTGTAGCTTATTAATTGCAAAGGACAACGTCTTGTTTTGTTGTACTTAAAGATTTTATTAGTAACAGACACTTTTAGTTAGTGTTTGTTGCCCCAAGAGCTTTAGAGGAACTGATTTTCTGTCAGAAAAGATTGGAATCAATTGCATTCCTCCCTTACAGATAGTGCTAAAACATTTATTTAAAGGTTTATATGCTCACCCTGCCTTATCTGTATTCCAAGTCACTTGTCCAATGAAATAAAATTCATTCATGCCTTCCTTCACTGTGTTATTGACAAAGTAAGCTTTATGTGGCTGGAAGCCAGAATTCTGTCTTTTGGGAATACCTCTCTCTAAACTTGTCCAAAAGAATTATTTTATTGCATTTTTCATGCCACTTCAAGTGTGTTTGGATGGTAAATCCTAGAAGCTGGGCTGTCTATGACTGTATGAGCCTTTTGAATTAGCAGCATGCACATCATGATACAAGTATGAGATTGTCAGGAAGGAGTGTGTGTGGCTACACCATTTTTTAATTGAATTTTTTTCCCCACATATTAACCTGCGTGACACTACTTGATTCTACTATTCAAAAACTAGGTCAATTAATTTTTTAAAATACCTGGCATTAAGCTGATGTAAAGTTTGCTATCAATTAATGTTCTTTAGCCCATTCTCTATGCAAGAGCAGTATGTGGAGAGCAAGTGCTAAAAACTAGTTGTGCCATGTTTCATTTGGGGAAAAGTAGCATCTGCAGCTGCTTTGTCCAGCCCTGCAGCCAGTGCTGCAGGAACCACATCCAGCTGGCTGTCAGGGCAGAATACAGAAAAGCTGCTGTGATCCAGGTGATTTCTCTTAAACAAAAGATAGAGTAGGTCATCGCTGAGTTAAATACTTAACAAACCAGAGCAACCTGGCCTGGCAGCCACAGTACCGCTGAAAGAGACTGGAAGTGAGATACGTCCATGACCCAAGTGTCATTTCCTTTCTGTGTTGGGATAGAGATCTTGTAAAGCCAGGAAGAGGGGGAGGTAAAAGTAGAATTTAACAGTGGTGTGCTGATTTGAGACTAGAATGTGGGAGAGGAAAGCAATAAGGTTACCTTTTCCTTCTGTCGCTCAGCAGATTCACAGAGCTGGCCCTGGACAGAACAATGTGCGCAGAGGCACTGGGATATTACAGTGCTTAATTCCACTACTTCCACCACAAACTAATTAAAAACCCTCTGATTCTACCAAACCCCTTCCTCTCTCTTCTCATTTCCTTTGCAAACAGGAATTCAGTTTAAATTTGACATCCTTTGTGGACTCTGCAATAAATAAGACTATTTGAGTTGTTCTAGAGCTTTCTTAAGCTTTCCTCAGAGAAACTATCCACAGATTTAGAAACATGGATGAACTGAGAATTGAAAGCTGAATAGATCTAATTGTTTGAGTTCTCACAACTAAGGGTGGAGAGGAGGCCGGGAGAGAGGAATTAATCTCATTTCTCTTACAGAAGCTGCCTTCTCTCTGATGATGCTCATGAGATGAGCCAGCTTGGGGAAGCCCAGTTATGGGAAGAGGCCAACCAAGCAGCCCCCACAGCCCGAGATACCCTGTGCGAAAGGCCAGGGCCGGAGTGCGGAGAGTGGGAGCTCTCAGGTGTGCAGGTGGGACAAGGAAGAGATGTTTGTTTTCTATATGCTGGACCTTGTTTTGATCAGCCTGAAGTGGTCAGGTGTTGAGACTAGATGATTGATGTTGGTCCTTTCCAGCTGTAATTATACTATTCTATCCTAATTTCCCTTTGCACAGCAGTGCTGTTTTGGGAGTACATGATATTTTCTCCAATTGTCAGTTGCACACGTCAGTCTAACATAAGCTCATGTGAGGACCTGAAGAAAAGAAAATTCAGCTTTGGGTAAGTAACCTTCAATTTAGCAGATTTGGTCCTAAAGATAAATGTTCAGTTCTATGATAAACCTTTCTCATTGTGCTAATGGTGTTAATCAAGGTATTAATTAGGTTGCAGTGCCTGACCTACAGCTTTTGCGTGTCTGTGGCTTATCTGCCTGTGGCCAGTTGTGTCTGAACTGCTCTACAATGACTGCTTTCCAGTGACTACGAACAGGACGTTCGTGTAGCCAGTAGGAAAACTTTCCATTTCATAACAAGTCCTATTTCATTTGTCAAAGAATCTCAATAGCATTTCAGGCTCTGCAGATAGTCCTGAAAGCAACCCCAGCAGAAATACCTGTGGATTTTGTGATGATTCACTTCTGAGGTCATAAAGAATATTGGGTTTGTGACCACCCTTACTTTCTTTGTTGCCAGATGAAATGATAATAAATGGATCACAAATTTGGATAGCAAAGCAAATTTGGTATGCTAAGCAATGCTGAGCAGCAATTATCGTCCAGATTCTGGTTCTGGCAAGGAGGTTTTACAACTATTGTATTAGTTACAGAATAGTCAGTCTACTACAGTTCTGAGTCATTCTGGGCTTAAAAAATGCCCAGGTCTGAAACAAATCTGCAGCACAGAATAAAGCTTTCTATTTGTTTAACCCCATGTCAAATGCAAGCCAGTGCTGTCACGCAGAAAGCAAGTAGGCATTTGAGGATACTTTACCTTGTTTTCCTCCTTTCAAAGACTCTATTTTTAGAAGCGCTTTTACTTAGTCATAGGAATTATCAGAGTGCTGGGGAAATTGATCACGACTAACATTCAAGGCTCTTAATTTTGAGCATGCCATTGAAGGGTATGTGCTCTCCTCCTTTGGTCAGGCCACTTTTATAACATAGCCCCATGAGGATTCACCACCTTGAAAAACAAGCTGGGGAAGTCAGTCACCTCCAGTGCCTTTCACTGGGGATATTTCCAGGGAAGCTTTCTAGATTTCATAAAGACAAATGTGAAATCAAGGCTCATCAGGCCCCATTGGGAATGATTCTCATGCTCAACCCTATGCAAACCCACCAACATCCAACTCCCAAGCCAGGATTAGCACGTCTGTGCATCACTTTTGTCAATTCTCATTTTGGAGTGTTCTCCCACTCCTCCTGGAACTCACAGGGAGCTGTAGCATAAATACGTCACTAACGAATTGGCCTCTGCCTCAATAAGCAATCTTTTCCTTTGGTGTCTGTAAACTTTCTGATGTAATGAGGGTCTGGACACCCTTGGCCCAGCCCAAACCCAAGTGCTTATTAATGTGACTCACATTAATAAGCACTAAATACATTTCTCATACGGTGAGAGAAATGAAACCTTCCCCCCAGTCCCTGCCCTTGGGGCAGACACCTGAGGGCAGACAATTCTTCTCTAGCACTTGGGGTCAAGGTTACTGAGTGATACTGAGGGAGCTCCCTCTCATTCTACACACAGCCACGGTACCCCCGGGGTGAGAGCTCAGGGCACAGGTCCCTCCCGCTGGCCCAGGGGCAGTTGTTGGCCCAGCGAATGTGATCTGTCTACAGCAGGAAATGGAATCTCAATGAAAGAATGGGAGCTCCTAACCGAAGTTGAACTCAGTCACAAGCCAGACATGCCCCAGGAGCTGGTTTGCAGTGACCTCATTTGCCTTCTGTTGTTACACGTATGTCCCAGCAGCACTATTTCACAGGCAACAAACATTTAAAAATAGCTTCAGATATATCGATATAATTGAAGACAAAATGTTGCTTTCAGCTGCCACATGGTAGCTTTCACCCTTGTGATGGGTAGGTGGTTTAAAGAGGTAGAAAGCAAATATTTGGATTCTGAAAACACTCTTACTGCACCTTTTTTGTGTGTTTATATTTAAATAAACTACCAGCTGAATAGATGATTAATTCTAGAGAGATGGATACATAGAATGTAAAAAGATCATTTTGTGTTCAAGCCAACTAGCTAATGCAAAGCTGATACTCTCCTGATGGGCCAAAGTAATTTTCCCTATGATTATGAAGAAACTCAAACGTGTTTATGTGGAATGAGGACTTGGTAGAGGTTCTTTTAAGGGAGGAAAAAGAAAGATAAAGTCCAGTGAATTCTGAAATGTTTTTGTACTGATATTATTTATATGACCATTCTCATCGTGTATAAGAATAAGATGACAACAGAGGGAGAGAAAAAAAAATCTATCAAATAAGTGTAAACATGCCCTGAATCAGAAGCTTCCTCCCCTTGCTCACATGGGGATGAGAACTGGTACAAACAGTCCTTGCTTTATCCTAGGGTTTAGAGCAGGGTACGGTAAGTTCTGAGACAATATGAGTGCTTCAGACTTCCCAAACGTCCCATCAGGACCTTTGATTACTTGGCCTTCAAACTAATTTTTTCACCCTTGTACCAGGCTAGAAGGAATCCCCCACATTCCCCAGGATTTACTGGTAGGGCTGGGTTTCTGTCGCCTGGTGACCCTCTTCAAAACAAGTGGTCTTTTTTCTTGGGGCAGGTCCCAGCACTTTTAAGGTTTCTTAATTCACAGCCTGGTTTTCAGATATGTTTATTGCAGACAATGCTCACAGTATGAACAGTGAGCTATATAGGAGCATCTCTCTATTGAGTTTACCCAACAATCAGTACAGATGAGACTTGCCCCTTGTCTTGTTTTGAATCAGTTCCTAGACAACCTTGGGCAAAATACAAGGTTTTAGATGGTGAGGTTTGCTAATGGAAAAACAAAGCAGATAGTTAACAGACACCAGGAAGGACTAAAATCCCATTCAGGATAAATCTTCTATGGGATGAAATTGCAGTAGTTCAAGTCAGTGCTTCCTATATCAGCATTTGGCTTCAAATTCTACATTACATGCGAGAAACTTGTATTTTGACACATCTTCACTTACGCAAATGTGCCAGACTCTTGTATATAAAACAGACTATGGATAGGGTGAAACAGCCCTTCCCATTTCAGTGGTCTCAGGCATAAGGATAGTAGACACATCTGAAGGGCTGTAAATGATAAAAATAAACACTCCACAGACATGATCTTTGGCACTCAGGAGGGAATCAGCTGCTCCTGTGTTCCTGCAGACTCCTGAGTCATCAGGTGTGTACAAAAATAGCTTTTACAGGAAAAGCAAAAGCCTCTCCAACTTTTTTTTCTTAGCATTTCACAGACATGCCTAACCTTTTAGCTGGGGTGATCCTCTATGCTTCAACCATTTTATGTTTTTTAATGAGGTGAAAGTGTTTTTCTAATTTACAGACATTAAATTGCTTTCTTATTTCAGTTCTTCAGGTGTTAACTCTAGTTTTGTTTTCTGAAGAATTGCTTATACTTGTTTTCAGATAGGAGAAAAAGCACTTGGGAAGTTTCCTAAAGTCAGGTAAAATTTACTATTGCAAGAGACTACAAGGTAAAGTTTTCAAAGAATTGACTTGTTAGCTCAGTTTCAGACAGGAGAGTTGATGTGGCAAGTAAGAGTGGGACCAAGAAAAAAAAAATTCTTTAGGTCATCTGGAGCTCCCTTGCCCTACTCCATCCACAAACTCTATGAAGTAAGTTTTTTTTTAAGAAATAAATAGCTCCCAATCTTAACAGTGAAGACAACTACTTAACAAAGAAAAATCAATCATTAAGAACAAGTTCTTCTGAAAACAGACTTAAATCCTGAATAGTATGTTTGTCATATCTCTTTGAATCTCACCAGGGCTGCTAATATTGACTTCTCGTAACAACTGGTAAGTATGTAGTACCGTAGATCTACATCAGAAAATTCCTGCATTGAATCCTTTACTTATTTTTTCTCCCAGTAAAAACAACAAAAAAGTAAGTTTTCTAAATTGATGACCTTAGGGAGGATTTCTGCACTGAAAAATAAGCAAGTCTCCCAGCCTTCATCTTCCATAACATTGCCAAACAAAGACCTGTCCAGAAACTACATTGCCTGTGTTGTTTTTGCTTATTTTATGAGGGGCTCCTCTGATGTCTGATTAAGACTAAGATCTGAATTTGAAAGACTGGAATGCTCTTTGCTGTGAAAATGCTGAGCCAACCTCATCTAACAACCTTTGACACATAAAGAGGGCTGGTAATTGCCACTTTCATTTCTAAATGTTGTAAATGACAGCAAATTTGATAGGATCTACTTTTAGATCTCACTGTAAAAGGCAGACAGTTTCAGAGAATAAGTCAATTTTTTTCTCCTATACTTTTGGTTTACACTCCTTCCCCCCAGCAAATGTCTAATTACCTTAGATAAACATCTGTAAACATGAGCCTTCCCCTCCATTATCCACCTCCTATGTTCCTGGTTTATACCCAAGTTAATAAGCTCAGTCTATTTACCATACTACTTAAAGTAATGCTTTTAATGCTCTATGCAACTTCCTGGTCTTTTACTAGGAGTCATAAAGACACGGAATTAGGGAATGATCATCTTTAATGGGTCTGGGTTCAATAACAGAGACTTCTAACCTATGAGTCTATGAACAGAAATGCCAGTAAACAGATTTGCAAAAGTGCTTGATTTATTTTCCAAGAGCATTAATTTTCATTTTTATCCTGTTTATCCTTCTGTGTAATAGTTCCTCATTCCTGATTTGGAGAGGAGACCCATGCATTATCATTCAGAATGCCACAAAATTCAGTTAAGGGCTGGCTGCAGTATCCCTTCTTGGTTTGTGAATGATTCTGGTGAGAAAAGCGGATTACTTTTTCCATCACAAAGTGTGCCTGCTAATTTTAATGGAGCAGACAGCCTTAAGCTATGCAAGCTATCATTAAACAATAAAGAAACATTAATAAAATGGCTCAAGGGGTAGTCTCATTCAGCCAGGGGTAAAACTATCCTTTGAACATTTTAGGGACCAAGGACATAAAAGAGTGCCACATCTCAGATAACGTAATTCCGCATCCACCAGACTCCAGCTTCTGGAAGCCCAGTTTGCTCCTCCAGCTGGATCCAAACTGCCTGGCAATTCTGTTGTCTGTCAGTCAAGTGTCATCATTCTGCTGTCAGCACTACAACCATCTTTACCTCAGAGGTGTACAAGCTTGATGGAAGCAGTCTGTATATAATGATAGGATGAAATGTTGATTCTGGTCCTCTGACATCATTATTATCATTTTTATTCTGTATGTTTCAGTTTGCTTTTTAAGATGACCAAAAGTTTCCAAGGCAAGCTTTAATTTCTATTATTTAGAAACCCTGAGATATTTTTAGGCATCTGGAAAATGCCTCACTTTCCCCTAGAAGTACTTAATGAGAATTTTATGACTTCTACCCGCATGGTATATAGTCATGTTTTTAATTCTTTACTTCATGACTTGAGGGAGCAAGGCATGGATTAAATGTTCTATTTAAAAATGCTTTGACACATTTTGTTGAAGCCAAGACATTTCTGTTGAACTATTACCATGATTTACTTGAGGTAAATCAGCAAATAAATCATGTTGCTCCATAGGGCCACTCAGCTGAGCTTGTGTTTTATATACACAGAGCCCTATAGCGGCAGCAATTGGCACATTTCCTTCAAGTCAGTGAGAGATTACACAGTAAGAGAGAGATACTTAGAGAGCTGCTGCTGGTGGTGTCTGAGCCCCTAGGCTTTGTTCAGGCAGCTCCAATCTGAATGGATCACTTCCATACCAACGGAAACAACAACAAAATCTCTGGAGTGCAATACGAAGTGTTTTCCATTAATGACAACATGAATGTTATTGCTGAGCTATGTTATGCCAGATGACTGTATGCAGCAGAAGGTAGTTTAATTCACCAGAATTTTCCTTTGCTTTCCCCGCCAGGTTAAAAGTCTGATCAGATGCTGGCTCTACATGCAAAATCATCAAATGACTGCAGCAGCTCCTCTGAGAACACAGAGCTGCATCAGGCAGCAGCTGGAAAAAGCCCCTGCTGCCGAGGAAGCAAACACTGGCGCTGTGGCTCTCCACCGCTCTCTCCAGCCCGTAGTTGCTGAGGGGAAGCAGGCCCCAGAGCCAGAAGGAAAAGGTAAGGACAGCTGGAGGCTGTTGTGCCCACCATGTGTGTGCTGGGAATTACCTCGCACTGGTGTGGCACATCCTGCACCTGTGACAGCCCTGTGGTGTAAGCGAGGCTGTTTATTCATACCAGGATGTTCCTTGCACCAGTGGCCCCATCACCTGGCTCAGCACCTGCTCTAACAAGCTACAGAGAAGGGAGATTGCATCCTGAGGTCAGAGCAGCAGTCTCTCAAATTTTTCCCTGAATTTCCTCCTCTCCTGCATTCTGCTCCCCTAAGGAGGGTGACAAGAGGTTTGCACCAGGACTACTTTCCCCATGATGGTCCCAATGGGTTATCAAACCCAGCCCAGAAGGACCCTTGGCCACAAAGAGCCAAGAATCCTCTGAAGGGGACTACATCTTGTGCCTATCCTCAAACAAACCCTACCTGCTCTAGTTTGAGACTGCCCATGCCCATCGGTTCAAAAGCTCCAAGCCCTGCCTGGTCACTGCCTAGGTAACAAACCTGAGAGCTGCCAGCAAGGGGACAGGGACTACACCAAGGCTGGTGCTATTTCTTGTGCTTTGGCCTGCATCTGAGACAAACTATTTCTTTGCTCACCTACTGCAAACACTTAAACCCCTAAGGTTGAGTTTCTGGAAGGAGAAACCTCAGAAAGAGGGTGAATGCCTACAGAAACATGCTAAGATATGAAATCTAGCTGCTAGGAATGATTAGAGTTGTCTATGATGTCTTTGATGCTTCCTCCAAACTTCTGTTTACCCGGCATGTGGTGAATACTTTGGGCACATTCATCTACCTGGGTCTGAAAGCATTTCAAAGGGCAGGTGTAAACGTTCATAAGCAAGGGATAGGTCAAGCCATTTGCCAGCTTTCTTGCTTCAGTGGGTTAGAATTCAAGGGTGGGGTCTTTCTTTCCCAAAGTATTGAACTAAGAATTCTTGGCTACTTTCAGAAGTGATCCAAATCCTTTAAATTCCAGGTAGGAATAGATGAACAGAAGTGTTTTCACCTGCGCACAGTTGAAAACTAAAAGGGATCTTCAGCAACGCACACTTTCTCGCTATCTTGATCAGAACCTTCAGATGAGAATTCAAAGGCCAATTTTCAAGGCTTTCCTCATGTGTGTGTGTGTGTGTGTTGGAGTGGATTAATCTCTATTGAACCTGATAAAACTTCTCTGAGAGAAGTTGATTTCTGATTTTCACTCAGCTACTGTCTGCATTATCAAAAATACTCCTGATGGATCTCCACACTCCTGAAGTCTTTCAGAGAGATTCAGTGACTCCACCAGTTATTGGCAATTGGAGATCCTGCTAAGGGCAGTTCCCAGGATCCCACCCACAGCTGACAGGATGACTGGACATGCACAATCAGTTCTGACATGGGACCTGACATTTTCCAAAAAGGCTTAAACTACTTGGGATTTCTCTGGGGTAATTCCTGTGCATGATCTAGGATACCTGGCCTGAGTACATCTACTCTGATAAATGCTTCCTAAAATGGCAGGTTTCAGAATAATTCTAAGTTATATATTTGGATAACTACTTCACAAGCTGTTTGAGAAATTTTAATGAAAAACAAGTGACTAAAAAAGTCAGGAAAAAAGAAAGAACGCATGTCTAAGTGTTTTGGGGCTCTGGTTTGGAAGTAGAGCCGATTGCCAAAGTTACTGGATAATATAAATACTCTTTCAATTTCTTTGCAATTTTGAAGCTACTGCAACTCCTGTGAAAGTTCCTAATGTTATTTTTCTGCTCTTGAACTAATTAATAAACTGAAAATTTATATAGTCCTAAATGAAATTGCTTTCTTCTAAGCACTGCAGGAGTTATTACTCTTGTACCTGTTACAGCTTGGGTATCACTGCCAATGCTCCCCAGTAGCCACAGTGCCTGAATTCCCTCCCCAGGAATGGTGCACTGACATTGCCCATCTGAGGCCATGCTCATGCAGGATGCAAGCTGCTAACATCAACTGAGGACAGCATCATCCTGTTCCATTATTATTATTTTAAATGTTGGAGTTGTAAATTTTAGCATATTTACCTGCTGAACATTTAGAAAAACTTTGGTTTAGGTGTATTTTTGAAGAAGAATGAAAAAAAAGCTATCCCGAGATCCTTGGTTTTCATTTCATGAAAACTTTAAGAACTCTTTTAATTAAACTATTAAAAAACAAAATAAAATTGCTTAAACTATCTGAGAGGAATAACTTTTTTTCTTGAACATGATTTTTCAATCATGAATTTTTCAATTATGAATTTTTCAACAGAGTTGTATTAAAACAGGATTACTTGTTAACAAGAACCTGCCATCACTTTTAGAGTGATATTGTAGGGTATTACTAGTACTGTGCTAATAGCTTCACAAGCAGTTAGTATCTCAAAAACAGATTTAACACATTTCCAAACAGAAAATATGTGTATTACTTTGTGGCTTAAATCTGTTTTATGGTGATATCACTTCCAAAATACTGAAGGCATAAAATGGTTTATAGTCCAAAAGATAAACCAGCACAAGCTGCTATGTTGGAATATAAGAAAAGATCTGAGGAAGTGCTAAAAGCATTATTACAGCTATAGAATGGACTCATAAATCTTTTATGCTACTTGATCAGTTTCCCTCGGAACCACACTGTATTGTTTTCATAAACAAACACCCAAAGTTGCTGTGCACAGTGTTTCTGGGCTATCGCACATTGCTTTTGTGCTTTAACACGGTTTGTGTTAAACTGTAAACTACAAACATTCTCGTGAAAAATTCTTGTTTCCAGCACACTGCCTGTGGATGCAGGCCATCCGTCCTAATGGTCAACAGACCCCTCACATCCAGTCAGGCTCTCTCCACTCCATGAAGTGCTGCAGCTCACAGCTGCACTGGGAGGAGCAGCCCAGCGAGAGACTGGTTTCCTGACCTTGAATTTGTCCATGGTAATGAGATTTAGGAGAGAATTTGTCTCCTGCCTTGGTTTCTTTTTACAAGAAGAAGCAGTAGAGCATAACCCTCCATTTTTATCTGCTCTACCATTACGACTCTAAAAGCCTCCATACACTGGCCTGTCTTTTCCTGGATTAAAGGCATTCAGCTCCCTGGGTTGTTGCTCAGGATTGTCAGCCAAACCTGACAGATAAGTTTGCATTTGTCCATTTTCTGTAGAATAGTTTAACCTTATGCTAGACCATGATTTTCCAGCTCATTTTTTAAATGGAATGCTCTCCAGAAGATCAGCTGTCCTGCACTGGCTACAGCTCAGTCATTTAAGAAGCACAAAGCTCTACAGCCTGTAGACTGGAGCCCCAAAAATGTCCTTGTTGTCCCAGCTCTTCACACTTGCGTCACACTCACCCTCCTCCGCACTGAAGAAGGTTGCAAGGATACCTGACAGAGAAAACACAGCTTGTCCAAAGTATTCTAATGGCTTGGTTGAAGCTCATATTATGTGCTCCCCAGTAAAATATAATCTGAGATTGTTAAACTCTAAGCACTGCTGTTGATAAAAATAAAATGAAAAAAAAAAAAAAAAGCTGACAACTGTGTGAAGATGTGGAAGATGTGAAGATGCACTCTGGAGAACAGTGTGAAATGAAGTCACACAAAGGTAGTTTCAGAAATAAGGACTCTTGAAAGGAATTATTGGAGAGTCTGTGGAGTCCAAGACACATAAAAAGCATCTAGACTATAAATATTGAAAAAAATCTTTTGGTAAGAGAACAAAACATTTTAAGTGCTGCACAAGAAAGAATGCAAATCCATGCAGTATAATTATGCAGTTTATAATTCTGAATTAGTGACAGGTAAAAAGGGAAAATTAGTGTAGTTATCTTTTCAGGGCACTGATGAGAGGTATTCTTTAAATGTTCTTCCATGTGTCAGGATACAATATTGAAGTCAAGTAAGGCAAAACCATCTGCAGCTCACCATTGTGCAGAAAGTGTTTCAGTCTAGGGAATAGGACAATTGAACCCATCATCTTTTTCCAGAAGAGAAAACCCATGGCTGTGTACTATTGACCACTTGGTACACAAATGGTGGTACCTCAGAGAACAAGATGTGAACAAATGGAAGATTTGGCAATTTTGAGAAAAACCTCTGTATAAGCTCTGAATGAACACTAACCTTGCTGCCATGGAGTGGCAATAATCTCAGCATGCAGCAGCAAATAATTTGTCCCAGAATGGTTTAAGTTTCTTAGCCTAAAGCAGAAATACCAGTCTCCACCCATGAAATGCCTTCAGGCTGTTCTGTTGGCCAGAGTACGAGGACAGCTTGGAGAGAGAGATGAAAGAACTATCCGTGCATGAGGATCAGCTGAGACTGAGGCTCTGCTGTGCTGGGATCCAGACGTACATGGAGCAGTTCCTGCTCTTCTTCTCTGAGCCTCCTGCTGTTTACAGAGAGAGGATCATTATCTGTGTCTTGCAGAGGAATCAAGAGATTTGCTGTGAGTCTCAGATAGGCTTGAGCTAGAAACTCAGTACAAAGGCCTGAAAGTTGAACTTCAATTGCCTAAAACCCAGAGCCATCCAGAACAGGCCAGTGGATGGAGCACAGGACTTGTGACAGAGCTGTGCTGGTCTGAAATGGCAGCTGGAGGAATGTCTAGAGTGGCATTTGTGCAGCTGAGTCCCAGCCTTGCATTGGGGCCCTTTTTTTTCCCCCTCAACACATAGAGAGTTAAAGAGATACTTTTAAAACCCATTTCATGTGTCAACAGGTTATAGATACAAGCTCTGTTCCTTGAGGACTAATCCAATGGTTCTGCACCTCCACTGACCACAGCAGGAATCTGCAGGAATTCAGACGCAAACCAGAAGCAGTTTCTATTTTGCCATAGTTTGAACCACTTCTGAGCACACAAGAGACAAGACAGAAGAAATGAGCAGCCATTTAAAGCATGTGCTGCTGTTAAGCTCATGAGCCCTACCCATGTAGCAACTCTTAAGGATATAGTATAAAGTGGACTTGAACAATAACACTGGATATTTCCTTGCCCCTGCATGCCACAAAAAGTGAAGCTCATGAAGAGTCCTTCATTAGAAGCCATGCAAAAGTGTGTTGCTGCTGTCCCATTACATGTTTAGAAGGACTCCTTCACAAGGAAATGAAAGAGAAATAAAACCTTTTGCCCCACAGCCAAAAGGAAAACCCATACTGTTTCCTGTATGAGTGGAAAGTAAACACTGAAGGAGTAAAAGTGGATATATAGGAACAACCATTGCATGTGCCCATGCACACTGACAAGGCATAATTTAAAGAGCTATGGGACTGCTGAAGATGAGGTCACTTCTGTTGATATCTGTTGAAAATCACTGTTACATAACTCATAGCGCAGCACAGAAAGATGTCAGAGAGCAGCAGCAAAAACACAGCTTGGGAAGATTTGTCTTCACAGATGGTCTGAATTGTACCACAGAACACAGACTGTGTTTTCTCCTACAGCATTTTGCAGGTTGTGTATCCTGTATTCCCAGCTACAGAACTAGGAGATGGATCCTGAAATCATTTCTTAGTGCAAAGTCAGCAAATATAAAACTAGTGAATGAGCCTTGACTCAGTATGACTTTCTCTGGGTGCCAAACCAGACCTTATGCCATGACAAGCTAAGATCTACCAGTTCGGTTGTGACATTGCAGATATCACAGAAAACAAACAAGCAAACATTGAAGGAGTGGATATATTGGTCAGTGTTCATCAGGGTTAGCTATCAGCTTTTTACTGAGACAGTTGATTAGGTTAGGTACATTCAGCTTTGTTTGAAAAAAATGGGCCTACATTGCAGCTACATGAACATAAAGGGCCATGAAGCCAGCAAAGTCTGAGGAATTACAAGACTTTTTTGAGGACACCATATATGTTGAAAAGTACCTTGCAAAATCTGTGCCACCCTTCATGGTCCTCCACAGACTCATTCTGTTTTCCTCATGGACCTTTCTTTTGCTCACAGATCACCTTCAGGATTCGTCTTTACTTCCTCTGCATTGATTTTATCCATGAAGGAGTATGGCTGCCTTCAGCAGCTGGTTTCTTTCCTCTTCCTCAGCAGATTCCTTAGTATGTTTACATTCTAATGTGATGCATTATGTCTACTTTGATTGTCTACTGGTCAGAAGTAGTTTTGTCCACAATCCTGTGAATGTAACACTTCTCACCAGCTTAGAAAAGAAGAGCAGAATTTACTAGTACCTTTTCAGTAACCCATAAAAATTCCCTTGATTTTTGTTTGTGTAGCTCCTCCTGGAAAGTGTGAGGTATGAGAGAAAGTTAGAGCCAGTTCATAGTCTACTATAAAAATTAACTTTAATGGGGAAAATAATGTTGCTTACAAACCAAGGAAGCTGCACTGCATGGGAAATAGAGCATGAAAAGGATTTGTGCTGTGATGTCACAATTAGAGAGAATAAGCAACACGAATTAGCAACTGGAATGCAAATATTGTACATTGAAGTGTAACTTCAGTGTAATATCAGAGATGTGGGTGCATAAGGAATTAGAGCATCTCTAAAATGATATTCAAACTGCTGCTCTCTGCAGACTGGAGCCCATGCACTGTGGCTTAGGTGGCCCCAGCCTTCACTGATCTAGAGCTGATGCTTTCTCCTTACTCTTTTTTATCAGTATTTATTGCATGAAATTAGAGGTTTTGTTTGTGCAGATACATTGCATATAGGTCAGTGACTTGCTCACAAAAACATGTGGAGGTGGACAGGTATTGGCTTTGGACAGACAGCAGTAGCAAAGCAAAGCAAAACCACAGGTCCTTCCAGAGTGGTGAAGGCTGAGCAGCTCATCTGTGAGAAGGGGAGAGTGCCAGTGAGCACCAGCTTGGCTGCTCTGTGTGCCAGGGGCGGCAGTAATTACAGACTGCACGCCCAGCCTTCTGCAATTCTCTCTGCACTGCCTCAGAAAATGAAGGAACAGGGCATCTTTTAATAGAGATGAATTTTTCTAATGCACCATTATTTAGTTTAAAGGCTCCAAGGCCACCTTGCCTCTGAATGTGGAGCCCAGAGTTGTATATATCATGGTGCACTTACAATAAAGCAACTGTTTAAATGCTTTACTGAATCAGGGTCATGATATACTAAAAGCTTTCCATAACTAGAGGGGCTGGACTAGGAACCTCCTGAACAAGAAAATAAGTTTTCTTATGTAAAAAGCCATTTTTTAAAATGCTTTACATGTCTTATGGGCTTGGAGGAAGAAGACATTTCAAAATAAGAGCAAATGTTCACTTTCCTTCAATTCTGCATGAACAGAGCCTATATTTCTAAATGAAAGACTGTAGGTCTCAGCTTGTCTGTGCCATTCATGCCCAGTGGTAAATTTAAGGATGATCATCATTACCTCCTCGTTACCAGGCTCTCTGCTTGTCTTGATCTGTGAGCTCCAGACTTAAATACAAAAATGAGAGATTTAGGGTTCACACCATATAGTTCCTTCCTATTTTCCCTTAATTTGCAGGTTTAATGCCACAGAAATTGTCTTCTCTCACCCTTATTACTTGCCCTTTCCCCTGTAAATGGTGTAGTTGCATTGCAGTGACTGCACTTGACTCAACAGCTGCCTTCTGCGTGCATTGTGCTTCTCTACTTGACCCAAAATCATCTCAGTACTTCATTTTTGGAGGCGTTTCATTGCTTTTCCTTAAGGAAATTAATTCCTTCCTTGTAGAAGAAAGCCAGCTTCTGTCTTCCACTTGAGTACTTTTTTGGGCAGAGAGGGGAGGAGGAATGAAGTGGGTGATTTGGGTTTTTAAATCAGTAAACTGCCAAACTACAGTACTAGTGCAAAAGGGCAAGTATGTAATTTTCTCAGTAGCAAATATAGCTACATGTATCTAAATCGGAGACATTCATCAGCTCCTTTATAGGATAAGACGGGGCTCAGAAATTATTTTCTGTTTAAGTATGTAAGATCAAACATGTTTGTCATTTTAGCCTTCTCTTTATTCTATCTGATTTCAAGATCTTCAGACAGACTCTCTTTAGATGTCATTGCTTCAAGCTTCTGCTTTTATCACATTAACCGCTCTTCATGAGCTTTTACACATCAAAATGTCTTTAGATACATTGTTGAAGAGAGCTTACTTGTGAAGACTTCAATAAAAAGTTAGAGAATCTGTGCCTGAAACTTTGTACAAACACACTTAGATGAAATAAAAACATTGAAACAAAAATGAAACCCCAAACAAAAAACCACAATGCTTCACTCACATTTTGTTTTTTCAAGAAGAAAAAAGATATTTTCCTTATGTTTGAATACAGCTTTGTGTGCAAAACCCCAGACACGGTGAGCCATCTTGTGCCTGTCAGATCCTTACATTTCCGGAGCTTAATACTTTTGCGGTTTTGAATTCTTCTCTTCCTGCTCTATGAGGCAGAGGGTTACACCAAACTCTGTAATTAGGAAGACCTGCATTTTCTTATGGATTGTCTAGGCCTTTATTGAGCCATATCTTCAGGTATGTCTGGATCCTGCTTCTATTTAGGTTTTTGACTAGAGAAAATTCTTCCAAGCTAGTAGAAAGGGCTGGGGTTTGCTTTACATTATTTTAACTGGGACAGACTTAGCCCTTGTAGGGTCCTTTGGCCATTTCCTCACTGGTTGCCATCACTTGTGTTTCACCAGTATCTTGCAATTAACACTAACGAACATGGGACAGTAACAACATGTGCATGGCATTGAAGCTCTCTCATCCCTCCCACAAGCAGGTTTGGGCTCACCTCTGGCAGAAGAGTGTGTTTGTACTTGGAAAGAGACTGGTTCCAGTGCACACCAGCAGTGTGACAACACAAGGGGATACCAGCAGGATGTTTCATTAGCAGGCCTTTCAGATTAGCAGGTTTCTTAGCAGTTTCAGATTCACTTATTTTTGAGATAAGGCTGCTGCTTTTGCCACAGCTGCTTGTGATCAGACTGGAGTGAAGGACTGTTAGAAAGAAACTCCAGAAGCATTTCAGGATGTGTTTGTGCACACGCAGATAGATTGACTGATGACAAGCTGACCAGCCATCTGGGCTCTGTCACCTGTGGTGGGGAACTGTAGCACCAGGATTTGCTACAAGATAAACTTCCTCTCTTTCATCAGCATCCCTGGGATGTTGGAATCTCACTGAAGCATACACCATGACACTGATATAACAGCAGGTTAAATAAGATAAAGACCAGTCACTACACTTGCATCGCCATGTCTAAGGGTCAAATGCACCCAGCTTGCTCAATACATTCTCCTGCATTTCCCTCAGAATAACTGAAGCTTTGTTTGAAAAGTATCTACTTTAGTTTCTTGCATTTAAAAAAAGAAACCAAAACCAAAACAATTAGAATAGAATATTCACACATATCTGGTCATCTCCCAAGTTCTGCTATGGAGCTTGTCACTTAGAGGAGGGAGGCCATTTGCAAGTGGGTGAGTGGAATTTGTAAGTAGAACAATAAGCACTACAGGGGTATCCAAGATGGAAAGCCATAGGCTTCCTTGTTAGAAAGGAAAGGTGCATCTCCTACATCTTTGGCAAAGATTTTCTTCCCTATTCTGTAGGTGCCTGAGGAGCACACAACCCTCTGCTCTCAGCTGAGTCCGGCTGCACAGCCCACACCTCCCATACACTATTTTCAGAGCGTTGTTGCCTGAAGGAAATATAGAGCAAAGGCGTTATTAATCACTAGGAGCAGTTTTCCCTCAGCCATTTCAAATCTTCCATTGCAGAATGTCCCATAATGTCTCAGTTGTTAGCAATCAAGTCCCAAAATGACCAATTCACAGTCCTAATCAGTTCTGAAATTAAATACCCCTCCCAACATCTCATCCCTCAGAAACAAGACTAAAAACGTTATTCGTCAAAAGTCTAACAAAAACACCCCACACTCCCAAATTCATGCTGTGTGACGATAATGAGCAATACTCTATTTTTTTTTAGAGTTTAATCATTGATGTCCCTTAAATATAATGGCATAGAACAGAAAAATCTTGTATTTAAAATATTACCATAAATGAGACCCAAAGGAAACATCTGTTCTTAATAAAATGCAGAAAATCTTTGAACTCAGAAGACCTAAATGGTTCAATTGCCTTCCATTTTCATGCTATGTAGAGAAGACTTGGTGCTCAGAATGTCATGTTTTTTCCACTCCTCTTCTCTGTTCGTTTGCTAGTTTAATTATGTGACATACATGAAGCACCAGGACTAATGATAAGTAATTTAGTGTTTCACACACACTGTGTTGACGTACATAGGGATAGGTTTGTAGATAGAAACAAAAAAAGGACATTCAGTGGCTTCACAGATAAGGGCACTTGGCATGCATGGGAAAGACACAGTAGCAAAGCATTGTTTTTGAGACCTGTTTTCTAGCAAGTTTTAAGCCTTGATTTATCAAAACAAGGAGTGCTCAATCCAGGCGGTTACTGTTTAAAAAAGGGTTGTTCCTGATAACCTGGTACATTGATTCCCAAACTGAGGAGAGGTGAGGTGCAGGTGAGCCACTGGGACAGAAGCAAAATCCCCTCCTGAGACAGGGTGAGAGACCAGCAGCCAGTGCAACATGACTGGTCATCACCAGTTCTCAGGTTTGTTTACAGCTGCAAATAAAAATAATGCCAAATTGCATCTGGGAAAAGCTTAGAACAGATCTTTAGGAATTTAGCTGGAAATAAATGAAGGAAAGGTCTGTGTAAGTGAAGAAGGAGTTGTGGTGACACCGATTGCTCAGTTCTCTCAGTAACAGCCCGCTGGTAACAGTGTGCACTGTACTCTGACACTGGAGACAAATTCTTGGTTATATAAGATCACTTGCCATTTCTTGATTTTTTTTTTCCAGATTTAAATGTTTTTAGGCTCTGAATAATCTGTCTTGGTGATGTGTAATCCTGAGTTTTAGGTTAGGTTTATGAGCAAAAGGTGATTTGTACTTGTATGTGTGCACCAGAGGTTTTGTCTGTGCTGGCCCCAAAACTCCACCTTTGAGGTTTGCTGTCCCCAGCAACGTCTCTGTTCCCCATCCTGCCTCTGCTGCCAAGAGTATGCCTGTGCTTCAGGGCCAGCCCCAGCAGGGACACACCTGACACCAGTGTGTTCATATGGCTACCCAAAACAGCTGATCATCCCCCTGAGTAGCCCAGAACCATCCTCACTTATACCTTCTTATGAAGAGTCATATGCCAGTTAGAAAAAGAGGAGGGAAAGGAAAATGGAGAGCAAATAACTTGCAATAACATATGATAAAATTATTACCTTACGAAGGAGATGTGTGACACCCAGCACACCAAAAGGTATTACTTCCTTAGAGAAGGTTGGTCTTGAATATCGTGCACTGAATTTTGTAGAAGATTAAATGCTAATAATCAGATCAAATGTGGATATATGAGATGGGGGATGAGGCTGGGAAATTGCTTGCCAGGCTGAACAAAGAGGAGGACAGCAGTAAAGTTATTAGCTCAATTAAGTAGAAAGATGGTTTGATGAAAACCTGTACTCACAGAAATAAATCAAGTATTTAGAATATTAAAAAAGAAAAAGACTTAAATCTGTGGACAGCTTTTCTCCGATATCCTCTATGCCAGTGTAATCTAAAGAATTCTGTGTTTGTGAATGAGTATTACAAAAAGTTATCTGCAAGAAATAAATATAACAGCATTTAACAGCCTTTCAGTATTTTACAAAGAGTTACTCAAATGGATCTCACAGATGGGAAATTACTGTGATCCCTGCTTTTTATGGACAGGAAGGGACAACACTCATGGCTGCAGCTTTCCCTGTTCTAACCTGCATCCCTCAGGCTCAGGGCAGTACATTGCTCTCCTGATACTTGTCCCCTCGTGGGCCGGCTGTGAGGCCATGAACTCTGCTTTCAAGATTGATTTCAATGCTGAAGCATTAAAGCAGCATTTTAGGTACCAGTGATCCCCAGTGCAAGATATTGGTGGATGTTTATGAAGCATTTTCTGACATCCCAGTCTGTTAACTTTTCATTAATTCAAGGATAGCTGTAGAAACATAAAACGTGTAACAATGGATTCCCACGTGATAACTAAAAAAGAAACAAAAATAAGTATCCTAAACTCCAGAGGCCCTCACTAATTGACCTTACAGGCTTATCAAGCAGTTTTGATCAGAAATAACTAACATAATCCAGCTAGACCAATTAGAGCTCAGAAAAGGAAAAAAAAAAGAAATTGGAAAGTTGTAGAAGCTTCAATTTGGACAGCATCCTTTGCAATATGAAATGCTAGCTGATTCAGCAAACAAGTAGGAGCTCAGGAAACAAGTTATAACCCATGACCCAAGGAAACAGTAGATAAACTGAAAAGCCATGACAAGATGTTTTCTTTATGGCAGACATGCAGAAGACCTTTAAAAGTTATTATCGCCTCTAGAAGAGGTGGGCAGAACACAGAGTAGTTTAGCTAGGGGAGCAGCACTAAGAGAATGATCTAAGTGTTGGTTCCACACCACAGGCCCTGTGGATAGGTGAGAAAAACAGCCTGTGGGAAGCCCGCTTTGGAAATTTACCCCTGAGAGACATTATTAGCAATTACTGTTTGTTGTTTCCACTGCAGAAGACTGGAGATCTCAAATCTGACTATCCTAAATGCAAAGGACGAAGGAACTTTACTAACACACCGAACAGTGAGTGATACGATTGCACAGACAGAAAAAGGTCCCCCATATACTTTAATGAAATCATCTCAGTACCCCTCCTGACGAGTTTTCATTCCTGTTTTCAGCTGCAAGATGGCATGGCCTGTTCCAGGCACACCATCCCCAGATTCACATTCCAGACAATCCCCATCCATGTGGTGCTGCTGAGCTGTGTGCCAATGTGCCCCTTCCTGAGACACTTTCTACAAGGCCAGGCACATGGGAGGGACAAAGGAGCACTTGGATATATTAGCAGGTGGAATATCAAGCTGCTGTAACAATGAATTGTACAGATTTAATCTTTTTCTGGCAGAAAGTTGTCTTGAGAATTTGAGCAGGTGCACAGAGAGACTGATTTTCAGAACAAACATTTTGGTCTTTAGATCTGAGATAATATGGCCCCAGGGAGAACTTTTAGTAAAACAGTATATGAAAACTTTTGTGAATAGAAGTTCCCTGCCACAGAATATCATATTTATAATGGCCTATTTAGGAATTTAACTAATGTCAAGGGGGTTGGTTAGAGGTTTTGTGCTTTCGTTTGTCCCACTCATACCTGTTTTCACAAACAGGTGTGTTCCTGTGTGTGTAATGCAGGAAGTTGTCAGATCCTGTAGGAAACTAACTGCAAATCTCAGCATCTCAAGGTGCTATCTTGAAACTTCATCTTCTCTAAGTGGCACCAGAAAACTAATTCCTTTATGCACAAAATAAACAGATTTAAAATCTCAAACTTCATGTGAACATGAAATATTTGAGGAAATTTTTTTCATCTTAAACCTTGATGCACACTTTGCATTCTTGCGCATCCCCAAAATTCCTGTCATCTCAGGGAATGCAGATTTCAAGGCTTGGATTCAGTTGGACTGACTAATTACTTGTGTTGTAATGATCAACCTGCTTAATTTATCACTTCTTTGAACATTTAATTAGCCAACAGTGCAAGACAATTTAGTTCTGAATTAGGATAAATTAAAATGCTAGCTTTGCAGCTTTAAGGATATGTGAACCACCACCAATTGCTGCTATGAAAACATTCAACAAAGCAGAGAGAAGAATGCAAAGATCTCAGCCAGGTTAATGATTCTGAAACAACAGCTTTTAAAAAGCTAACTGTGAAATGTGTCTGTTCCATCGCATGTCAATGTGCCCATGCTGAAAGATAAAAACAAGAAGCTGAAAATGGCAATTTCCTCCCCCTCCATGCTTGGCTCCGGCTCCTTCCAGTGCAGGAGGCTCCTCAGGCCACCCATGCATCCACTCCTACCCCTGTGTAACTGGGGTCCCAGTTCAATCCCTATACACATCCATTTGGGGCAAGGTCATATGTTTTCCTGTAAGCAAAGCTGTAATTCATATTTGTAATACTCTGAAACTGCTTTGTAACTGCCCTGGTATCAGACAGTTACATGTTCTCGAACTGATCGAGAATAATAAACCTGAATATAGAACTTCAATAGGAAAAATGGAAAGTGGAGATGGTTTACGATTAGTAATCCATGGAGACGCTTTTGTACAGATACCCAAACTGCTTCCATTATGTGTGCTGTCATTTGGCTTCCATGACTAAGCCATTGTAATAAACTGAAAAGGACCATGGATAACACTTTTAAAAGTGCTAAAGAATCACGAGTCTAATTCTTGCTGGTTTTCTGAGAGACTCATTCTCAACCTTGCACCTGCAGCACACATTCGGATGCCTTCTTCTTATTTTTTCAGAATTACTATGGAAAGGATGAGACTCTTGATATCTTTGTGTGTCTTGATATCTTGGTCAAAGCCACAAAAGGAAAAATTGACTGTCCAAATCCTTGGGCTGTTTTGACCTCTGAGAGTCTTTGTTCTTGCAGTGTTTATTCAAAATGTGAGCACACATTGTTTGTAGAACAGAGATGAGGACAAGTGAATGCATTTCTTTCTTGTCTAATGAATATAACTCTACAACTGCAACCACCAGTGAGATGCAAATGCATTCAGAACCTCCTGCAGAGCTCTGAGAGATGCCCACATACATCAGTATCAGACATCTACTGATACAGAAACCAGGGGTGGCAAGCAGCACTACCAGTTTAGTTCCAAGTGATTCTGACTATACTTTTCAATGGTGTATTTAGTGCTAATTAGTCCATTTTGAATTGTTTGCCCAAACCATACAATAATACCATTTCATTAAAAAGGCTTCAATTAAAGAGGAGAGAAGGAACTTCCCATCAGAAAGCTATCTGTACACATATTATATCTGCACACCCCATATATGCACACTGTATAATCAGGCATGCTCAAATTAGAGATGAAATTACAGCTTTTCTGTTACCATGAGAACAGCAACATTTCTCACTGCCTGTTAAAATTATTAACTCAAGGATCTTATATATTTTTAAACTTCATTATTATTTATCTAGGGTTGTACAAGTTTTGGCTGTGCCCACACTAGCCAGCATTAATCACATCTCAAATGAACTACTGCCAGCATGGAGAGAGCCTCCACCAATTTTTGCCAGCCACTATAATTAGCTTTCATCCTTCTGTTGTCTTTCTTTCTTTTTTTTTTTAGTAGCCATGTGTGGCCATTACAGTGAAAACTGCTACAACGAAAAAACCAGAAAAGCTTACAGGAATCTTACAGCCTGTGCTCCACAGCAGTGAGCAAGTTCAACGGTGGTCTAAGTTCAGCAGTGTGGGGAAAAGGAATGATGATGAGAGCCTCAAACCCTTTCCTTGCAGCCAGTACAAGTCCAGGTCTCAGTGAAAGCATTGTCACCCCAGAGCCTGAGGTTGCCATGGCAATGTGCAGGGAGGCCAGCTTTGCTCCAGCAGGAGGAGGGCTGTGTGTTTTCCCATCTGGTGGTGACTTGATCCTCTGACGCACAGCCTGCCCTGTCCTCCCCTTCTCTCCTCAGCAGCAATTGGAACAGTTTGCTTTCAGCAGAGAGAGGGTGAGGAAAAGCTGCTGTGAGTGTTTGGCTCAGTGCAAAGGAGATTAACGGCAGGAGCACGAGTCTGAACCAGAGCTCCTGCTGGCAGCATGTGCTGGTGGCAGAGCTGGCCTGATTCATGCTGCACTTCATGTGCTTTACGTGTCCTGGTGGCTCAAAGGAGATGGAGGGGACATTTGGAAAAATGAAGGATTCCTACTGCCTTGTTGCCCGCTGACACCGGAGTGACTGTAGCTGCCTGGACAATTCATCATGCTCTGGCTCCCACCTAGCTGCCAGCTTTCAGGTTTTTCCAGGAAAAGGGGACTCATTTGGCCATGCGTCAAAAGGAAACACAGGTGAATTCCAGTTTGGGGCTGCCCAGCTTAGAGGTATTTCAGTCTTTCCTCATGACATGCTCATCATTAGACTCCTGCTGCCATCCCAAAGCAGGACAGATAAAAGTTTTAGGATTTCAGAAGTCAAATTCACAGAATTCCTTGACAATTCTGATTCTCTTCTTTTGTTTAATTGCTACTTAGATACAGTCAAACAGGCTTTAGGGCCTTAAGATGAACTGTGTTGTCTCCTTTGGTTTCTAGCCATGACTATAAGACCAGCTCAAACAGAGACAGTGGCACAAGCCCAGGAAGGAAAGTGAGTGAGTGGCAGCGCACCTTGGGACACCTGAACAGCCTCCAGGCTCTGCAGGTGCTCAGTGGGACCACTAAACATGTGCAAAGGTTGGGCCACACACTACAGTCTTGCATTCTGCAAGTGCAATCTGAGTTAGAATCACCCTGGATTCCTGTTCTTTCTTGTTTTTCTGGGGATGAAAATAATCCCTGTAAAGTGGCCCTGCACTTCTCTTGCTGGTTTTCAGACTCTCGGGGGCTTTGTGCCCCATGTCTGTGCAGCAGAGCCTTCACCAGGAGCTGAGCTGGAGGCCTCACTCAGCTGTCCTGCTCTCAGAGCAGCTCTTGTGCTTGTAAATCACACAGGTTAGTGCAAACAGCTCAGAGGTGTTTTCCAATAAATCTTTGCAACCGCATCATTTTAGTTTTGCTTGGGTTCTTACAAGGTACGAAATATTTCCAGAGGGAAAAAGACCTTATGATTGGAGAGCAGCCCTTTAACCCTCACTGTCACCCATTTTTAAGTATGCCCAGGCATGAGGCAGGCAGACAGACTGGTTCCAGTACAGCCAGGTTATTACAACCTGTCCCCCAATGATATAACATTTGATGTGTGCGCTTGACGTGCGTTTTACCTGTATGAACACAGCCCAGGGTATTTCCTGCAGCATTCACAATATAGTAAACTAAGCTGACACTTCTCAATACTACTGGAATTACTAGTGTTTAAATGGTTTTGTATTACTTTGTTATCTATTAGATTTTTGGTTACTTCTAAACCCAAAATTTCTTCTTACCCAGTGCTTCCAGTATTTTTGCAGCCTCATCCTCTAAAGACTCTGAGGCTTTTGTGATCAATAGCCACTTATTGTTTTGAAAACAGAAGAAGGATAATAAAGATATGTTCACACTATGAAGGGTATGAGGGTAAAGATAAGATAAAGGAGGAGTATCTCAATAGATGAAAATAGTTTTGAAGATAAGGAATGTCCATGAATTCAGGGGAAAATAATAAGGTTCCAGAGATAAAGTAAACGATAACAATTTTTATGATAATGGGAGAGGAACACATTAAGAATTTTATTAGCAAGAACTACAAAAATTAGCTCTCTCCATTTTCATCTTAGAATCAGTGAACATTTTGTTTTCATAATAAAAACAGCAATGAAAAGAAAATTGGACACAGAGCATTACACTTTTTCCTCTGGAGGAGAAGATGATTTCCCCTCTCTGAGTAGTAATGTGGACAATCAAGGCTGTAACTGCAGGACACAGTGCATGTCATGGGTGTGCCGTCTCACCCACAGGTCCCTCCACTTCACAGCTCCCGCTGCATTTGATGAGCGCAGCCCTGGCAGAGCCCATCTCCTCAGCTAGTCACCCCAGAATAGGAATCATCAATATACTGATAGACGAAGGGGAAATTTTTCCTTTATTCCTTTTCTGCACAGTGACTACAAATGGGGCAGGAGTCTGTATCCACAGGGTGTTCCAGTGCAGGACCTCCTGGCAGATGCTGACACTGCCTGGCCTGAGCAGGCCATGAAGCACCACAGGATAATAGACACAGTACCTTGAGCTTATGGAGAAAAAAGCTGTGCCACACTGACCCTGCAGTGAGAGGCTTCTAATGGCCTCCTCCCTGCCTGCTTTAATAATCAGATAAGGACTTGGGGATTGCAGAGAAAGTATGAGTGGCAAAAAGACTCACTGGGTGAAGTTTAAGACAGTAGAAAAATCCTAAAAACAGACCCACTGGTAGACCTGCAGAGAGCAGAAAACATCTGGGAACAGCTTTGGATATGTTCCTGAAGCAGAGGGGAGAAATTCTGCTCAGCTTGACTGAGTCATAGGTTCAGCCTAAAGAACCAATATGTTTGGCACTTCAGGTTGTGACTCAGTTACTAGAGCCATTTTCTTAATCTCTGACAGAAAGTATAAGTACTACAAAGCGTTTCGTGCAAGAACAGCTTGCACCTCAGTCAGAAAAAAACTGAGAGAGAATTTAGAAATTTCCTGTCAATTCAAAATTAACTTGAATTCAGACTCCTGAGGTTTTGCAAAATGACAGTCACCACCTGGGTCTGCAAGGCTGTAGCTGTGATATGCTTCAGGATTAGAGATTCCTGCATCTTTAGTTTTTTAAAATACTTTTCATCAATCCACATCAGCTGCATCATCCCTTCTTAGCACCATCCTAGAGATGTGGAACTTGAAGTTCATGAATGCATCATTGCCAAAGCCCAGATTGGGTTCCAGTTGGCTATTGAAGCCTCACTCTCTGGGATATTTTCTCCCATCTCAATAAAATGTGCATAATAGTTCAAGACTAAAATGCATCCCCTTGTAATGATCATTATGCTGCATTTTGAAGCCCATTTATCACTTTTCAGGAGCCACTTGTAATATCATAACTTTGCTTGCTCACTCACTGTAAAAAAAACTAGCTGTTTCCAACATCTAATCCTGCAAGAGTAGATTGTGTTCAGTGATTGCTCCAACTGCCTTGCCAATGAGTTGAAACACTTTTTGCTAGGGCCATTAAGCAGACTAGGGGAACATTCAGCTATATTTAATGCTCAGGAAATCAGGACAATTGAATTCCAAGGATCAGAGAGAAAACAAATAAAATTAGAAAGGTTGATGAAATGAACAAGGGAAAGTGCGCACATGTTGCTAAAGAACCTGAGCGTGTAAAACATGGCTTTGGAATTTTTTGCAAGCTTGAGATGTAGGAGCCTTATCCTGGATCAGTTTATCTACTCAATTACCTTGGTATAAGCACTAGCTCTAAATCAGGAGACTGCATCCCAGGGCCATTACAGATCCTGCAAATCTCAGTCAACCAACACGACACATTTAAGGTTTCAAGTTAACTGAATTCCTGGATTCACAGCACTGAAGAGTTAACTGAACATGGCATCTTCACATTACAGGGGCCCAGTCAGTGCCCAGGCTCAGAAAAGATTCAGAGTATTAGTTTAGGTGTAGTAGGTACTCAGTGTTGTAAGTACTTTGAGCTGATGTTGAACTAGGTCAGTTGATAAAGACTGGGTTTCCTGTTCAAATGTGGACAATGAATTCTGTGGGTTTCTGCAGTGAGGCATGAGACAGACTGATTGACTTCTAAGCTACTACAGGACCATCCTGTCAATACTCCTTCCCTTTCATTGCTCTCCTTCCTTTCCAAATATGGAGGAAGACCTTACGTCTATTTTTTGAATAACAGCAGCTGGGGCAACTTATCCCAGAGAGGGATGTCCTCCTTCAAGTATTCCTGCCAGCATCTCGTGCTGCTTCAGCACTATGTGTTGGGTGAAGGCCAATGAATTTCTCTTCAGGCTGCTCTGTGATGTCCAAGAGAAGCAGTGCCTACTCACCCCATTTCTGTGCCTTCAAACCCAATCCCCAGGACTGAAGGCCATCTCATGGTAACCAGCAAGATTAACCATCTCCTCTTCTGTTTTTGGAGCCTTCTCCATTTTAAAGAAGTCACAGGTTGGCATACATGGCTGCCATCCCTTTAAATCATTAAACTGCTATGGATCTAATGTATTGCCCTGAATTGTGAGTCCTCTCTCTTCACCAAGCAGTAAATAAAGGCTTTTGACTTTAAACACAGCTCAGATATGTCATGACTACAAACAGCCTGCTGCTCTCTCAACATGTTTGTCTAATTTCTGCAGGAGTAAGAACAGGGAGCAGGAGAGCAGATGGTGCAGCTATCTCAGTGCAGAGAGTACAGGCTATGGATGCAATATGTACATAACCACTATTTTCTAATGCAACACTATAATTACTATGGAGAGGATTTATTTTGGAACTGCAGTTTAAATAAAATGATTGCTTCAAACCACATAGGCTCAAGTGCAGCTGGAATAATAGCAAGCCTTTTCTCCAGACAGGAGGGAGAATCCCAAATATATGGGCTAAAGTGAGCAGGAATGTGGGACAAAACAGCAGAGCAATAAGCTGCTGAAGAGAAAAGGGATTTCCAGTACAATCTGTAACTGAAGTGTCCTCTCAAGAAAAATGTTTCTCCTCCTCTTTAGAAACATATTGGAGTGGTGGGAGAGGGCTGGTGTACTTTGAAAAGAGTATCAGTTGAAACTGCTCAAAAAAGGTAAAGGAAGTGTAAAGGAAAATTGCAAAACGAATGAGAAAAACAACTCAAAGCAGAGGTAGGTTTTTTCTGGGCGAAGGGAACTGGTGTAAGTAAAGGTCAGCACTTGAATCAGGTGGTGAGCAGCTAGTAACTAGTAGCTATTGTTCCATCATCCAAATACTTGCCTCTTTCCCCTCACATGACATACATTACTCAGTAGGAGCAGAGTTTCGAAGACCTTATTAATCCTTGCAATTAAGTTAAGTTTTCAGTACTTAATTCTAAGTAAAGTGTGGTACTTTAGTCTGGTTCAATAATAGCCTGTGTCACTTATCTCCCTCTCTCATGCAGAATCTCTGAAAAATTAAATTGAGCATGCTGAAATTTTTTTAGCGAGAACATTTCCTTCAGAAGTACTCTCAGAAAATGAGGCAGTAGCACAAGAAGGCATATATCCCCTTGAATTGGGACGGGGGTGTATTAGTTATTTTGGTATAAAAGGGACAGAGATGGGGAAAATAAAAGGTTGGGCCATTTTTCAGTCTTCCCAGTTTAGAACAGAGAGAGTGAAGGTGCTGTGCTGGCTGATGGGTGCTGTACAGGGAGATAAAACAGGCTGCCTTTGCCCCAAGGGCTCAGCCCCAACAGCCGTCCTGTGTAGTCAGGGGCCCTGGCAGAAGTGCCCCACAACACCCTGTGTGTTGTGATCCACCACAGCATCGAGGGCTAGGGCCTTTATTTAGGCAAGAAGCAACCAAAATAGCAGCAGGAGTAATAGAATCTAAGAATGGTGACACAACAGAGGAGCCACAGCGTTGCCCTCCAATAGTCACTCCTGCCAGGCAGTTGGAAAGCGTTTTTCTTCTTCACTGATCTGAAGCTTTTGAAATGAATATGTACTTTCTATGTCCACTTCCTTCCTGAGATATCAGCAAAAGAACACTTAGTGATAACGAGTACTATTGCTATTTTGCACATTCTTCAGTAATTTACTTTCCCTGTGTCCTCATTTTCTCCATTTGTATAGTACAGCTTGTACCTACATCATAAGAGCTTTAAAAGGAAAAAAGGGATTTATATTAGGCATCATACTAATCTCTTTTGCAGCATATATAAATAACTTCTGCAGGGAAAATTCAGGCCTGTATCTGGCATATTTTGATTAATAGTTTTTTTAAACAAAAATGTATAAAAAACTACAGAACACTTGAAAATAAGTGACTGCTCTCAGGCACATGGCATGCTTCTTGGGGCTGTCCTATGCAGGGCTGGGAGTTGGACTTCAATGATCCTTGTGGGTCCTTTCTAGTTCAGGATATTCTATGATTCTATGGTTCCATTTTCTAACAGAAAATACTTGTAAGTGAAAAATGATTTTACGATTCTTTAATATGGCAGAGATCTATTGAAAAACAATCCTAAGAAGGTGTTAAGATTCTATTATCCTTTTATTTCTTGCATGTTCATCTACTGTTAGAAAGCCAAAGCCCTGAGAACAAGGAGCAGAAGGGGAGCTCTCTGTTGGTACTTGACAGTGCAGAGGCAGGAGACCCATCCGACAGTAGCAGCCCAGCAGGACAGGGAGGACAAGTCAGGAAAGGGCATTTGGCTGGACCACAAAGGTCTTGCCTGCAGGAAAAGAGCACTGATGTTTTCATTAAAATTATATTCTCTCTTCAACTTTAAAATAGTATTTGCATTGGTCCTTGTGAATATCTGGCCAGGAGAACTAAGGTTATGTTACCTGACTAGTGTGGCATGTCTGTCAGAGACAGCAAACTGCTGAAATACTGTGAAAAAGACCCATAGAAAACTCATTTGTTTTGGTTATAGGAATGTTAAGCTTAGGCTAAGGAACTTTTAGGCAGCTGTTGCTTTTTCAGAAGAACTAAAATATCAGCAGAAGGTGCAGCAAGAAATATCCCCTCCATCAGTAGCAAGCTTGATGCTATCACAGCTTCTGCAGCAATGACAACCCCCAGCAAGCTGGGGCTGAGGGTGGTGCTGAGTACAGGAGTTCACTATCCAGCACAAAGCCACAACCACCTGTGGGAAGGACTGCAGTCCAGACACTGCAGATCACTTCAGAAGCAGATGGTGACTGCTGGCTACCTCAGCCACTGTCCACAGCTGTGGAAGGAGACGGATCAAGTGTATTGTCCTCTTCTCCCAGGATGTAAAACTCCTGTGCATGACTGAACATTCAGCTATGCTACACTATAGGCTTTCTTCAGTGCCTTGCACTTGTTTAAACCCCATGTGTAAAGTCACTGTTTGGTAGTGAGAAAGCATTATTTGTTCTTGAATGTTCTGAAAGTACAACTGAAATTTGCAGGATAATGACTAAAAACTTAAACCTTTGAAATGCAGTGACCCGATCTCCTCAAGAAAACAGGCCTTGGTGAACATGTGGTCCATCTACCACCAAGCCAATAACCCTCCAGGAACTTAGGAACCTGGTAGCCTATTTTAAAGAACTTTTACACAGAAATAGACAATTAAAAGATAATCACATTCCTACAAATTTATGGCGGTTAGTATCTAGCTAAGGTAGGGACCCAAATAAGCGCCTCTGCCAGGGAAAAGGCAAGTGGATTTCAGTTGTTCATACTCTACGTGGTGGTCACTGGCTGGCCTGTCTTCCTCAGTATGGCTCTCACAAAGGACATGTAAGGAGGCTGCAACTACTCTGTGTAGAAAAAGAGAAAAAAGGAACAAAAATCTCAGCTTCATAGGAAGCTTGACTCCATTAGCTGTGTTGTTCCAGAACAACTTGGTGTTTTTAGAACACTGTAAATCAAAGCTTTTGGTTTTAATTCCAGAACAAATAGTTGAAGCAGCTGGAAATTTCTGAAAATATTAATAGTGGTAGTAATAAAGCACAGAAGGTTCACTCTGTATTTGGTTCTTGTTCTATTGAGTTCTGAGTAGAAAATAATATTCTAATCATGATATATTTTAAAGTAGTTCATAGGTGTTGTATTTTTATTATTATATAGTACAGTGATTTGTCTTCTCTAAACCCCTGAATCATTCAGGGGGGAAAAAAATCCATCCAGTATTTCCCCCACTGACTCCCAACAATTCAGGGCTGAGCTATCACATACTTTAGAATGAGACTAAAAAAGTCTTTTGAAAGACTCTTGAAAGCCTTTGTATACAGTCAGCTGGCAAGCCATGTCTGCCAATAATAACTAGGGTGTTCTGCAGCCAGGATTCCTCACAACACCAGAGGAAGAAGTCCCAGTCATATGTGTGACCTGTGTGACCCAAATTAACAGCAAAACACTAGATGAAGTTCATAGACTTGACTGAGCTTACACTGACAACACTGTGTTCAAAGAAATACTGAGGATTCCAGATGTTTCTATGCATTTGTAAAAACAAAATTACCTTTTCCCTGACTTTTTGCAGCAAAAATAGCTATTAATCTGCAGTGTTTTGTTTTGCTGTCCTTGTCTTAAAGAGAGCATAGTCTCTGACACTGCTCACAGGGAAGCTGGTGCTTCTCTACTGCCCCATCCAGCCCAAAGCTGAAAACCATTCACACAAGACTGGCTCCCTTCAAGTGTTTCTGCACTGCAGAAACAAGACCTGTCACATGCTGCCCACTGTGAGCCCACTGGCATCCAAACCTCTCCGTTGGCTTTTTTTTTTGTGATATTTTTGCCTCTTTCATAGTGAGTGGTAAACAGGGCACAGCTGGGAGTTTTGGAAGTAGGTCTCCATGTATTACTGCTGCAGTAAACAAGTGGTTTCATTTCTTACACTAAAGAGAAGAAAAAGTAATCTATACAAGGTGATGGATGATTGCACTCACCATTTGTAACAAGTTTTAATAAAACTGTAGGAGAGTTTTTCCTCCCTACCGCATTCCAACAGAAGGTAATTTTTTAAAACCTCTCTCAGTGTCACAAATGTTACATCCTTCTCTTTAGCTTGGAGATATTCCTTTTTTAACAGGTACTTAAAAGGCACAAAGGTTTCCTTTCAAGATGGTAAGGTTGATATGTCGTCCACATAACTTGCTATGAGAAACACTTGCAGTGAACACACCAGCTACCCACGACTGCCCGTATTGTGCCTGCAGACACCTGCAGGGGCACATTTCAAGAACCTGCACTGTGTTTCGGGGGAATTTCGGACTCGAGGATACCTGGTTGTTGTTTTGAGAGTCTGATGTGTGGCTGGGGAGTGGTGGAGGCACAAGGCTGGGCCGGGCTTGGTCTGTCATGGCAGGGAGAGATCCCTATGCGAGGGAGAGGGAGTGTGTAGATGGGGGGGAGGCCAGCAAACCCTGGAGTTTGTGTTTTGGTTTGTTTTGGTTTTTTAAAAAAAGAAAAAGTAAGAAGTCCTCACCTCACAACAACTCCAAAACATGGTGATATAAAGTGTCAAAGACCTGAGTCATTTGTGGAAGAACTGATGTAACTAATGCTTTCTCCTGGGTCCTGAGGCTGGAGGGGCCTGTGCAGGTGCCATGGGTGGGTATAAAAGGAGCACAATGACCTCTGAGTGCCACAGCACGGACAGGGTGACATGCACCTGCACAGCATGGGAGTCACAGCTCTGTTCAAACAGCTCTGAGAGCAAAGGGCCAGGGAACCATGGGCATTGCCAGCGGGGAAGGTGAGGAAAGTGAGCCCTGCTGAGGCTGTTGTGACCTCACCGTGTGGCAGTGGAGGAGAAAGAGAAAACACCAGTGAGGTATTTCCCAGAGAAAAGACCTCAGTTTTAATTATGTGAAACAGCCACCTCAAGCTTCCTAATGAGGATAGGAGAATAAAGTCAGCTCATACAGGGGGAAGAAGGAGCTTTACAAATTCTGTAGCACTGCTAAGTGCTGATTTACAGTAATTCCTTTCATTTCTTTTCTAATTAAACATCTCCTGAAGGATCAGACCTGTCAATGTGATCTGAGGCCTATAGCCTGAAGTGTAAAGTGAGGCAAATTGCCTGACTTACTTGCGATGATAGAGTCATTTTGGAAGGAGATTGAAAATCAATACTTGTCATCCCTGTGCAGTGCTCTTTATTCAGAGGGGCAATTTGTAAGTGTAATCTGTATGAGTGTAGTGGGAACATACGAAGTTACAGTACTAGTCATGCAGAGTGAAATGACAGAATATAAAATACAGGCTTTTTGCCATTTTATTCATATTAATGTCAAGGAAGCTTATGAATAAGTGCAACATTTAAATTTAGTGCTGTGCAGTGAGGCCACTTGCTGCAGCTTTTGACTTAAGCTGCAGCCAACATTACAGGTACCAGTGTTTAACATGATTTCCCCACTGACAATGTCAGGCAGTATGTGTGTGCGACTGCTTTCAGCCACAGCAAAGCAAACAAGGGCTAAAAAAAGAGAAATGGATCAACCCTGTGTGTGCTGAGAAAACAGCAAACGAGCTCTCGGTGATCATGGGGCTTAGTCAAACTCCAAGAGGATGGCAGCGCTGGAGTGCAGATGCAATCACAGAGGACAAGAGGCACTCAAGATCTTGTGCTTTTCTCAAATGAGAGTACTCAAGAGTGAAAGACTGACAGCCCCTTACTCCAAGGATTATACAGTCGGGCGCCTTGTTAGCTCCCCCTTGCATCTCTGGCAGCTCACTTTAATCTGCACTAGGAACTGTTTTCCTCCTGAATCTCTCCTGGAATGAATTTTCCAGCTATGACAATTATTGGGACAAATTAATTTGATCAAATTAGAGAGGGCCAAATGGGCTTTGGTTACTGATTACTCAGTAACTGTACAGCTCACTTTACCTATCCACTGTGTCAGAGCTAGAGGAGTGAGCTGTAGTTTTGGTTGGCATTGCTACCTCTTTGCCCACGTAAAGTATTCTCTCATGCTGAAAAAATCAGTGACATCATCAGATGTAACATGATCTATGTAAAATGAGTTTTAAAAAAATAAAATGACAATTTTTCAGGACAAAAATTGAGTTATTTTGAAGAGAACTTTCTTCTCCTCAAAGCACTACTTCCCTCCCAAGATAGAGATGTTAAAATTATAAAGGTTATGAAACTGGCCTAAAGCCTTCCTGTGAGGAGTCTGTGCCCAAGAATTATCCAGTGGAGGATACGGGCTTCCTATGGACATGCATTTTACATCTCATCTGGCTAGGAGTGGATTTTAAATTGATATGTTTGAACTATTTTTCTGAGGGTGTTTTCAGTTCATTTGCACCCTGCCTTAGCTCAAGAGACAGAGTGGACAAACAGAAACCAAATACATCTTGCATCACCTGCCAGAACTCCTAAATTGCATTATAATTACTTTAAACAATGAAAAGCTTTCATTGCCACTACTTTTCAATTTAAAGAGTGATACTTTACTAACAGGCCTGCTGACAAAAGCCAATATTTGGCAATGGTACAAATTGCCCAAGTTTTAAAGTACAGTCTTATAGGACTCCCAAACTTTATGGTACTTAGGTGGGAAGAATAGGAAAGCTCAGTGACATGCTGGTTGTGGTGCTGCATCCCCTTGCCAGCCCTCCCAAAATCAATTGGCATGTCACATTTCCTGCAGATGGACCACAAATGGCACATGTACAGCTGATGTGCTCTGGCACTCGGGGAATGAGATTGCATTTGCCAGTTAGCTTGCCAGCCAGAAGCCAGATTTAATTTGGAAGAGAATGGTCCACAGTTGTTTTGAAATAGGAAGCAGCAGATTTTTAATCATCCTCTGTTCCTCTCTGTTCAGTCTCAACCTGTAATTGGTAAATGAGAGGCCCAATCACCTCAAATCAAGGGAAAAATGTGTCTCAAGCAGTCAGTGAGACAGAAAACAGAGGTACCCACTCCTTGATACCGTGATCTTGCAGCTGTTTGCAAGTCAGATTTAGCTAATCAAAGGGTCCCAGGGAGCAATTAGTCTCTCTTTCTAGGTTCCATGATTAAATTCTAGTAGAAAAGAGATTTTTTTCCACTTGCTGCCCTGATTATTTTTGCATGCTCTTAACTATTTGCCATTTTATCCACCAGAAGGGACATATAATGTCATTTTATATGTTTGCAGATAAACATAGCTAGACTGAACAGAAAACATTTTAAATTCAGTGTAGTAAAGTGCTTGGAAGAAGTAAATTTTCTGTGTTTATTAATCATGGTGGTTTTCACTACCCTGTATTTCTTCTTTGGTAGTGTACCATCCTTCAGTCTGAATGAATTCCTTAAGCCATGATCCTTAAAAATTAATTAAGACTGTCTCAACCTCTAGACTTTGAGATGCTTGCACAGGGCTTGTTTTCAGCTGACAGCAGCTCAGTAATCAGTCTTTCATATTGAATCTGGGCAACTTTAAATTACATCTCAGTTTAGGAATGTCTGGCCTGATTGTGGGTGGTCTTCATAAGGAGATGGCTTTGGATAGTGCCCTTCCATTCCCCAGGTAGGGACACCCTGTTCTGGGAGGGGTGGGTGGCAGAATGTAGCCCTGAATACGTAACAGAGTTTTTAAGTTCTTGAGCATCATCGTTTAGCTCTGTATCTTGACGACTGATCTGTCAAAGCTCTTGCTTTCCATCTGATGGAGCCCCAGACATGTTGCAGACGTTGAACCGTGGTGCCCTGGTGCCCACACGTTATTTGCACCGACTGGTTCCTGTACGCTCTGGTCTTTAGTGCCTGGCCTTCTGCACCACTGCCCCACAGGCTCCTGTCCCATGGGCTCCAATTGTCTCCTTAGTGATTTCTAGTATGCCATATTATCTGAATTGGCAGCTGAAAAATACATTAGACCTGTTTTTTCAGCTGTTCAAAGAACTTTTTTTATATATAGTTATTGTGTCTTCACTTATTCTGCTATCTGTGAAGTATATAAAAGCATGCATTTTACAAGCTGCTGTGTGTTTCTCAAGTTTCTTAATGCTGCTTTTAAAGTGAGTTTTCTTTGGCTTTAGTCTGTCAGGCTGTCTGGAGCTTCAGTACTGGATTTGCAGAAGTACACTGATGCCTGAAGGCCTTTGAGCATGTTGAATAAAGCTCGAGGCATCATTGGCCTGGGCCTGAGGTGCTATCCATGGCCTTATGCTTCTCTTGAAAAATGTCAGGTTTATAAAGCCATCAGTAAATATATCTTAGCTGAAATATGATTCAGCCCTAGAAAAAATCTCATTGCCTCCCACCAGGCCAGGTTTGAGCCTTCAACACCTGACCTGAGATCTGCCAAAGCCCATGTGGTATGTTTTGAACTCAATGGCAAGAGCCATCCCTGGCCATACCCAGAGGAAGACAGGTCACCCCACAGCAGGACCTGCTCAGTGAACCTCTGGGCCATGCCTGGGGTGCTGTCTGGGAACACGAGGGCAAAGAATTACGGTTACACTGGCTGTCCTTGCCATATACTTACTAATCTGAAGGGGGATGATACATTGGCAACAGCTTCAGAAGGTACCTGGAGCAAACTGACATAAGTGACTTGAATTACACTTTGGAGATATGGTAACCATGGAAACCTGAGGGAGAAACAGTTTCCCAACTTTCAGTACCTGGTGGTTTAAAAACTCTTGATTGATATTTTGAGGTGAGAGTCTGAGTACCAGATACAAGCTCTTTTGGGGGTAAACAAAAGCACTGAGATTAACAGAGGAGAAGCCAGGTTCTTACATCAGCAGCACGGGGCGCATGGGCTCGGATGAAACAGTGCTGGTTGATTCAAGCTGGTGTTTTTAGACAGTGAAATTATAGCGTGGTTTTGCCTGGTCTCTGTACTGCCTTGCGCCTTGCTAAGTATTTCAGTTTGGAACAGGTTACGAACACGTGACTCAATCAGAACAGCCACCAGTACAGGTAGGGTTACACAGCTATAGAAGCATCTGATCTCTTTAAATCTACGATGATGTAACTCGTAACTATGTGAGGAAGGCAGACTGTTCACTTCTGAAGTGGTATAGCTGTACAAGAAGTGTGCCACAATTCAGAGCACACTTGAATTCCATTAAGATAGCAGCTCAGTACTCTATAGCTACCAAAAGAGTAAATAATAAAACAAAAAAAATTTTAGGAAAGGAATAGATAGAAAATAAAAGTATTAAAGTCATTAAAAACTGTAGCAACAGTGTTCAAGATGAACACAGTGTCAGTAGTCCTGTGAAACTCCTTGCCAAAGACTGCATTTGCAAAAAGAGCCTGTGGGATGCAGAGCCTGCACAGCGTTTGGAGAAGACACCTACTGAGTGTTACTAGACAGATAAACCATATTAGGTTCAGGAAATACCTTGAGATAAAAATGGTCAGGGGCTGTGAGAGTACTTGGGAAATGCCAGTATCTGCCTAATTCTTACTTATATCTGGGTGTCAACTTATCTTAAGATAGGATCTTTGGCTGAATGAACTCAGGTACAGCTGCTTCCATTAGCTGGCTTAATCAGAGCATAAACGAGTAAGCAAACATACAGACAGAAGTGCTTGTTAACACTGACTGATGTATACTGCAGGCACTTCTCTGACAAGCGTAGTTTCATTTTAATTGTTTAATTGTAATAGTACTCATTGTGGAAAGTGGTGTCAAATCTTTACTGATGATCTGACACTAACTTTTTGTTTGCACAAATAATAGAGTATAGGTGAAGTACAGGACTGTATAGTAGTGATGATTTTTCTCTTGTGAAATTGTTCCTCTTTTCAGAGAGATGTAGAAAAAGATAAATGAAATCACTCTGCAGACTCTGAATGTATTCTAGTATTAATTCTTTGCTGCAAACTGCTGCTAATTTTTTTCCCACTCAGTTCTGTCCCAAATTCTTGGTGGTGGTTCCTGCTATATCTTTATTATTTCTAATTCTGTTTACACAATTTGCATATAGTAATTTTCAATTCAAGGTAATAATATGGTAGAACAATATAAGATGGTAGAACATTTCCATGTTCGATTTCTTGCAGGGTTTCTTTTACCATGTCACACTGCCACAGTTAATGCCCTTGTCAGAAGCATAAGCTGGCTGGGCTGTGCTGCTCAGCAGAGCCTTGTTGGAACCTGGAGGAACTCTCAGAGCTCCTGGTGGCACCACAGCTACCTGAGAGATGACACAGGGTGGAGAATAGCCTTCCTTGGGGGAGAGACTTGTGGGATCCCTGCAGAGTCGTGGAGCAGGAGTGCAGGTGTAGTTTAGGCTTAATGTACTGGGGGATGTGGTTCTTCAGGACTTGTCTGTGGGCTCAGGCCAGGGCCTTTTCTCATGCCAGGGAAGGTTCTTGTACAAAACCAGCACCGGCTTTATGCCGCTTGAGATGAAGCAGCGAGGAGAGAGACCGAGATGTGCCTGTTGTCCGATGCGTCCGAGACAATGCAGCCAGCAGAAAACAGCAGCAGGGGTGTCTCCAGCCAGTGCCAGTGATGACAAGGTGAGCTCTGTGGATGCTGTGTGTGACCCTGCTTGGGTCACTCCAGGTGCTGAGGCCAACCTCCCCAGCCCAGGGTCCTGCTGCCTAGGATCTGACACCATGGAGTTCAGCTGCACGGTCTTCTTGGGGTGTGGAGATCTCCACTGTTGGGGTGTGCTCTGGCAGAGCATCCTCCTGGTCGCTCCAGAGACCCCCTCTTGTCAATCCGGACAGGGCTCTCCCCTGGATTGACGAATCAGAATCGGAGGGTGGATCTCTGGGCAGTTCCCGAGTTTAAGCCTCATGCCCCCCAAAAACTAGCCATGCCTCTTCTTCCAGAACCCTCCAAGCCGCTTGGCACCCCATAGGTGCATGCTGACGGTCTCCCCCCTTGTTATCACCCCGTTGGTTGATTGTACCCTGGTTCCTCCCAGTTCCCCCTTTCTTATTGATTCTTGCCCTAAACTCAACCCTGTTTTCCTCACCTTAAAACCCTCGGTGCGAGCCCTCTCCGGCCGTTATCTCTTCCACCCGGATCAGGCTAATAAAACCTGCTGTGGTCCAAGGAAGGATATCTCACCTCGTTCGTTCTTTGTCTCCGGGGTCTTTGGACTTTCACCACCTCCTCCTCTGCCCTGAGGAGAGCGTGCTGCTGCCCGCTCGCATGACGCCCCAGCAGCGGCGGCTGCGGAACCGAAGGGGCTGAATTCGTGACTGCAGGTTGAATCCTGGGTCGACTGCCTAGCCCTGACAAAGGGGTCTGGGGGGCAGCTAGCCCCGGCCGCAGTGTCACTCTACGAGCATGAGCCAGTGCTAATGAAGTAGGTTGCTTGCTTTTATAATGAATTTACTGTTAAAGGAGAATTATCCCAAATCCGTTACAACCTCTAATGTGTTTATGTCCTGGTTTTGGCCATTTTTTTCATTAGCCAGAGAGGGCATGGCCGGGACCCAGAGGTTAATCTGTACCACCTCACAGCATTGCTGGAGGCAGGTGAAAGGGACTCTTTTATCTGGGGAGAAGGGGCTCCTTCGGGGTCAGAGTAAACATGGTGCGGGGAGCACTGGGAGCTGTGGTAGCAGTGGGGTAGTGCTGGTTCCGAGCTGGAGGGAGCAGTTGGGGTGGTGTGGCAGTGGATGGGTCGGCTTGGGCTCTGCAGTGAGCATTTTGCATATGAATCACTCTTTCTTTTGTACACTTTTGTTATTTTTGCTGTTGCTATTCCTTTTCTTATCTCATAGCTGTTTCCAGTAAATTGTTCTTATCTCAACCTGTGACCTTTGCCTTTTGTGCCTCCAATTGTCCTCTCCAGGCACAGGGCAGGAACGGGATAAGAAAAGGGAGTGACTGGCAGCATGGTTTTAGTGGGAGCACTAAATTGGAGAATGCCGTTCCTAAACCATGACAGTTTAATATTTTAGAGTTAGTTAAAATAAACAAACACTGAAGCTAATGTTCCCAGCAATCTGGAGGGAATTAACATCATACTGCAAAGGGTGTTTCAATTACTTTTAAAATTCTAATTAGCCCATGAACAGCAGAGAGTGTGGGACAAATTGCCTGGCTTCAAAACAAGACAATCAAAAAGTGACCTCAAAGGAAAGAAAAGGGTAGAAGATGTTGTCATGAAATAAATGAAAATGACCCCATCCGTTTGTTTAAGTAATGTCCTCTTTGGACTTTTATGTTACATTGTCCCATATTTACAATGCTCTGGGAAATCAAGAGGCAGAGGAGAAGCTTCAATGGGATAGAAAAAGCATTTTTGGCTACTAAAAATGATGACAATTAAATCCCAGATGCTTAGTTGCAATGAAATTGGCTGGAAACTGTTTTGAGGTGGTTACAGTTAAAATAATAAAAAACAATTGTTCTGCCTTAGAGTCCACCTTTCCCACAATTATTTCACTTCCCTTATTCATGTATAAACCAACAAGAATTTAGCTGGAAGCATTTGTGGCTTTTAAAATAAACTCTCCCGCTAAAAATTTGGACTCCAAAGGCTTTTTGTACTCTGATATTTTTCTTTATTGTGGCTGTATCAGCATGTGGTAGAAGGCTCTACCCTGCAGCATGATCCCTCATGCTGGAATTGTGCCTGGTGCCAAGATCTGAGATCTTGTTAGGAAAAACTTCCAATGGACAGATTCTTGTTCTTTCAGAGCCCATCTGCCTCTGTTATACAACAATGAACCAAAGTAGTGTCAGGCTTGTTCCACAGAACTTGAATGGAAATGTTGGGGTTTTCATTCTTTGCATTGACCCGTTTTTCCTTGGTCAGTTTTGCTTATTTCAGCTTTGTTCTGCTGTGTAACTGTGACCCTCCAGGGGTGAACAGTGGGAGAACAAAAATTTTGTCTGAGGATTCCCAGGGTTTTCCCATGTGTTTGTTCCCCTGTGTTAACCCGAATCCTTCTGAGTCAAGAGAACTAGGGGGGACAACATGCTCCATGTTTTCTAATATGACATTTTTAAAGTTGCCTTTCAGTCATGAGGAAGCAGCAGGAGATACTAAGGATAACAAGAACTATGAGGTTTTATGCAGCTAATTTCTGTTTATTTAATAGAAGACCTCAATTTATTACATTTAACTCATGGCACCACTGGTCTAAGTTGGGTTCAGAGGTTTTGACCTTTCAAGTGAAAAAGAACCGTTGAGTGATTGGACTGCCTGAATGTTTCTAGGTATCCAGTAATAGTCATTCATGTAAATTAGCTCTATGTTTCATTAACTAAGCCAGAACTTACGCTCTGGCCAAATGCTGACAAAGAAATTTCCCTGTCTGAATTAGATCAAAGGAATTAAAATAAGAACCACTCAATGGTAGCAGTTAATGAACTGTAACTAACTGAAAAAGTCTCCTTCCAGGAGCAAGAGAGGATCAGTTTAGTCTGTAAATGCTCTGAACACACAATTTGCATTACCCTCCACCATTAATTTGTCTGAACATCTCCAGGTGTGGCTTGTGTGCCCACCAGGCTGCAAATGCACCTCAGCTGTGCTGCACTGAGGAGAGTCTTTCCAGGTCTCCTGCATTCTCACTGCCAGATCCAGCCATCCCCTCAGGGGCTGCATGTCACCAAAAGAATTTGACCTACAGGTTCTCCTCTCAGAGTCCTCTAGCACTGTCTGGGAGGTAATTTTTGTGGAGTGTTTTTACTTCTTGAAAATACCAATATGAAAGCATTAAAAAAAATTAAATTACGTAACTCTCAACAGTTGGTTAAAAAGGATAGTTTTTTTAAAATGCTTAATATAGTTGCTTATACAAAGCAAAACTGGGAAGTGTGTGTGCAAGAAAGGCTAAATAGATGTGTACATATAATGAGAAAAACATGAACTAACTGGTTTTCTTTGCTTTGGTATAAAGACTTAAAAAGACAATATACAGCCTTGGAAAACAAATTCTTTTTCAGCCCCAGTAACAATATTTCTGTAATATTTTTAATCATAAAATTAGGCCTGCTAAGAAAGCTAGGGCAGAGTCTCCCACTCTGAATTAAATCCACAATGCTGGTGTGGAACAAGATGTGGAGACTTACCAAAGACCAGAAAGACTCCTTGGAGGTAGAGGTGCTGCAGTTCAGGTCCTTTCCGTTTCCCTGTGTGCTCCAACACTGGTTTCTGCCATCTCAGCCTGGCAAGAGATATTTTAAAGGTACCATTTGGAACGTGGTATTTATTTCCAGTATAGAAAATGCCAGATCAGAAAAAAGTTTCTTCAGCTGACTGTCTAGCTTGGATTCACTCAATCAAGCATCATTCATCTTAATTTCTTCAACAGAGGAAAATTTAAAACTACAGAAGAGAGATAGGAAAAACCAAACAAAAAAAACCAAAAGAGGGGAAGCATCTTTATGGAGCTGACTTTACCATTTTTACCAAGGTTTTCATTCCTCATGTTCCTATATGATGACTGGGTTTCTCTCCCAACTGATACACATAAAAAATCTACATTAGCTTTCCTGTGATATCAAAATCACTAGGTTTTCCTCTGCTTACAGTAAATATAACTGTAAATACTCAAAATGGATCTGTAATATAATAGTTTGCCAAAACCTCATTGAACAATGTCAGAATCCTGGATCATACCACATTCTTTCTCTTCTGTCTCCCAAACATTGCTTTCATCCAGTTTCCTGATGTAGATTTTCATCACCTTTGTGTGGTATCTTTCCCCTTACAATGCAACATCAATGATAGAACAATTGATACTGGATTTCTCATACAAGAACAGGCCCCAGAATCTTGGGGAGTCCAGACCTGTGTGGAGATTGAGTCTGAAAGCCTTTGAATTTGGATTTCCCAAGAGGCTGTTGTGTTTTATTTACATTTCCTATTTCCTGTCAGACTGTTTTCTGACTTTCTTTTCAGGATAAAAACAAGAGTGTAAGACGTGAACTGAAAGGTACCATAAATTGTCAGCTGCTGCCAGGAGGCAGCCTTGTGCTGACCCCCTGTGCCTGCAGCCAAGTTTCTCCTCCATGCCATGCCTGAAAACACTTGTCTCTGCTTGCCCATGGTGTTTCTTTAAACTTCTAATTGCTCCTCATGTGCCATTCATTCCTAGGGCTCTCTTCCAAATCCCCCTGCTCTACCTGCAAGATTAAGTACAAAGCCTTGAAGATGGATGGCCCTTCTACATGACACAGTGGTTTTGGAGATGTGTACAAGCTGTCATTCCCAAAGCATTACTCAATCACTCCAGTCTCTTGCCCTAGACCTGTGTGCCACCTTGCTGCAGAAAGTATGGAGATGCACTTTCAACCTGTCCTATTCTTTCCGTGCCAATATCCAAGAATAATTTTTAACCTGTATGTCTTTCCCTTCCCCCTATAGAAGATGCTAGAATGCAAGGTGGGGAACCCCACAGCTTAGCTATTTGACTTTGCATCATTGCAGCAATATCAGTGGGAGCTATTTGATCAAAAATTTAACAGCTTCATGTTACTATATTTCCAACACAGGTACTGGAAAGACATTGTTAAATAATGTGCCTGCATTTCATATGGTTTCTTCTGAAGTCTTTAATCAATAAAATGTTCTTTACATCAATACAGATGTTATTTCGCTACTTGGAACCATTTGTAAGTATATGATGGAGGTCGTTACGGCCTAGTCAGTGCATAGTAAAGATAGTTTTTGGGCACAATGCAGTTATAGCTGCACTCATACACAGCAGGTATCAATATAAAATTGGACACACCAGCATAAAATCACAACATCCTCTCTGCCAAGCAACTCCAGATAAGCTGCACTAGGGGAATGAGGGTTGAGTGTGTTTAACACTGTGTTTTGCTCCCTATCAACAATGTCAGCAAAAGAGTTTTGCAGATTTATGTTGATTATTGTATCAGTAAACTGTGACATAGTCCCTTGCTAAAAGGATGTTTGTAAAATATGTCTGGTGCCTTGGTAATGTAAAATCTAGAGGATAATTCTAATTCTGCCAGCTCATTTAAAACTAGATGAGTTTTAAGCCGCATGTCATGGGTGAAAAGTTTGGACATTGCTAATGGTGAGAGGCTGTTGTCACAGTAATGTTGGTGCAAATAACACTAAAGTGCTATTGAATGAAGGCTGGAGGATATTAGAATCTGGTTTATAATAGTTTTTAAACTCTGGGATACAGCTTGTGCCTTCAAAGTATTATACAAACTCTGAGTGATTAAGCATTTGGGTTGGCAAAGTAGATATTTTGAAATTAAACCCCCAGGTCATGGGCAGGTCTAGCAGTTTTCCTTTCCTCTTGTGACAGGTATAGGACTTTGACTGTGTGCTGGCAGCAACCCTGACTTTTTGAGGAGGTCAGTGTTGGTATTGAGCCAACTCATGCCTATTTTTGACCTCTGCACTCTAAGCCATGCTATAATATCTTTGCATGCATCAATAGCAAACTAGGGGACTAGTTTGTCACAGCATCTGAAAAGTTCTCAAATGTGGCTGCCAGACAGGAGTGTGATGAGTGAACTCCACGGGAGAAGGGGCAGCATCATCTCCCAGACACAGGGGCCAGGGCACAGAAGTCTGGGGCTGCACCAGGACTGGCTGGGACAGCTTGTGCCAGGGGTGTTGTTACAACAGTAATTAGGCATGCTGGAGTTATGCAGGAACGCTGACTGTCTTCCAAGTGCTTAATTTTGCTATCAATTTTAATTTTCATATTAATTGCCATTAGTTAAACTGATGTAATGAGCCTAGAGTGGCAGATAAAAATGACAGTGGGGATGACTGTGAATTCTGACTCCCGCTAGTGAAAGTAGCAGCTTGTTAGTGGAGGTCTGTACGGGCTATCAGCAAACTCACAGTTAAAGCCTCAATTCAGTCTCAGTTTCAGTCTCTTCCTGTTGTGTTTTGAAACCACTGAATCCCTCAGACAAGTAATTGTTCATTTTGGTGCAAACTCCATGCATTCAGACTCAAATCTCCTGTTTTCAAACCCAATTAGGAGATGGTAATTACCTGTGGGACTTGGGGTTTTGTTTGTCTGCCGGGGCAATGCAGATACTCTGTTTGTATCTCCTCTTCTAGTTATCAATAAAACACTAGAGCAAAACAGTGTTTTCCTCTCAGTGTTTCCAGGCAGTGTTATGCCAAATGGAGGCAATATTATGAGATTGCATGTGTTTGGGAATAATCATGCAAGCTATTAGTAATCATGCCTCACTGTTCTCCAGCGCTGCTCACCCGCAGCCTTTTTCTGTTTGACACACAAGTAGTTGTGTGATAATTCCCATCACTACCCATGGAATGGTGGAGCTGAGGTCATTGGGCAGCCAGTGATGCAGTCAGAAGATGAGTGCAATCTCTTGAGCTTCAGTATGGCTGTACTTCTGTGAACTCAGACTTTCTGAAAAACGTGTCTATAACATATTCTCTACCCTGGTATAAAGCAGCCACTCCAACTCAAGGACAAGCTGAGAAGAAGAAGGATATTGTTAAGTAGCTGTTCAGTAAAGGAGACCTGCAGAACATGGAGAACACTGATTTCTTTTGAAAAGTGCACAGAAGAGTGGGTTGGGATTCTTTTGTGACATAGCCAGCACTCAGTTGCCAACCACTCTTGTAGGTGAGAAGAGATATTCTCAACTCTCAATATAATTTCCAAAGGGCAGAAAAGGCAGTTGTCAGCTCTTTTATCTCTGGATGAGGATTTCCTCTTCATCTTCCCCTTCATAATGGTCCCAGCCTTGGTGAGGCTGAGAGTGTTAAGGAAGAGAATTGCTTCAAATATGCAGGTGTCTTTGAAAAATGAGAACACTTGCCATCTGGCTACCTATCCATCTGAAAATCATTTCTTCCTCAGTGTGCTGATTAACTGCTGCGATTGTCAGGAACTGTGGTAATCTTTGTCCTACAAAGCAAATTTAGCACATTTACTGCTGCTGCAAACAGTCCAGGAGTTTATAAAATTTATTAATTATAAACACTATTTGAATTCATTAGTTTTGTTTTTTCCTTCTCCTAAGACTTGCGGTGAGCTTGGACTTGTGACGAGCCTGTGACAAAGGTTATCATTACTGGGACAAGAATGAATGTGAATTGGGCAAGAAAGTCACACCAGCAGTCCCTGAATCAGCCTAAATGTTTGAATGCTAGTTCACTGTTTTGATGCTGAAATTAGAGCATAAATAAAAACAAACAACAGAGGATTTTGTTCAGCTGTGAGATTTCTTGTTGCCCCTGCTTTCAAGCATGCTGGAAATCAGAACAGCTGCTCTTGCCTGCTCCTAGTGTTAGTCCTGGTAAGAGTCAGATTCTGACCATGGGGATGAAAGAGAATAGTTCAGTATTTGCCATGGTGACTGAGCAGATATTCATGATGTAGGAAACAGTTCTTGCATCTGTTTTACCAAAATCTGTGTCCCCTGGTTTTGCAAGACAATAGGCAAATATTACACATGCTTTTTTTACATTAATTCTCAAAGCTGGTATCAACAGAAATTGGAATTGCAGGAATACCATCCTGGAGAGATTTGTACTGCTTCTCTCTCCCTTCACACTTTTCCTAGTCTCAGCTGCATAGTTCAGTTGTGTGCTAAGGGACAAAGTCATCTTCGCTGTTGACCTTCTCCCTTGTGCACATCAGTACCCTGCGACTGGCTCAGTTGGTCAGAGCAAGGTGCTAATAATGCCGAGGTTGGGGGTTCAAGCCCTGTGTGGGCCATTCGCCAAGAGCTGGGCTTCATGATCCTACTGGGCTCCTTCCAACTCAGAATACTGTGATCCTGTGTCTGAGAGGAAGGAGACCTAAATGGCATTTGCGCCGAAGAGATTCTCAGGTTGCCTGAGGCACATCTGGGGTGCAGTAAATATGCCCTTCTCCCTTGTTTTATGAGGATCATGTTAATTTTGAAGGCAAGAAGTGGCAAGCAGAACAATACACATACCTGACAAAAAGCTTGAAGAAAGAATAGTGAAATTGGATACCTTGCCTCAGGTTAAGTGAATTCCTTTAAACCAAACACTTAGTGTATGTGGGTCCAGAGATTACAGAGGAGCCCTGAACTGGGCCAGGCTATCTTTCTGGTATGGAGTATTATCAGTTCCTTCCCTGGGAGACATTCACATGAATGAGAGGGCATCTGTCAGTTCAGATCACCTTCACTATCCAGTAATTGTCAGTCTTCCAGGTTTAAGGCTAAGCAAGTGATGGAAATTGATGACAGAAATTACAGAATATGCTGAAATGAAAGAGACTCACAAGGATCATAGAGTCCAACTCCTGGCCCAGCACAGCACCATCCCCAAGAGTCACACCCTGTGCCTGAGAGTGTTGTCCAAACACTCCTTGAGCTCTGGCAGCCTTGTTGCTGTGACCACTGCCCTGGGGAGCCTGTTCCAGTGCCCAACCATGCTTTTGATGAAGAACTTGTTTCTAGCATCCAACCTTAACCTGCCCTGACACAACTTCAGGCCATTCCCTTGGGTCCTGTCACTGGTCACACAGAGCAGAGATCAGTGTCTGCCCCTCCACCTCACGAGAGAGTTGCAGACAGCAATGAGTCTCCCCTCAGTCTCCTCTTCTCCAGCTGAACAGACCAAGTGCCCTTAGCTGCTCCTCATAGGGCTTCCCCTCAAGGCCCTTCACCATCCTCATGTCACTCCTTTGGGTGATCTCTAATGTACTTTTTATATTGTGGTGCCCAAACCTGCCAACAGTACTCAAGGTGAGGCCGCCCCGGCCCAGAGCAGAGCAGGACAATCCCCTCCCTGGCCCGACTGGTGAGGCTGGGCCTGGTTCCCCCAGGACAGGGATGTCCCTGCTGGCTCCAGGGCACTGCTGACTCAGATCCTACTGACCATCAACCAAGACCCCAGGTCCCTTTCTGTGGTGCTGCTTTCCAGCATCCCCTTCCCCACTCTACATGCACATCAAGGGTTGCCCCATCCCAGGTGTAGAATCTGGCACTTTCCGTTGTTGAACTTCATACAGCTGGTGATTGCCCAGCCCTCTAATTTGCTGAGGTGTCTCTTCAGGGTCTCTCTGCCTTCGAGTTTTGTATCATCTGCAAACATACTTCATATCTGTTCGAGTCCTGCATCCAAATAATTATAAAGATGTTGAAGAGCATAGGGCTGAGGATGAAGACCTGCAGAACCCCACTGGTCACAAGTCCCCAGTCTGATGTCACCCCATTTGCTGTAACTCTTTGTGCCTGACTCATCAGCTCACCCATGACAGATTTATCTATCTGTGGGATAGACATTTTGTCCAGAAGGATCCTGGGAGAGACAGTATTGAAAGCTTTACTGAAATCCAAAAAGATTACGTCCACTGGCTTCCCTTGATCAACCAGGTGTGTTATCTTGTCGTAAAAGGAAATCAGGTTTGATAAGCAGGACTTTCCTCTCATGAAGCCATGCTGCTGTGACTGATGACTGCATTGTCTTTCAGGTGTTTTCAGTGCCTCCCAGAATAATCTTCTCCATAACTTTACCAGGCACTAAAGTGAGACTGACAGGCCTGCAGTTTCCAGGGTCATCTATTCTGCCCTTCTTGAAAACTGGGACAATGTTTGCCAGCTTCCAGTCAGCTGAGACCTCTCCAGATTCCCAAGACTACTCAAAAATCATTGAGAGAGCTTTTGTGGTGACATCAGCAGCTCTTTGAGGGTTCTTGGACAAATCCCATCAGGCCCCATACCTTTGTAGGGATTCAGCTGGAGCAGCAGATCCTACACGGGTTCAGGGTCAACTGGGAGTCGATCATTCTTGCAATCATGGTCCTCCAGCTCAGGGCACTGAGATGAGCTTGGTCCATAATTTGTGTTGAAGACAGAGGCCAATAGAGCATTAAACACCTCTGCCTTGTCCCTGTCCCTGTTTGTGAGGTGACCATCCTCATCCTGGGAGGCCGATGGTATTTTTACACTGTCTTTTGCCATTAATACAATAAAAAACTCTTTTTACTGTCTCCCATAGTCCTGGCAACTTCAACTCCAGTTGAGTTTGGCTGCACGAATACAGTGGGGAGCAGTATCTCTGTATTGATCCCATGCCACCTGACCTTGATTCCACTGGGCATACACCTTCCTATTTCACCTTATTTCCAAGAAAAGATTCCTGTTCAGCCAAGCCAGCTTTCTGCCTCACCAGCTTGACTTCTGGTATTTGGGAATTGCTGCTCCCATGCCCTTAGGACGTGATGTTTAACAAGTGACCAGCGCTGATGGACCCTAGCACCTGCAAAAACATTTTTCCAGGGAATGTTACTCACTAATTCCCTGAGCAGCCTGAGTTCTGCTCTCCTCGTGTCCACAGCTGAGGTTTTGCTGGCACTTTTCCTCCTGTCTACAGAGATTTTAAACTCCATCGCTCAGTGGTTGCTGTGGCCAAGACAGCCCCAAGTCTCCACTTTGTTCATGAGATCCTATCTGTTGACAAGCAGTAGATCAAGGAGGCCATCTTTCCAATCCCTTAGGGTCTGTTCCATAAAGTGTTGTACCAGCTGTGTGATGCTCCCAGTCAATTTTTGTCAAGTTGAAGTCTCCCATAAGGACAAGGGCAGTTGGCCTGGAAGTGTGCCTTAGTTCCTCAAAGAATCTGTTGGCATCATTCTCCTGGCTGGGAGGTCTGGAGTAGATTCCCATGGTGACACCCCCATTATTTGTGTTATGAATGAACGAGGAAAGTTGGCTTTTGTAGGCCCAAAAAATTAATAGTTGGAATGTTTGCAGTTGAACAGAGATTACAGTTAATTGTTAAATGAGAGTTACAACATGTTATAACAGTTGGGGGGGGAAGGCAGTGTTAGATTAACTTTCTGTATTAGCATTAGAGAAAGAGTGATTGACAGGAGAAAAAGAGTTTTCTAGAAAGGGATGACATCAAAGAAATTATAATAAAGAGGTTGGGAGTTTTGATTGGACAGAAAGAATAATCAATCATTTGACGTCTGGACATCACCTCATTCTAGTGGACCAATTATCAAGCTGACAAGCTAGAAGACTCCAATCAATACACTCCTGAGGGTGGGACCTTTGGGAGAGGGGTGGTGTTCCAAGGGCGGGTATAAAAAGGACTTTCTGTAAGACTTCTCTGACCGCTTCGCTCGACGGTGGTCAGGCACCCAGCACAGCCCCCTTCCTCAGGGGAATTGGCTAGTCCACTGTGGAGACCTTAATAGTTCCTAATTAATAAGCTCATCGACTTAAAGAATTGGCTGCTGTTCATTTCAACTGGGGACCCGTCCAGGATAAGCCACGCCCCCTGCAACACCAACGGATGTCCACTGAGAAAAGAAGAAAGGGGTCTCCACTGGATTTCTGGCAGCATTGGAGAAATCCTTTGGCGCCTTTGAAGGACCGCTGGACTTATCCCCAGTGGAGCAAGAGGGGTCTCTCCCTTGAGGAAAGGCACAGCACCGGTAAAGGAGAGATCTCCCTGCGGAACCGCCCGATAGGACTGGTGAGTAGCCTATGGGGCAGTGCGGGGTGGCGTGAGTGAGTGGTGTGTGAGTGAGACAGGGACAGGAGTGCTGATCCCCGAAGTGAGTGCGGAGCCCTTCTAGCTGCAGTTCCGGACTCCCACGAGGGGGCCGGCCAGTGAAGGGGCGAAGCGGTTGTGTAAACGGAGTGAGTGAGCCACCTTGGGAAGGTAGGGATCAACCCCTTACCCTGGCTGGGGACTCCTGGGGAGGGAGAGTCGAGACCATCCTCAGCAGTCAGGGATGCCAAGAGCTGAGAAAGTTAGCTCTTGATGCCGGGGGCGACTACTGTTCCCTGAAGACGGCCCTGTGCCGGTGGTGTGTAAATCCCTACGTGGGTCTCCACCAGGATCGCAGCCTACGGAGTAGTGAGGGCAAGGAGTCCCGGGACTCACACTTGAAAGGAAAGTACCTTAAGCCCAGACTGGGGGCTCCTGAAGCAGACTCTATAAGGGTCTGGGGTGTCAGAGGTTTAAAGTACCTTAAGCCCAGACTGGGGGCTCCTGAAGCAGACTCTATATGGGTCTGGGGTGTTTGAGGTTTAAGACCTCCAATGCCAGGAGTGGTCATCGCCTCCTGAAGACAGCCCCCATGCCAGTGTTTATTCCTGTCCTTAAGGAGGAGGTATTTGACCGTTAGAGAGCAGGGCTCTCCGGTAGCTGATAAAGCTGTGTGAATGATCGTGATTGAAAGGTGGTGAGAGAGTCTATACCTCTATACCTCTTTTCACTTGAAATAAAGTTCATTTTCTGGTGTAGTCCTGTTTTCTTAGAATGAGTGAAAGTGGTTTAGTGTGGTAGCAAGTGAGCCTAAAGAAGGTTGTTTAAAGGCAGAAACTGCCATTTTGTTTTAGGGCGGGGGAACCGCCATCTTGTTTTTGTGCCCGGATCCGCCATTTTAGTTTAGAGTGGGAACCACCATTTTCTTTTTGGGGTCGTGGGAATTTCCCACAGGAAATTCCCACAACCTTCCTCTTTCCCACGAGCCTCCATCTTGAAAGATACATATTGAAGGTTTATTAGAACATTTCAAACAATAAGCCTTGACATTGCACTGACGTTTCCACAGATTAATTAGACCAATGGGAACTAAGTGAGTGAAACCTCAGGAGAAAGAAAAGCATGGGGAAATTAAAAACTCAGTTGAGGAAATGAGGATCCCTATCGACAGCCCTTTGGGGCAGATGCTAAAAGAATGGGATAAAAATGTGAACACCAAAAATAAAGGTAAGATACAGATGATCCAATGTTGCGCAATTGAATGGCCTCAGCAAATGATCCGATCAGACCATGTATACTGGCCAAGGTACAGGTCTAGTGAAGAATGGATCGGTAAAGCACTAAACACCTACGTCAGGCAAAAAGATCCTTCCCATGGAATAGAGTATGCCAGCTGTTGGTTAAGGCCTTGCAAGATTAAAGCAATGAAAGCAAAACACAAATGGCCTTGGGAAGAGGAACATCTCATGACCACTGATAAGTGAGATCCCCTAGAAATCCTACCTCCATCTTATACTCCTCTTCCGAACCCATCAACAAGCATAGAGAGGAATTCTGAGATGAGAGCGCCAAAGAAAGAAGCAAGTCTCCCCAAGAACTTCCTGCGATAGAAATAGAGAATGAAGACCAGCCACACCCTCCATTAGAAATCACTCGAGACGAAAGTAAGCCCTATCAGAACACCGGCTATCAACAGGGTAAGCAAACAAGAAGAGACCCTAAAACGGAAGATTATACCAGAAGTTTTTTGTATCCTCTACGAGAAGTTCCGATGGGTGGAGCAGAAGGAGGCATTGGGTATGTGAATGCTCCCCTTACCGCAGCTGAAGTCCGAATCGTAAAAAAAGAGATGAAGAGCCAGTGACCCAATTGGACTGTCGGAACAGTTCAATTTGTTTCTAGGACCTAGCACATACACCTGGCAAAAGTTGAACAACATTCTGAGAGGACAGTTTACCACAGAAGAACAGCAAATGATAAGATCAGCAGGTATGAGAATATGGGAAAGGGAGCACCAGCAAGGCCCAAATGCGGAAAATAAGATGCCCATTGCCCCTCCACAGTGGGATCCAAATGATGGGGCAGATAAAAGAGAAATGGAAGACTATCAGAATCTGATTGTTAGAGGCATCAAAGAAGCAGTACCAAGAAGTGTCAATACTAAGAGAGCTTTTGAAAGTCAGCCGGGACGAGAAGAAACACCGACTGAATGGCTTAAATGCCTTAGGGAAGATTTGACCCAATATTCTGGAATAGATCCAGAAAGTGAGGCTGGACAAACACTATTAAAGGTCCAATTTGTCATGAAAGCGTGGCCAGACATTTGCTGCAAGATGGAACGGTTAGAAGGATGGCAAGACAGAGAGTTAAAGACCCTCCTTCGTGAGGCACAGAAAGTCTGTGTCAGAAGAGATGAAGAAAAGATAAGGAATAACGCCAGGCTGATGGTGGCTGTGGCCTGAGAAGCAACCCCAAAAGGAGAGCCAACAGGGTCGAAAGAAAAAGAGGGAAAAAAACCTCCCAGAACGGGAAGTGGCGAACAGCTAAACAAAAGGGTCTGTTACTATTGCAAGCAAGTAGGACATATCTGGAAAATGTGTCCTCAGGAGGCCAGGGATAAGAGACTCTACGAAGAAATACTACCCGCTTCCCCTGAAGGTTAGGAGTGTTGGGGGCTCTATCTTCTGGGGCAGAACCATCTAATAGAGCCCTTGGTAAACCTAAAAGTAGGCCCCAAAGAAGAAAACTACACTTTCCTTGTGGACACAGGCGCAGATTGGACTTGTGTTACAAAACTTCTGGGGGAATGTCACATAAGTAAAGACTTTTTAGAAGTTGTAGGAGCTAAAGGGGAGCCATTTAAAGTCCCCATAGTACCACAAGTAAAAATCTCTAAGGACAAAAAAGAAGCCGTGGGAGACATCTTACTCATTCCAGAAGTGGGTAATAACTTGCTTGGAAGAGACTTCCAACTTAGGCTGAATTTAGGAATATTCCCACATGAAGGTAGAATGACAGTTAAGCTTCTATCCTTAAAACCCTCTGAAGAAGCCCTAATAAATCCAAAAGTTTGGCCCTCCCCTGGTAACCGAGGTTTAATGAATATAAATCCTTGAAAATAACTCTCCGCCCCAATGTGGCCCCTGTAAAAATGAAACAATACTCGATACCATTGGAAGCCCGTAAGGGATTACAGCTTGTGATCCGAGAACTGCTAGTAGACAACATACTCGAGCCATGCCAGTCGCCTTGTAACACCTCAATTCTCCCTGTCCGAAAGCCAGATGGGACGTATCGTCTTGTCCATGACTTATGGGAGATAAACAAAAGAGTAATTTCAAAATACCCAGTACTACCTAATGCATACACCCCCTTTAAGCAAAGTGTCATTGCTTCACCAATGGTATAGTGTAGTAGATTTGAAAGATGCTTTCTGGGCTTGTCCGCTAGCTGAAGAGTGTCACGACATTTTTGTGTTTGAGTGGCAGGACATCGAAACTAATAGGAGACAACAACTAAGATGGACTTGACTCCCACAGGGATATACTGAATCCCCCACACTCTTCGGTCAAGCTCTAGAGGAATTACTCAATTCCCTTAGTGTACCAGCTGGAGAACAGATCACACAATATGTTGATGACCTCCTAGTATCTGGAGAAGATGAAGAGAGTGTAAGGAAAGGTACCATTGATTTACTGAATTTCCTCGGCCAAAATGGTCTGAAAGTATCCAAAAATAAGTTACAATTTGGAGAAAAAGAAGTAACTTACCTCGGACATATTTTAACTCAAGGATCACAAAAGTTAAGCCCGGACCAAATCTCTGGTATTCTCTCATTACCACCGCCCTCAACTAAAAAAGAGGTAAGGCAGCTCCTCGGACTGTTTGGATACTGACGACTGTGGATAGATGAATATACCCAGTCAGTGAAGTTTTTATATGAAAAATTGGCAGAACCAGAACCAGTGAACTGGAAAGAAGAAGACAACACCTGCTTGAATAAATTTAAAGAAAAATTATGCGCCAGTATTAAGCCTGCCATCCTTGAACCAACCATTTGACTTATATGTCAACAATGAAGCAGGGATAGCATACGGAGTATTAACCCAGGATTGGGCAGGAACTCGGAAACCGGTGGCGTTTCTGTCGAAATGAATGGACCCGGTAGTCCGAGGATGGCCCAGCTGTCTACAAGCAGTGGCTGCAACAGCCGTTTTGACTGAAGAGCCTTATAAATTAACTTTCCAAGGCAATTTAAAGGTGCACACCCACCATGATATCCGAGGACTGCTGACTCAACGGGCATATCGGTGGGCAACCAATTCACGGATCCTTAAATATGAAACCATCTTAGTGGAATCAGACTACCTCACCTTGCTAACAGATCACAGCAAAAATCCCACCCAATTTCTTTATGGAAGACCCCAGGATCCCCTTATTCATTACTGTTGAGAGATGGTAGATTACCAGACCAAAGTCCGTGAAGACCTGGTGGACTACCCGCTAGACCAAGGGGAAAGATTATTTGTAGATGGCTCATCAAGGTGTGTAGAAGGAAAGAGAGGATCAGGATATGCCGTAATAGATGGAAAAACATCCAGAGTGGTAGAAGCGGGTTCCCTACCATCCAACTGGTCAACCCAAGTATGCGAACTCTATGCTCTGAAGCGTGGTTTAGATTATCCTAAAGGAAAGAGTGGTACCATCTACACGGATTCCTGATATGCATACGGAATAGTCCATACCTTTGGGAAAATATGGGAAGAACGAGGACTCTTAAATTCTAAAGGAAAAAATATTCTCCATGAAGGCCTAATAAAAGAAATTTTAGAAACATTAAAAGAACCTTTAGAAATTGGAATTGTACACGTGAAAGCTTATCAAAAGGGAATGTCCTTTGAGACCAGAGGAAACAAACTGGCTGATACTGTGGCAAGAGAAGCTGCAGAAAAGGGAGTAAGAATGAGAACAATAAAGTTAGACGAAAGACCACTAGAGACTCCTGTCTTCACGACAGATGAAGAGAAGCAACTAGAGAAGATAGGGGGAAGAAAAGATGAGCAAGAAAAATGGATTTTACCCGATGGACGACAACTCCTCAACAAAGCTGTGTCCAGGCATATATTGAACGAGACACACCAACAAACTCATTGGGGAACCAGGGCAATATGTGATCACTTCTTAAGAACCTACGGGTGTATAGGAGTATATGAATTGGCCAAGAAAATAGCTGGGGGATGCTTAATCTGTCAGAAAATTAACAAAGAAAGGGATGAGGAAACCCTTACCTGGGGGAAGAGATTTAGCCATGAGGCCTTTTCAGAGTGTCCAAATTGATTTTACAGACATGGCACCAGTCCAGCGAAAGAAATATTTACTGGTGATAGCAGACCACTTAACTTACTGAGTGGAAACCATTCCTACCACCAAGGCTACAGCTAATGAAGTGAGCAAAGTGTTGTTAGAAATTATAATCCCCAGGTATGGGCCCATCAACAGAATAGATTCAGACAGAAGGACCCATTTTACAGCCAAAATAATCCAAAATCTGGCCGTAAATGTAGGAATACACTGGGATTTACATACTCCTTGGCACCCGCAGAGTTCCGGCAGAGTAGAACACATGAATTATACGCTAAAAACAGCTCTCGCCGAGTTGATGCTTGAAACCCATTTGCCTTGGACTAAGTGTTTGCCCCTGGCTCTGCTACATGTGAGGATGCAGCCGCGCTCAGATATGGGAATTTCTCCCAATGAAACGTTATTTGGACTGCCCTCTTTAATCACGCAGCATGAAGTACCTACCTTAGAACAAGGGGAAACCCAAGTTCGCAAGTACCTCTTCACAGTAGCAAAAAATTTGGAAGAGGTATGTGCCAGAGGGCTGATCCCCCAGACTGCCCCCCTGGACTTTAAAATACACAAAATCAACCCTGGCGATTGGGTGATGATAAAAAGCTGAAAAGAAACTAGTCTTAAACCAAATTGGGAAGGCCCCTTTCAAGTGTTACTAACCACAGAGGCAGCGGTGCGAACTAAAGAAAGGGGATGGACTCACGCGAGCCGAATTAAAGGGCCAGTAAAACCGCCCGAAGAGTGGGTAGTGACATCCTGGGAAGGGGAAACTAAGATGACCGAGTCCGAAAAGAAGTAATTCGAAATCGTAGACTGATATTTATGTGTGTAAGTTTTCTTTAGTATTACCAACGGAATGCAAACAAAATTGTCTGGACTGTGGATAATCATCCGGCTGGTGAAGACTGCCAAAGCTAACGATTGTGGAAACTGTTACTGACCTGTGCCCCGAATAAGTGAGACTAAAGCGATCCTGTGGGTACATCATACCATTAATCCCAACTGCTACGACCAAACCCAACTGACAACATGTACCGATAAAAGACAAACCTACTGGATGGCTCCATACACTGGTACCTATGAACAATGGTCTAAAAGTGAGTGCCCAGAAGGAGAACAATGGGTTAGTTTCGAGAAAAAATGGTAATATGGAGACCAACCCACGACATTATCGGAGAACAAGTGGTATTGGAAGAACTGCAGAAAAAAGAAGAAAAAAAAAGAGAGGTCCCGAAAGAATGGACTGTCTTAGGTTCTGGCAAAAACTTATTCATAGATCTAGTGGAGAAAATCAGCTCGGAATTAAATGTAAGTCATTGTTGGGTGTATGGGGGGGACCCTCAACACTGAGAGATGGTCATGGCGAGGGAGTACCTTAGAACCCTTGTCCGCAATTCGATGGAAAGACAAAAAGAATATAGTGAGGCTGAAAATTTCTGCTGAAGTATGGCCTCTGAGTGGACAAGTGGTGGGAGAAGAGTGCTTGAAACATGAAGGAACATTGTATCTGCAAAAGGTAGGAAACACTGTATGCCAGAGATATTATGTAACTAACAGCACTAACAAATGATGGGTTCCCCAAACACCAGAAATACAATGGATGTAGCGCCCCAAGAATGGAAAAGGGTGTATTTATAACACGGGAGAAGGGGTGTACCAATGTTATAGCCCAAGGGACAACCCGTATGTTGGAACTCATGATATCTCTAGGCTGTGGAAAAGCATAACAACCCGAAGTGCCAAATTTTGGAAGGCGCCTCCTCGGGCTGTTTTGGATCTGTGGTCAGAATGCCTACCCCATTTTACCACCAAATTGGGGAGGTAGTTGTACAATTGGAGTTATTTATCCAGGATTCTTCATGCTGCCTGAACTCAAAGGGACTCAGCTTGGAGTTCCTCTATATGACCACCTAGATAGAGTAAAAAGAAACCATCTAACGGGTACCCAAAGATGGGGTGATGAAGAGTGGCTCCCCCAAAGAATAATAAAAACTTATGGCTCATCCACGTGGGCTCAAGATGGGAGTTGGGGCTATCGGACCTCCATTTATCTGTTAAATTGTTTAATCTGGTTGCAAGCACTCCTGGATATAGTAACTAATGAAACGGCCACTGCCCTCGAATTGATCTCTCATCAACAGAAGCAAGCCTGGGCTGCAATTTATCAAAATAGGTTAGCTTTAGATTACCTCCTAGCCGAAGAAGGTGGAGTGTGTGGGAAATTCAATACTTCAGATTGTTGTATCCAGATAGATGATACAGGAAAAGCAGTGCTTGATATAGCTAAAAATATTAGCACAACCACACATGTTCTGACCCAACGATGGCAAAACATCCTTAATAAAGGATGGTGGGCTAATTGGACAAGACTATCTGGACTGAAAAAGGCCGGAATTCTCTTAGCTGGAGTGATGGGAAGTCTCCTGGTTCTCCTGTGTATATTTCCTTGCATCATTAACCTTGTAACAAGTACTGTCCACAGGACCCTTGCAGCCACTACAGCTTCCAGAGAAAGACCAAACAACCAGGCTCAAAAGATGCTAGCGCTAATGGAGGCACCAAAAGACAAAGCGATATCCCAAGAAGCTGAAATTATATACTCGAAATATGAAGTAGACAATGAAGAGAGTGAAACAGCCTATGAAGACATGAATTAACCAGACTGAACTGAATCATTAAAGGCCTACAAAAGTCAAATGATGGACAAAAGAAAAATGAGGTATTTGTTATGAATGAACGAGGAAAGTTGGCTTTTGTAGGCCCAAAAAATTAATAGTTGGAATGTTTGCAGTTGAACAGAGATTACAGTTAATTGTTAAATGAGAGTTACAACATGTTATAACAGTTGGGGGGGGGAAGGCAGTGTTAGATTAACTTTCTGTATTAGCATTAGAGAAAGAGTGATTGACAGGAGAAGAAGAGTTTTCTAGAAAGGGACGACATCAAAGAAATTATAATAAAGAGGTTGGGAGTTTTGATTGGACAGAAAGAATAATCAATCATTCGACGTCTGGACATCACCTCATTCTAGTGGACCAATTATCAAGCTGACAAGCTAGAAGACTCCAATCAATACACTCCTGAGGGTGGGACCTTTGGGAGAGGGGTGGTGTTCCAAGGGTGGGTGTAAAAAGGACTTTCTGTAAGATTTCTGGGTCTCTGACCGCTTCGCTTGATGGTGGTCAGGCACCCAGCACAGCCCCCTTCCTCAGGGGAATTGGCTAGTCCACTGTGGAGACCCTAATTGTTCCTAATTAATAAACTCATCGACTTAAAGAATTGGCTGCTGTTCATTTCATTTGTCTGTCTCTTGATTCTTACTCAAAGGCTCTCAATTGTGCCATTGCCAACTGTGAGCTCCAGACATTCTAACCCTTCCATTACATACAGTGCCACTCCTCTGCCTCTCCTTCCCTGCCTATCCCTCTTGAGGAGCCTGGAACCTTCCAACAGGGCACTCCAGCCACAGAACTCACCCCACCAGGTTTCACTTACGTCAGTGATGTCAGATCTCTGGGACTGGGCCAAAGCGTCAAGCTCCTCATGTTTGTTCCTTGTGCTGTGTACATTAGTGTAGAAATAATTCAAGTGTGGTACATTGTAGCCAGCACCTCATGAAACATATCGAGGGATCCCTCTAGCTCTCCTTTCCTCAAGTTTTGGAACTCCATCCCATTGCTCATCACTGGCCAGCCTGGCTCTGTCTCCTTCCCCCTTCCAAGCTCATTCAAGGCACTGTCAATGAGCCCCAGCGGCTCCAGTGCTAGAGCTTTTTCTCCCCTCTGGGACAGGTGCATCCTGTCAGGTGTCAGTAGACCAGGTGTTGAGTAGAACCTCCCATGGTCAACAAACCCAAAATTTTTCCACTGACACCAATCTCAGAGCCACACACATTGACCTGATGGATCTGCCTCTTCCTATCAATATTATTTGTTGCTAACAGAAGAATCGAGGAAATCACTACCTGTGCTCCTGATCCTGCTGCCAATCATCCCAGGGCCCTGAAGTCGCTTTTGATTGCGTTGGACTTCTCTTTGTTACTTTGTAAATGAATCAGAGTTCATTTAAACCTGCAGAGGAGCTGGTCTCTTGCTCCCTTAAGACAGGACAGTCATTTTGCAGGGTGTGTGGAAGAAGATAGCATTCAAGAACCAGATTTACAAGAGGATCCAGGAGCTTGAACATGAGAGATTTTGTTCTTTCACATAGAAAATGCTGATTGGAACATCAACATTAGTGGAGAAAGGCCCAAATTCACATAAAAATAAGACACTTACTTTAAAAATAAAGAATAAACTGCTTCTTCATTTCTTACAGTCCTCAAGTCAACACCAGATGCTTTTGCTGTAGTCAAATGCAAGTTACTGATCTAAGCCTTGCAGTAAATGGATTAAGAGTTATGATCTGTGTGACAAAGAAACTGAGACTAGAAAATCTTCTTTGGACTGAAATCTGAAGAATGAGAATTATGTAGCAACATTATTGATCCAATAATGGGAGACAAAGAACAATAATAAGATGTTCTTGAACAACTGCCAACTGAAAAAAAAAAGATAAATTCTTGCCATCATATTTGCTATTCAGACATTAGATATGACAAATTACAAAAAGGGTAATATATTAGATGTCTTGTAGGGCATCTGCTTCCTGGAGCTATCTCAGTCAACGCAGTGGATAACAAAGCATAAGCGCATTTTTGGGATAGCCACTTATGCTGAATCTCAGCTGGCTGCCACTATGGAGACACTCTCTGGAAACAGTCCAGTCTCAAACAGAAACAATGTCTGATTCATATGTTCAGAAGTAAATACAAAAGTTTTTTCCTTTCACCAGCAGATGCCTGCTGAACTGTTCAGTGCTCTGTAATGCTGCTGCTACTTGTCTCTGGCTTTTCCCCCTCAGGGGAAATTTTGTGAAGGTTGACTTGGCTGGAAGCTGAACAATGCCAGACTGAGGAGCAAGTCAGCCTCATGTAGATGTATTTCAGCTGAACCTTATTTTATTAGAAGTGGAGTCCCAAAATTCAAAAGCATGGGAACACAATGGGATAACTGTATTTAGAGCTGCAGTGGCTCTGGGGTTGGATCTAGTCCTTCATCCCAAATGTACACCTTGTGGGTAGTGGGATTCATCCTATGCAACTACAGACATATAAACAAATATCAGTTGCATAATAAGGAGACATCTGAAGATGTAAGTGCTTGGAGATGAGATAAATCATCCTGTATTCCACCAGCTATACAGGGACAGGAGGGGGCAAACCCATGTCCAGCTGTGTACAGCACAGCTTTCAGGATTTCACCTGATCATCCTCACCCCTCATGTTGACAGTGGCTAAGAAGCAATGTAAGTTCAGTACTAAGGAGTTTGGGTTTGTTTTCACATGTACCTTCAGTGCAGGAATGGAACTGCTGTCCATGAGTTCACTGCAGCCGTCAACTCACAGGTGCATTTCAGCAATATATTTCTCTCTGAGAAATTAATTGTTTGTCTCTGGTAACATTAGGGTCATTTTAAAGCACTTTCAAAGGATATATCAGATGCCAGTTGGTAGTAGTAAAGTAACATGTTGAAGCTGGGCAAATCTGAGACATCATGGATCAGAAGTGGAAATATTTGTTGTAGTTTGCCATCTCTACACTTACTCTGGCATCCATGGTGAGATGGTTGAGAATCATGTCCACTTTTAGTCTGTCTCAATCTTTAGATGTGAAATAGGAAACAGCCCTTTCCTTTCAGTTAAGTCGTTTAACTTTTATAAGCGAGAAATGTTAAACAAACAGATGGAAATCACTGTAGTCCTGGGAATATTTCCTTTAACTTCAGGGAGATTTGGCTTATGTCCTATACCATATTGTATTGCACTGGCTCGATTAGAAAAAGAATAATGAATTAAAAGGTCACAGCTTTTAAAATTAGAACACAGGTAAAAAGGGTAAAGTACGTGTGGTGGGGTTCCTCTTTAACTGCCTCGAACGTTTGCCATTAGGTATGAATGGGAACTCTCCAACCAACAAGTTCACTAATCTCCTTTTCATCTCATTGAGTTCTGAACATTTTCTGGAAAACGTTTTTCAGAACTAATCTGCCCAGGCTGGGTGGGGAAAATGTTAAAACACACAAAAATCTGCGCAACAGGAAATAATGTTAGAAAGCTGTGAAAATCATTTATCCTTTTGAAGCGTAATGGTTTTTAATTTTCTCATGCCCTGATCTCCCTGGCAACAATTTAAAAGTACATAAGTATTCATGAATCAAAGCCATTCACTTCTGCATTTTTAATTATGTGTCATAGGATTGAAACTTTCCCTTTGATCTTTGCATTTAAAGGGATTTACAATTTAATGATTACAATCCGCCTCCCCCCAAAGCCTATGCTTATTACTGAGCAATGTCACAAAGGGGTCACTGTTGGACAGGGGGAAGACAGTCTTGTTCTGGATGTTACAAGCATGTATGTCTGAAACCTGCCTATGGTCTGGCTCATGGAGAAGATCCTTATGTCGTGGTGGGTCTTCCCAGTGGTGGTGATTCTAGGCCTTTTGCTCTAGGCAAGACATTTAAAACCAAAGTGGGATAGAACAGAACAAAAATAATCTGGTTGCCCATGAAGTAATCTTGTGCCTACTCTCTGCTCTGTGTAATGACTCCAGTAGCATGGGCACATGACAAAGGGAGGCAGGAACACTCCGAGCCATGTGCTGTGAGGGATGCTGGAACTGGTTAATGGCTTTGAGTGAATGGAGCACTTTGTCCTTGAAAGCAGAAATCAAGCAAAAAGAAACACATGAACATTTTGTTTCAAGCTGGAGAAAACGCAGGGCTATCTCACTGTGCCTCTTTGAGAGAGTGGTCTCTGAGGAGGTTGGTGAGCAGGGCAGAGAGGAAACCTTGTGGTTGACATGCAGGTTGAGAGTAGGGGCATCTGACTGCCTTGGAGGGGAGAGAGCTCTTGGGGGTGGTGGGAAGACGATGTAGTGGGTCTGGAATGGGTCTTGGATGGGAATGCTCACCCATTACCAGGTATCAGCAGTTTCCCATTAGAGGTGTGTGACTTGATACAATGTGCAGCACAAACTGGGCATTTTCTAATGAATCGTTCTTTCAAAGCTTTTCGGTGGATATTTAATTTTCCTGCTTAGTAACAGTTTAAAGGTCACGCGGATGGGTGACACATGCAAAATAAATGAAGGTTACTTTTGATGGGCCTGTGCAAAATTAAGGCCTTGTGCAGACTGCTTTATATGCATAATGTTGTTGTATTTTCTTGAGAAAAAATCAATTAAAAAGTACTGAATTAAAAACCCTGAGCAGAATATTTTGTCCTATTAAGCTACTTATGGGTATAGATAGGATAGCAAGGGTTCTGTTAATCAATGCTTTAAGTTGACTCCATGGTGAGCTGATGAGTTGAAAAATTTGTTTAGATCCCTTTTTGTCCCTCTTTAGAGGGTCTTAATGTAGTAGATTTTGTGGAGCGAGCATAGGTTTGTGCCATTAACCATAAGCTAACATTAAATGGTTTAACCTTAGAAACATCATTTATTGAGCTTATACTTAAAACCGTCCAACTGGTATTTTCACTGAAATTGCACTCTATGATGATCCAATTTTACAAGGATTTTCTCAGATGAAAAAATTCATGGTTACACTATTGACAGCTGCTGTTAAATTACTCCAGATGGGATTATACTAGGGGTAGACCACTTATCCACATAAAGGCTAGAGAAAAAGATCCTAACAATCATGAAAATGGGAATCAGGAATCAGGAAACAGTCATAGTTTTTAGAGCACAGGTACCATTCATAGCCTAGAGAAGTGCTGTAGTTCAGAGATAAGCATGAATCTAACTTGGGAATCAGCAGGGATAGCAAGCAGCTGAGAACCAGGGAGGCAGACAACTTCTAGAAAAGGAGAAGACTTGTGCAGAATTTTGCCTTCTTTGTTGCATTTCGGTTGTGTTTGGTTTTTTGGATTTTTTTTGACTGAATGAAAACATCCATAAGGTACGAGAGAGTAGGAGGAGCAGCGGTTAAGTTTTTGAAGCAGCAGCAATCTACAGACTGTTTCTGCCCATAAGACAATTAGTGCCATGGTGTAATTAGAGAGAAAAGAACAAAAGGAAGAAAAGTATTGCTGAGGGCTTCAGTTTAATTTACAAGGAAATCTAGGTAAGCAGCTAAATATAATATACTCCTTTTAAAAATTATAGTTTGGTATTTTATTTTAAAGAGGACAGATCATCAGTTTATAAAGGTAGAAGCACCAGTTCTAAGAAATACATCCGTACCTTTTAAAATCTCTTCTGTAGATTGGATTTCCTTTTGTTGAAATACATTTTATTTAAATAGTCTGTGATACTACTACTGAACTATAAGTGAACTCTGTATCCTGAATAGAGTGCTGAGAATTTAAATTAAGCAGGACCTGGGGAAGATTAGACCACTGCAGTTTGGTTCCTCCTCCAAATCCTGCGTCCCTGCAAGTAGCTGGTGTGTGGTTGTGATTCTACCGTGCTCAAGTCTCTTTTTGTCACATCTGTCTTGGCATTCTCAGGCACAGTTGTCAGTGAGTCCAGCATCTGCAAGGATGCAGAACACATGGATCTTGTTTTGAGCCTGGAAAAGGGGCTTTGGACCTGAGTGATCTGCTCATTGCTTGCACTCATCTGCGGTCTGTCACTCCAGTTGCCTTCTGTGGCACATAGGAAATAAATTGTTTGGAAGGCCTCACTAAATCTGGTACTAAAAACAGGACTGTCTTTGTTGGCAGTGGCACTAGAAGGATTAAGAAAGCAATGAATTTGGTGCCAATTTTCGTTTTGCCTGCAGAAGTGATTCTTGGCATAGCTCGTACAGTGTGCCAGCAACAAGCTGTTGGCAGAAAGTCAAACTGTTACTAAATGGGTTTCTGAGGTTGTGTGCTCTGAATTGCTCTGTCCTTTGGTATACGAATGTGGCACCTTCTTTTTCAGGTTGAAGATGTGAAACACAACAGGAGGAAGTGCAAAGCTGACATACTCCCATGTGTGAGTGTGCTGAACCTCTTTCTGACAGTTTTGCTCTGAAACTCCAGGCTTGGAGCATCCCGCATGTGTGACTGTATTGAACTTCCTGCCAGAATTCCTCTAGAACATTCGGGAACTCCAGCTAAGCCATGATCAAGCAAGGGTCTTTGCTGGCTCTATAATATATTTCTTTCCCTGTTTACTGCCTTCTTCTTGTCTCTTTTGTTGTATTTCTGACATAAGGTTATGGACTACAGGGGACATTCAGTATCTCGTTTTCTGCATATTTCCTTTCAGAAAGTTCCTACGTTCTTCATAGTACTCCAAGAAACTATTTCAACTGGCTAAAAACAAGTTGACTACAATAGAAAATAACAAAGGATCAATGCGCATACTTAAATTTTTTTTTTATGAAGTATTCAGCTAATGATTTTAAATAATTAGCATATTTGGGGAAAATATTACGGGGATGTGCAGTTTTTGCAAAAAGCAAACTCACTAGATTAACTGAAGGAAAAATACTTAGCTCAGGGCTGCTCTTGTTTCTGTTATGGTTGTTGTGGCTGGAATGGTGGCACATCAGAGCACCAGCCCTGAACTTTAGGTGAGATTTCAGGGTCCTGGGTTACACAAAGGTAACAGAAAAGCCCACTGTGCCCAGTGTTGGAAAGAACAAACAGAAAGTGGGATTCCAGTACAGTGGGGGATACAGCCCTGGGCTGATGGGGAGACAGCTACCCACCACAGACACGTCACATGGAGGGAGCATCAGTGTAGCTTTAGTGGCTGCTTTGGAGGAGGAACCCTCCTGCCCTCAGAACTGTACAGCTGAATTTATGGGGCTATATTTTCTTTGTCTGTCTAGATTTGAAAGATTTAGAACAATTATTCTAGCTCCTGGATGTCAGTGAGCTAGTTTGAAGGGACAGCTTGGGTTGCCAGATGTGTTGAAACCCCAGACAAGTTCCCTGCACAAACCAACTCCACACATCATGTGCAGTGAATATAATGACACCAAACCCATGCTGAAATTATTCTGGCTGTGCTGTATAATGCTTGTACACAGAGACTTGTTTGGGAGGTCCTGATCACAAAAGTTACATCTTCCTGCTCCCTTCTCTTTATTTGTAAACCTATGACAAGAAGAGAGCAGGCTCTGCTGCTGGTGGCTTTAGGCTTTGGTCCCACAGTGAGCTTGGCACAGGGTCACAATGCTGTGCTTACAGGGGTCATCTTATGACACAAATTCCCGAACAACTGCACTAGCATCGCTCAAGACCTTTGTGGAGGGTGCTCAGATCTCTCTTACTAAGGTTTCCAGTAGTGGAAGTCAAACATCACACTCTGGCCTTGGGTGATGACTTAGATTGATGAAAGAAAATGAAAACTTTCAACTCCCTGCCCTAGAGGGAGAACATAATGATCCAGACCAATCCCACTTACTCTTTGAAATTATTGTTATCTTTTTAAAGGAAGTCAATGATTTATGAGATGTTTAGTGGGCAAAACTCTCTGCAAACACTGGGCTGGCTAGGTTATAAATGATCTGTGCACAACCTGGGATTTTTCTAGCAATTCATATGCTGTCTAACTATGACTAGGGCTTCTTTCTCTGAGTTGCAGAGCATACTGAAATAAAAATGATTTGCTGGGCTTGGGTATAGCTTAGGGAACAATAATTACTGCATAGAAAAGTCCCCCACTTAACCAATGGGCTGATGCACAGCATATTGGAGGTGTCCTCTTTTGCTCCTGCATAAGGGGGGAAATAGATATAGAGGAAAAAAACTGTCAGTGATGGAAAATATTCAAACTCATTACTGAAAACTCTCTGCACTGTGCATTATACAAATGCAGAAGAATAGAAAATACAGAGGCGAAAAATCCCCATCACAACAAGGAACAGAAAAAGGACAGTCCCTGACCTGTAAATTCTTTAATAAGGACAGAAAACATGGACCAGCAGGAAGATGAAAACAGACAGGGAGTGCTGAGAAATAATGCAACATTAAGATAAGTATAAGAGATTTACTAAGTTACAAGTAGATTTGGGACAGAAAGCAATTCACAGTAGAACTAGAAAGAAAGAAATACAGTTGGCAAAGTTAAGGTACTTTCCAGGAGAAATAGAAGGTGGGAAAGTTTTTCATTTTAAGAGTGACTTGGGGGGGTATTTTTGGGCTCTGATAGGCTACAGGGAATCAAGATTTCACTGTGGCCTTTGGCATTTTACCTACATCATGTGAAGAAGGCTTTGTCCTAGGGGTGATGAGCCAAATCTGACAGGAGGCACTGGGAGAAATGAAACAATTTGCCTAAAGACTTCCAACAAGTCCACCGTCGCTAGGCTACCTCCCTGGCTGCCCTTGGCTCATTCTGCCAGACTTCCTCCGAACTGCCAGTGTTGTCATCCCTGGACTCGTGGCTTTGACTGCAAGAACCTGAGATGCTCAGCCTGTGATGCCATTATCAGGTTCTCAGTGTCTTCGATGTCTTTATGTATTATCTCTTAAGATTTTAAGTAATTTGTAGGAACAGGTGGACTTAGGCATCATATTCCATGTCTGCAGGAATGAATAGAAGTCATGGAAATGCATTGTTTTTGGAGGAAAACAGGGGAAGGAGACTCAGAAGGCTGCTGGATCTTTTGCTTTTCTGAAAATCAGGCTGCTGATTAGTAAATCTGGATCTTTGAAATAAGAAGCCCTTGTGGGAATTATATCTGTACAGGAGTTTGATCAAACTCCCAGCACAACAATTCCCAAACTGTTTTGATGATGTGAGTGAAAGTGGCATGTGCCACTCCTACACATCTTACAAGTGAATCAATCCTGTATATTTCTGCAGAATGCTATGTGTTCTTTAAATGGAGAAGACATTAGATTAGTCACTTAGAAACTGCATAAAATAAATATGTGCATTATAAATCTTAACCTTATAAAGCTGAAGGACAAGGTTTTGCAAATACCGTGTTTGTTTTAGTTCATGGCTATCCAAATGAAATTTAACAAAAACATAGCTGGAACCTGTGAAGACTTGTGTAGCATCATGATAGTCATATAGAAGTATTGTCAGAGGATATGAAAGAGACTGGGGTCATAGGCAGAACTGTATTTTATTAGACTGATGTTCCTGGGAAAAACACATTTTTCAAGCTCCAAGATGGGTATTTCTGGCAACAGCTTTGTTTCTGTGTCAGACAAATACAGTCTGAGTGGAGGCTGAGTTCAGGCAGGGGATAGAAAAGTGATATCCCCTCTCTTCCTCCCTTACTGTGGAATACCTGAAGTAGCCAAAATGAGCTGCTGTGTGGGTCAGGACGTGGCTTTTCAGGGATCATCAGATTAAGGATATTTGGGTGTAGAATGTCCTGTATGTGACAACTCACGTGTGCTCAGTGTGCGGAAAAATTACCTTACACAGAAAATATCCTGATCTGCATCATTGTTGAACGAAAGGTCAGGCTCAAGCTGACATGGCTTTTCTGGAGCTTACTTCTCTGTGCAAAACCCACGACAGCATTACAGAGGTACTCAAGCTACAGGAATGTGATTGTCTCCTTGTCTGGGTACTCCACAAACAAATGTGTGTGCAGTACACCAACTGTGAAAATGAGAGATCCCTCTGAGGCTTTCAGGGACACAGGTACAGCATTCCAGTAATGTGCTGTGGACCAAGAAGGTTCAGCTCACAGAGCCCACAGGGGAAATTGTGTGGAAATTTAGGAATTCTTCTGCCCGCTTCATTTCCCTTTGAAAATTCCTCCCCTTGGGACCTCGGCACATGTTGAAGGTATCTAGCCATAGGTACTCTGACATGGAGTTCTTTGTCTGCATGCCATAAACACTAAACAACAGCCATCCATAACACAGCACAACAGAAATAAAACTGTACTTGTAAAAGCATTCAGGTTTCAGGTCGAAAGACTGTATATTTTCTTTTTCCTGACTGCCCTGTGTTTGAGGTCTGCTTGCAGGGAGGCAGGACTAGCACCTCATCAGTGATTCATTTCCTAATGAAATGGAAACTGGCATCAGGAAGGGAGGAAAAAACCCCAAAACCTGGGGAAAAAAGGCAAGATAAATGGCTGGCCTTCTGCAAAGCATGCAGTGAAACAATGGGACTAAATGAGATACATTCCTGACAAAGATCTCTTCTGTTCTCTAAAGGCTTTCCTTTTACCTGGAGTTATGTTTTATCTTTAAAAAGTGGTCTTTATTTTATGTGAGCTCTCTCCTCCTCACCCTCTTTTCTGCTTGCTGAGATTTAAGTAAGCTCTTGTAGTGCTCTATCTCTGATCAGGCTTAAAGATTTGGAAAGCCCTGAGTTTGCAAGGATAAAAAAGGCCTTAGTATCTAGACACTGATAGATATGATTCGTCACCTCAGGAGGACATTACCACACAGCCTGTGCCACAGATTGTCTTGATAACAAGCTCTGGATTTTTCTTGGCATGCATCTTCATTTAAAGGTCAAAGGTCTTCCAAAGAAAGAGGAATTGCTGGGTTAGGGAAAAGGAAAAAAAATAGTCACATTGTCTTGACAAAGCCGGAGACTTCAATAGGGCCAGGGGATTTAGAGTGAGCACAGAGGTCCTGATCCTACCTGAAGAAAAGATGCTTTTGAGCTGCTCTGGGCTCCAGAGAACAAGCAGAGCCAGCGCATGGCTGCTGGGTTGAGGTCCAGCCTGGGCTGGGTTAAATACCAAGCTGGAGCAGGTGGACGCAGGTCCTGCTCCTTTCCCACTTGGAAGCAAACAAGCGGAAAAACAGGGGCATTTCAGCCCAGTCCCTTCAAGACCCAGACCTTATGGATGAGGAGAGACACGCCAATTCAGCGGATCCCCAGCCCTGCTCTGGTTTTATCTAGCAAAAATGAACACCTTCAGCTTTAGACTGAAATGCCTTAGTCTCATATTTCTGATTTTCCTTTTCTTCCCTTTCCTTCATATCTGAGCAATAATCTACTGCCTAAGATATGCTAAACTTCATCTGCACTTAATTACGATACCTCCCTGGGTAGCAATTAAGCAATGACTGCTGCCACTTAATGGGGATGGTTATTTTCATTTAATTGGGGTGTCTTCCAGTGCCTTAAACTTGTGTGGGTCTCTGTGCATTGTCTGTCTCTGGCTTTATGTGAAGTTCTAGCACCAGGACACGCAAACAGTGCTTTCCCATCACTTTATCATGTCTGCTCACTCGACCTTTCTGTAACAGGCAGGGTCAATCAATACTGACTGTCCTTCTGCAAATTACAGTTGTCAGCTAGCAACGTAGGGATGCCTTGCTCCGTTTAGGAATTTTTTGACACAGCACACAATCTCTTTCCTTTTCTCCCCACATTTTGGCATTAAATTTGCCAACAACAGTAAAACAAGGCCCCTGTTATGCCTTCAAACCACTGATGGCCCTGTGCAGCAGAATTGAGTTTCACCACCCAGCACTACCAGGGAAGGGCAGCAAGAGGGCCTGAACCCCAGGAAAATGCGATTAGCAGTAGGTCTAATTCTTTTCTCCAGGCTGCCATGTAATCTAGTCTTTGACACCAGCCTAATCTTTTTATCACTCTGCACTGAAATTTCATGATCTGGAAAATTATTCCACTGTGGAGTCAGCTATGTGTGAATAACTGATTTGGTTTGGGTTGCCTTGGTTGTGAGAGTGGATCAAAAGGAAGCCAGGTTCACCATGTGACAGAGAATCAAAAAGCTGAAAAGCAGTTTGCCCTGTCATAAAGCATTAGTAATATCCTAAATACAGATTCAAAAGTAAATAACACTGAAGAAGTAATACATGGTTTGGAGCTAAACAGAAAAGGAAAAAACCGAAATGTCACACGTCGACATTTTTAGAATTTTTAAATGTAGTTTACTGAAATGACAATATTGGAAATGCACTGCTTGCCTTAGCATTGCCTCCCAGCCTGTCTGACTTAATTTCGAAGAGAAGAAAACTACCAGCAAATGGAAAATATCTTTTCCTATATGCTGATTAAATGAAAAGTCCACAAGGCACTCTTACAAAGAACAAATGAGCAAGTCAAGTGTGTTTCTTTAATTGACATAATACCTGTAACAGGAAATGGTTATATCTTCCCAGTGCTTGACAACACACAACACAGGTTTTTAAGGCTGGAGAGCCTATTGGAAATACTGTTTGTCATAAGTAGATTCCATCAAGGCTCCTAGATATTTTCCATTTTAATCCTATCTGCAGAAACATTGACTTTTCTAATCAATTGTGAAAGTAAATCCCCAGGATTTGCCAGATTATGTGTGAAATGCAAAAGGGAGTACTTAAATCTATCAGTAAATAAACAAACAGATAAATCAAAAACTAGAGGGGGAGAAAGCAGCACTCAGTATCCTGGCTGCAATCCATGTTTATTATTTAACTTTAAAATGACAAATCAATGGCAAAATGGAATTAAGTAGCTGTGTAAGCACAGAAGTAATTTTATCAGTGCATGAGATGCTCATGTTTTACATTATACAGAGTATGGTGTGTTTACTGAGCAAATGCAGAAACATCAGGGAGAGCTGGAATTGGAGCCAAGGCTGAAGGCAGCAGGGACATCCTCTGAGAGATGAGACCCTGGAGGCAAGTTCCTGCTGATAACAGCAGGGACAATAATGGGAAAGTGATGCATTCAGGTTCTTCAGAGAAGATAATGAAACTTGTTTTATGATTTCAAGGTAGAGCTGGGCCAGAAGAGGAAAGACCTTGTCCAGAGGTCAAGGCTGACACAGTCTCAACTGTTTGGGCAGGACTGATCTGACAGAGGATACAGCTGTAACCCTGGGACTGACCTTGATTAACCAATGTGTGCCTTAGAAGGCATCAGTGTTTTCTCTTGTATTGAAACTGTGTAGAAGTGATGTTGCTGGAACACAAGCACCACGTAAATCTGTAGAGATTTTGTGTTGCTCTCTAAGGAAGTGCCCCCTTAGAAAATACCTCATAATAGATACCTGTTTCAGCCATCACAGGTTGACTTTTTTGGGGAATTCCTACCCTTGTTGTGGTTTAGTGATATCTTATACTTCATTTAAATCCCTTTTGTTGGGAAAATCAGTGAAACAATGTCATCTGTGTGCATATTCAGGGAAAGTGGTATTAGGACCAGTAACTAGGACTTCTTTAAAGACGAAAATGAACTAGTTACATGATAAAGTTCATGAGGGTAGCAGGTAACAGAGATTAATTAAATTGCTAGTTGCTATTCCTAAACCAGCATTTCCTGAACATGACACCACATGGTCTGGGATGGCCCTGGGGTCAGGTGGGGTCAGCTGTCCTGGCTGTGTTCCCCCCAACTCCTTGTGCGCCCCCAACCTCCTCACTGGTGGGGAGAGGAGCAGAAAAGGCCTTGGCTCTGTGCAAATACTGCTCAGAGGTAATGAAAACATTCCTGACTTATCATCACTGTTTCCAGCAGAAATCCAAAACAGGGTCCTGTACCAGCTGCTGTGAAGGAAATTAACTCTACCCAGATGAAACCAGCAGAGGTTGTTAAGATATAACACAATGAGGGTCTCACTGGACCTGCCTGCACCAGAAAACTGGATCAGATTCCAGGCACTGAAGTAGGCTCAGATGCAAACAGAAATTCAGGTGTGTTTTTACTGCTGTTGCTGTCTGCCCCTGTGCCAGGCCAAGCCACAGTTGTCCCATACTTGCACGACAGAAGTCTCAAAAGTTCCCAGTAGAGAAAAAATGCAATGCAAAACAATACATGGAAGTCACTGAAAATGAAGGCAAGTGAGGAAATCCAGATTTCATGCTGAATGGGAATTTCTAGGATCTGTCTTGCAAGAAGCAGTAAGTGCTCTGAATAAACCCTGAATTTGTAAGTGGAGATCCAGATGGGAAGAGTGCTGAGTGTTGCTGAGTGAGAGTGTTGCCTCTGCTCACCAGGGCTCCTGAGCACTGCTGTCAGTTAGGTCATACAGTCACAGAATCATAGAATAGGCTGGCTTGGAAGAGACCTTAAATCTCATCTTGTTCCAACCCCTCTGCCAACACACCTTCCACTACACCAGGTTGCTGAGAGCCCCATCCAACCTGGCCTTGAACAGTTCCAGGGGTGGTAAATGCTTCAGCTACCTGGTCTCTCCGTCCCACAGTGTAAAAGCCAAACTACACATGACCCAAATTTTGCTCTCCCAGAGCTGTAGCCATTTTTGCGTTCCCCAGATCTTGCAGCCATGCTTGAGCCAGCTCCTGTGGGACCTGCTGTGAAGGGGACAGTGTAAACCGAGACAGGAGGATGGTGCAGTTCACAGCAGAGAAGGGCATAGTTGTTTGAAATGAGGTAGAAAGGAAGAGAGAACAATTAATTATTTTCCTAAATTGGTGAAGAGATCTTAAAACAGCAAAACATCCCACACTGTGGATTTTATGGCTCTTACAGAGCTCTATCGATGTATTTCTGGTGTAGATGCTAGAAAATGGTTTTATACAAGGACAAAAGAAAGCTGGAGAGTAATTGAGGATTGACTACTAAATCAACAGAAGACTTTCAGATGCTAGGGGTAAACAAATTACAGACAAGTGACTGCTTGCTCTTTTGTTGTTATGTGCTGTAGCAGTGTTTTATACCTCAGTAGCACCAGCAGGCTTCAACTAAGATTAGAACCTCCTTGGGCTATATTAAGTAGGAATTTTGAGGTCTTTTTCTTCACAGTCATGAGAACCAGAAACTTTATTTCTCTGCTCACAAGACCAAATAGCTGAAGCCGTAGAGGCGACGTGAAGTATCCGAGTCCTTTAGTGGAGTCAAGAGAGCTGGCAATGCTGACCTCCTTTCCTCTGTGTTTTCATTTCAGTTTTTATTTCAAATCTTCTTTACTCATATCTTCAGCAGTCACTTTGATTGCTGAAGCTCCTGAGGATCTGATTCAGTAGGTGCTGACCTTGGTTCAAGGGAGCTGCATTTAACTGCTGGGTAGTACTTGAATGTAGACGTGTCAGCATTGGTGTTACAGTTGTGATTGTTTAAGAGAGATGCAAGGTTTGCAGAAAGATTAAGATCTTTTATAAACTGATCTGATGTGGCTGGAAAAGCAGTTATGGGCACACCAGCCTGATGTCTGGATAAAGGAGAGTGGACATAGAGAGCCCTCACCTTGGCTGTGTCCCTGCCCGCTCTGAGACGTGGGTCAAGTTCATTCCTCCTGTTCCAGGACTCAGTTTCCCTGTTGTAAGACACATAACACAACTGAATGTGTGCAGGGATATTGTTTGGTCTAAGGAATATCACCTTGATATGACCTTGGCACAAGACCTTAAATATCTTCTCTGTATTTCACAGTCGTGCTCAGCAAATATTAACTCTCTCGCTATGCTTTTCTAAGACTATAAAATCCATAAAATATAATTAAAATATGTAAATCTATTATATTATTTAATGGGTACATTGAGCCTTGAAAGCTTAAATTAGATGTAAAGTTGATACAGACATATTGCTATCGATTAGATATACTAATAAATCATTGCAGCTTTAGACAGAGATTTTTCCCCTACCAGGTGGAAATATCTTTTTTCCTTCATTTCATCCATCAGTTCTTACATTTATGCGGCCATTTAAAACCAGTATAGAGTAGCAATGAATAACTATGTAACTTTTCTGCAACTAATATCCGTTCTTTAGCATAATTACTTCAAGTTTTGTCCCCTTTTGTTGCTTGCTCTTGGAAGGCACTGCAGGCCACTAACAGTAAAAATGAGGCAGCACAGAAAAGCCCCAACCTCTTCCCCCAACACTTGAGTTAGGTATTACATCAGACCCATATTTCAGGATTAGTATCATTTTCTGGGAGCCTGGATGCCAGTACAGTGAAGTTAGAGCACTAAAACCTGAAAGTGTAACAGATTTGAAATTCACCCTACCTTCTCTACCCCAGGCAAGGAAAATGTAGCAATAAGGGCTCTGCTGGCCCTGTACTGAGAAAAACTCCTTTACTCCATGCTTGTAGCTTGCTGGCTGCTAATAAACATCTATTAAGGGGGTAGAGCTACGTGGGCCCTAAAGTAGGAAGTAAAAGTCTTGCCAAATCAAGAAAAGGGAAGGTAATACAGATGCCTGTGCTAAAGGGCTATCTTTTGCTGTCAAGCAGCCTGCTTTTTCCTCTAGTTAAATACATTTTTCTTCAAATGTACTTTGTGCTTGTTTCATGTTGGAGGCTTTTTCATCAGAGTTTGAAAAAATCAGGGTGCTGCTTTCCCACGAGGGCTGTGTGCCAGACCCTGTGGCAGGCACTGGGCAGCTCTGCGGAGTGGCAGCAGAGGATCAATGTACTCCTCCATCCTTCTCCTGCCGGCCCATCCCACATCCTGCGCCTCTACAGAGCTGCTCACAGCAAAATCCAAAGGGTATTTCACAACAGATTATAAGTATTTGAAACCAGAACAAATGTCAGGCTGCTTGACAGCGAAAGATAGCCCTTTAGCACAGGTACCTGCACTACCTTCCATTTTCTTGATTTGGCAAGATCACAGGCTTCAACCTCATTTAAAACCTTTTATCTGCATTTCCTTCCTGTAAGGTAGACATATATCTCCTCTCCCCTCACTTGTGCTGCACGGCTCACCAGCTGCATGCCAAAACTTCCCAGGGAAATATTCAGGAGATGAGAAGTCATCAGCAGCAAAGTACCAATTTCATGTCAGGCAGTGTGTCAGTAATATGAGATAAAACAGCCCTTTCACCTGCTTAAAACCCCAATGCCTGCTAGACATTCGGATCAGCAGCTCAGGCAAGTTTGGTATTTTCAGGTACCAAGGTCATATTCTTAAAGATAGGCAGGGAAGTCAAAGGCACAAATATGCATGCAGGGGTGCAAAGAGGTAATTGTGCGTATGAAATATGCAGTTCAATCACCCACTGGGTAATTGTCTGCTCACAAGCATTCAGCTGCACCTGCAATTTTCTGGTTTCCTTTTGGAATGACTTGTCTGTGCCTAGGTGTGTGTTTTTAGCACATTCCTTCTCTGCACTTGAAACTGTGGCCCAAAGCACTGTGTTGCTGTTTAGTACAGATTTAAGCTTCTGATTTCAAAGCTGCTGTAATTAGTGACTTGCAGTCAGTGTACTCTACCAATTCCCAGCCCACTGGGATATTACCAGACTTTATTGTTTCTTTCTGTCTTTGTGGAACTTCTGTAAATCTTTTCTTTGATGGCAGCTAGGGTTTCAAAGCTGCTCATGTTTGAGCCAGAGGAGACTAATAATGATCTAATTAGTGAAAGATGTTTTTCTCTGCATTGCTGTATTTTATCTCTTCCCCAAAGCCTTGTTGATGCAAGCCAACCTCAGGCACCAGCTAGATCCTTTTTTTCCTCATGCATTTGAGAAATACACAGACATATCTGTATATATCCCATGTTGTTCTCACTTGAGTGTGTAAATCTTGAAAAATCTTCGCAAGTGTAACTTGGATTTAGGAAGTACCTTTGTTATTCCCAGAAGATTTTTCTTCTGGCTAAGATTTGTTTCTCTAGCTCAAATCACAAAGCCACTTTAACTCTAAAAGACTTCAGTCTGTGTAAGCTGCAGTGTAGGACATACTTCTTATCCCCCCGTGGGTATTCATTGTCCCTCTCCTCCTGTTTTTGCAATTTCACTCTCTTTTTATTAATTAATGATCTCCCTTAATTATTTGTAGAAGCCTTAAAATGCACCAGGGTTGGATTGCAAAGTCTCTTCCTTGCCACAGTGCGGTGTTTTGCCACAGGAAGGACACACATTCCTTCCCAAAGGCCCCAGCAGTGTTAGCAGCTTTAATTGGCAGTGCAGTGATGCCGCAGGGGGTCCGGTGGTGGTCAGCACCTGCACGCTGCGACCTTCCTAGAGAGAGCGTCCTGCAGGGAACAGCCCTTCCAGGGGCACTGCCAGGCCTCCCTGGGCGACAGGTGATTTCAGCAAGTGTAGCAATTTCTCAACTACAAGTGATTCCAGTTCTTGTGATTCAGTTCCTTGTGAAATCACCCAAGGCAAACTCGGGGACAGAGAGACAGGAGCCTCGTATGGCAGTTCCACAGAAGTAGCCTTTATTGTCCAGCCACCCTGCGAAGGCGAGGCCAGGGACGAGAACTCCCTGTTGTCAGGGGTATAAGCAGGGGCTTATATGGGAAAAACAGGGGGTGGGGTGGAAACCCATTAGCCACCAGGGTACAGGCTGTTACCATGAAGAAACAAGGCATGTTGGGAGGTCACCATGACCCAGAGGAAGGCTGCTTATCTCTGACTCCTCCAGGGGAGTGCAAAAGGCTCCTGCCTTGAGGGCTCACAGCCCTCCACACAGTGACATGCATTCAGGAGTGCAAAGTCCTTCTGTACACTTAGGACCAGTGAGTCTTCCTTTACAGCTCTTTGGGACCAAATGACACTGGGCAGGACCTTCTCTATCCTCTTGCTTATTGTAGTGGGTGCAGGACAAGGTCTGTGGATTGCAGGTCTATTCTCTCCTCCCCCCAGACAGGCTGTCATGCTGCTTGAACTGGCTGCATGGGAGGCATTACAGCAGCATTTTTTTCTCTCCTTTTTGCTCCTACTTGATCGCTTTCTAGGTTTCTCGTTTCTTTATCAGAGGCATTAATGGAACTACTTTATTTTAGCTACTCCTTTGGCAGATCTGTTTTACAAATACCCTGGAACACAACCCTTCCGTTCAGCTTTGCTATCCCTAAACCTTTCCCTTTGCAGCGTTGGCTCAGAGGTATTAAATTAGCCCCTAAAGGTTTCTAAAGCGTTAAGCCCGACTCCATCCAATGACAGAGATGCTGGATAGTGTGGGAGGAGGCACGAGAAGCATGACAGAGCAGGAGAGAAGGGAGCACTTCAGTGGCAGAGATTCCAGCTGGTGAGCAAGTTGTGTCACTTTGTGGTGCTTTATGACCTTGTTAAACTGTCTCAATAAATCATGCCAAGTAATTAGAACCATAATTTAGAACTTAACTAGCACGTCAGATCATTGGGTATACACTGGTGATACCTTTCTGTTTTCCCTCCCTCTTCCTCCCCACGACACTGAGCACCAGTGGAGAGAAACCACCCAGGGAAAGCACAAACTCTGACACAACTGATAGCTTGGTGCCAGGCGCTTCAATAGCAAGGAGCTGATCCAGCCTGGAGAGTTATCTGCAGGTGCCCAGGAGCCTGCTGAACACTCAGTGGCCTCATCTTACACCACAAGCAAAACCAGAACCAGGTTCTCCTGCAGCGTAAATATTTCCTCACTGGTTTAAATAGAAAGCAGATGTGTCTCACTTACTCATCACCCTGAGCATTGAGACTGGTAGCAGGGCAAGAAAATGATGGCAAGGTATGGGGCACTGTACAAAAAAAGGTAGTGGCAATGATAGAACTCAGACAGAAGCTGTTGAGTCAGGAACATAATTTTTCTGTTTGTTAGAATCTTACAAAAGAAATGTTCATTGGTGATAACAATGCAAGGAATTGCCAATTTCTTTGTACTATTTGTCCTTATCCCCTGAACCAGCACAGAGTGCAATGCAGTTGAGTTGCCTTGTCAATGGGTGGGAGTCCCAGCTCCTGTGCTGGTAATTTTAGAAGTGTTAGGACAGTGATATCAGGGTGTGACAACAGGAAAAGGGACTTGCTGCCCCTTAGAGAAACATTCCAAGTAAGGGCAGAGGGAAGAGGAGAAAGTAAAATCTGCCTCGTTAGACACTGAGGTGCAAGAAAGTGACTTAATCTGGGACAGAGCTGGACCTTTCCTCTGCTTTTGGCAGGCTCAGGCCATGCTGTCCTTTTACCCCAGAAGACAAAACGGATGCAGGAGCAGAATAATCCGGGTGTTGGATCTCTGGTCTCAGGCTCTTTGGTATGTGAGCAGTTGGATAGCAGCAGTTGGGAAGGCTGACAGTGGGCACAGGTGCAGGCAGAGACACCGTATCTGTGACAGCAAGCAAAGGATCTGAACAGCATCGAGCAGCCCCTTATGGTCAGGACATGGCTGTGGATGTCTGTGCAAGGGTAGCAGTGAAATAAAGCAAACTGGCCTGTGATCCTCTGTGGGCAGTGTCTTATGGGTAGAGGTGTTTCTATGTTTGTCTTACACTTGTTTGACAGGGTAAAAGAGCACAGAATATAGCATGTTACCTCTATTTTGGTTGGTTTGTTTTTTGGGGGGGAGCAGGCAGGTAAATATGCCTTAATTTAACATTTTATATTAAAATTATTGTTGTAACCTGCACAGTTCAGTTACTTTGACAGAAGGTCTCACTAGGTTTCTTTTACAAATAAAGCAATTCAGGGAGGATATTCTCACCTTTAAGCTGTGCTGGAGCCTCTTGCCAACAGTTGCTTCAGTATTGTCACCCACCCCTGCTTTTCCATGGGGCTGCAGCAGAGCTGATTTCTGCTGGTCACCACCCTGCTGACAGTTAATCGCCTGAGCACAAAACCAATCACACAACAAAAAACTAAGGAGCTAATTAAGTTTTAATTTGTGTAATTTAAAAATCTGTTGCATCTTCTTGCAGTTGGATTCCAAAGTGTGCCATTTCCTCAGGCAGCAGGGAAGCCTTTTCAGGCTTTGGGTGGAAGACCAAGCTCTCTTATCAAACCACTGCCATGCTGGGTAAAACCTGGTGCAGCCCATCTGGATCAGATTAAGTTTGACTTAATTCTTCTTTCCACTTTTTTTGGCAAGAGCTTTGGTACTTCATTATTAAAACACAAATTTGACTCCATGCTGTAATTGCCCAGCTTGACAATAATAAATCTTATAAGCAGGTTTGCTGCTTGCATGCCTGAAAGAATGATTTACATTCATTCACATAAAATGTTAGGGCCATAGTTTGTTTTTACAGCTCTGTATTGGAAGTCTGGGCAACAAACTGAGGAAGTGGGGTGCTCCCCTCTGGTGCCTGCTCCAGTGGGAGCGAACAATCCCCACCCAGTGAGCAGGGTTGCCTTTCAGGTGAGGAACAGAGGTCTGAACTGCACAGCGGAGTCATCTGGAGACAGCAGGAGTTACCTGAACCCTCAGGGTAAGGCTGTGGTATGGTTTTCTTTGTACCACTCACTGGCCATAAATTTCACAAAAAATTATAGTTTGAGCTGATGTTTCTCATGCCTGGTTGATGATCAATGAGTTGTTAATTTGGAAGGTTAAAGCAGAATCTGTTGAGTTTGCATTGCAAGCAAATAATTGCCTGCAAGGTTTGCAGCAAAATGAGGCCCTTGTTTTGTCTGGGACTTGGCCCAGCAGGACGCTAACGGAGTGTACTCTTCCAGCCACATGCAACAGGGACACTTAGGTTGTGGCTGTGCTACTTTTCCTGGCTGTGCTGCTCTCTAGTCTGCCCTATACAGCCTGGGGTCTTCTGTCAATAATTCCTATGATGTTGGGCTGGAATTCAGGCCTGTTCCCACTGCTGGGCTCAGAGTTCCCTGCCAGCTGATAGAGCTTTCCTGGCCCTGGGGATGGCTGGACGACAGGAAGCCTGGAGCTGCCCTGCTCTTACAGACATTCCTGAAGTGCCTGGCTGTGACACAGACAGGATAAATATGGACACAGTCTCAGTAAGGACCAGCTGCTTAGCCTAACTTGGGGATTAAACAGGAAAGCCTTTGCTGTGCCACTGGAAAGAGAAAATTGCTCCAATGGACAGAGCTATCCTCTAATTTTGAAACTGCCTGTTTCATTTTGCCTGTGTGGGGACTCTGTTATCTGTAGGGTCTTAAAAAGAAGATAAGGAGCCTGAGTGGGAGCAGACAGAGAGCCATGGGAACTATGGGGACACACTGGGTTCACTCCTGTCTGCTCCCATGACTGAAGGAGCTGTAGACCTGTCCCTTGAATTGCTGCTTGTAAAGGTATAGTAAACATGGTGGAGACAATGAAGATCCCCAGCAGAGGCTCCCTTCACAGTTTCCTGGCAGTTGTCAGCGGCACAGCAGTGCAGCTGATCCACCATCGTGCCTGATAACCAGCAGCACCCCCTGCCCGCTGGCTCTGCTGGGTGGGATCCAGGGATACATTTGGAGTGTTCCCGAGCACGGAGCCACCGCTGCGCGGAGCCTTGAGCCTGAGAGCTGCAGATCTGTCCTGGGATGTGCCTGCTGGCTCTTGCCCGCTTACTGCTGGCTCTGTAACAGTGCAGGTGACAAATTAGCAAGACTCCATTCAAGCAAACAGGGATGTCTGCCCTCCCCAGTTTCTACAATATGAGGAGCAAAGGCAGAATGTCATATTATCAACAGGACAGGGTTTTTTCCTGCTTGCCTGTCTGACCCAATGCATTCCACCAAGGTCAGAGATTTCTGTGTGAGAGGGTTTGATCTATTTGGGTTTGTACGTGGGCCCTCCAGTCATACTTCTAAGGTGAAATATTGAGTGAATTATCTCTGGATTTTATCAATCCTATCTCCTTTGTATAATTTCTTACATAGTGCTGATTAAGGCCAATGAAGTCCCAGGCATGGTAGGTGCTCTGGGCAAATCAGTATTTGGTTCCTTATTGTCTAAATCCTGGCCAAACCCACAGTGGCCTGGTGTGTGGCAGAGGGGTTTGCTGGCTGCTTCCAGCCTTGCCTGGAGGTGGCCGACCCTGGAGCAGCACTTTACAGCTGATGGCTTTTGTTCAGGGAGACAGGATATCTGTTTAAAGAGGAGCAACCATGGTAATATTTCAAAGCCAAGTAATTAATTTTGATGGGGAACCGGAATATGACACTGACAGCATCAATATGAGGCTCCCACAGCAGCCACGGCAATACACCTCCAAATCTGAGCAGCAGACATTCATCTCCTGCAGGCTGAAAGGAGAGGTGGCCTCAACCCACCCTCTCCAGCCTACTTCCCCCTTCCATCTGTGGACCCCAGAGACGCTAGTTATGTTTCCTTCAGGGCTTCAGTTATCACTCAGATCTTCAAGTCAAATGGAAAAAAACCCCAAAACCTGTCCTTCAATGAGCCAAGGGAGAAAGAAAAAGATGAGCTATTCAGAAATATCAAATGCAAATATTTGCTTGCCTCATCCCCCCAACATTGGTTACTACTGAAAAATTAAGGAAGTTTGAAATGCACTTTGTACACAGACTCAGCATAAATAATGCTACTTTGCATTTCATCAGCCTTATTTTCCCTATGGGTTCTCTGTCATCTCTCATTTAGGCACCACAGGGATGTTCAGCTTCAGAAAGAGGTTGAGATGAAAGGTACCAAAATATAAGTGGGTAAAAAAATTCCTGGTACTCAAGAGCAATCCAGAAAACTTTCCACTCCACAGGTGCATGAGCACTGAGGGGTTGAGTCAGGTTTTTTTTTTAAAGGAAAACTGTTCTCTATCAATAGTATAAAGATTTTATGAAGTCACAATTTGCTTTTAAAGTATTTACCAACAATACTTGGTGACATTTGATCATTTGGTGATCGCTGTGAGACTAGGAATTCCTGTGTATTGAAGCAAGAGCTGAAAGAAAATATATTAATAGTTTGTTATTTAATTTTTATTCCAAAGTATATTGAATGCTATGAAGTAATTACAGCTATTATCTACAAGGAAACAAAAGAACAAAGGTGAAGATTATGGCATTCAGATTAAAAGAATTGTAGTAAGGCAGAAGGACATTCCTGTGCCTGTGGTGTCTCAGGTAGGATTCAAATCTGAGTTCACCTTCCATCTTCCTGTTAGGCCCAGTCAGGTCTGTCTCTTGTGCCCCAGTTTCCCAGGTGCTAAACAGGGGTTGCAATATCCCTTTCTCTCAGGTATTGCCCACACTGACCAACTGGGAAGTGAACTCTTCAGAACTCCTGAGATGCATTTTGCAAGTCCTGCCTGATTGAAAAGGAAGAGAAAAGGGCAGAATTAAGGGTAAGACACAGCAGAGGTGGGTGCAGAAAGGTGCACATAGCCTGAAAGCCAAATATGTGACTCCAGAGGAGCCCCCATGAGCCCGAATAAGTCCAGGAGCTGCTGACCACAGAAGCAGTGACTGATCTGTGGAGGTGCCTGTGCAGGGTGAGGGTGACCTGGGGAGTGCTGAGGAGGGCACGGGCCTGTACACACATGGAGCACAGGGAAGCCTTTCTTTAAATAGGGCTTGTAAGAGAAAATGCAAAGATTAGTAACACTAGACAAGTGATTAAATATACCTTGACAACAACAAAAAAGGGATAAGGTGAGATCAATTCATATCTTTTCAATACAGTCTGGTACACATAGACGTGCACAGAATAATTTTGGGAAAGGTGAAGCAATATTCCAAGAGCTAAATATCACCATTTTATTTGTTTTATGTGCAATGATCTTCCAAAAAGGGATTCATTCAAGACATCTCAGTAATATAGAAGAGCTAATCCACAGTGATTCAGTAAAAGGTCACTATACTGCATCCTCCAGAGGAGATTTATATACCTTAGTATACTTGCATTTGTCTTCTTATTTGACTGTGTTTATTCTTTTGGAGAACAGTGCATTTCAGGTCAATATGAGGTGCCTTTGGAAACTTCGAGGTGCAGGGAATTACTCTGGCTGCCACTAGCATGGCTTCCTTCTGTACTGCAGTGGCTTAGGAGCAGCTTTCAGACACCCATCATGCATAATGCTCTCCAAGTAGATGATCCGGGCTGTTTTTTGCACTCACTTTTACAGCTATAGATGGTGCTTAGCCAGGCAGTCTGCACAAGATCATGAAGTTAAGTGCTAAGCACACATCTTCAGGCCAGCAGCCTCATTAGCTCCCAGCCCTGCCTTAAATGCACATGGCCACAAAGGATGACACCCAGTAGTTTGGCAGCGGCTTTCCTTCCTTCCTACTCTCTCCTGTGGCAGTGAGGGGTCTCTGCCTCACTCAGTTGGCCACAAGGAAGCTGCATCCTTTCAGGTACCTGCCCAGTCTTCACCAAAGCCAAGCAGAAACCCTTGATTCTCCAGAATGCTGCCTATCAGGCCTTTAAGATCTCAAAAAACCACTTCTGAAGAAATCTCTATAGGGTTGGCTGTTTAAATGTTTAGTTTAGGGACTAGCTCAGAAGAATTTAGCAGCTGATTAAGAGAGAAACCAGTTATGCTGTTCCAGAATTGATAATCCATAATGTGTACATGCTGTTGCCATTGTAGCAGCGTTGTATGGTGGGTATGAAAAAGCAGCACCATTTTCGACTGAGCTTGGGTATCTGTCACCTTGATTTTGTTGGCTCAGTGATAAAATGAAGTGCTATTTTAAGTTTTGCTGGTGAGTGTCTTTCTGTCAGAATGAAACTGCCTTATACTAAAGATATTCCAAGGAAGGAGAAGTTGTAGCCCTGGTGGCCACTTACTCTGAGATAGATGGGAAGACGTCAGAGTAATTTTTTAGCCACTAAAAATAATTGTTGCCCTGCTTTCACCTGGAGGAGCCAGTTCTGTTGCTGAAGCACAGGCGAAATTATGAAATGTGCTGGTTACTGTTATCATAGCATAAAACAGAATTGTGCTTCCTTTCTGGAGCAGTTTCCCCTGTGTGTGATCAACGTGTGATACAACCAGAGCGTGCTCAGACCGTGAACTTTATTTCCTGACCTTAACATGACTCAAGGTTAATACTGGCAAATACCCCAGTCACCAAATGTGGCCTGTATCAATTGACTCCAGCACTTTTGTCCTGTCCTTTCACAAACGTATTTTTGATTATGGTGGTGTTGCGGTGTGGCAGCCCATCCCTGGGCTGTCCAACACCAGCCAGAAGCTAGCAGTCAGGAGGCTCCAGCAGTGGGACCTGGTTAATGAGCAAACTCCCCAGCATTAGGGTGACAACATAGAACCCTCCCAGCATACAACCCTCTATGTAGATGTCTCCCTGG
>VZTE01000731.1:0-33078 GCA_013397775.1 Eulacestoma nigropectus
AGCTGCCGCACACAGCCGGGAGATGTGCCCTCCGGAGGGGAAGGGGGTTGGGGTCCCCTTCCCAGTGAGGTCAGGTGTTGGAAAAGGTCCCAGTTCAACAGCTGCTCTTGCGAGCAAAGGCTCACCCACAGTAAGGAGAAGCAGTGCAGGACAAAAACTCCACAGTGGCAGTGAATCCTCTGGGCAGCAACAGTCTGGCATCAAAACCTCGCCTGTCTCCACTCCGATCCCAAGAGAGAGCACGAGAGAGCTGAGCCCAGCCCCTCACCCCCAGCCAAAATCTCGGGGTATCTCTGCACTTCCCAAGAGAAAACCCCCCAGCTAAGAGACCATAGCAAACTGCACCCCTTCCCCCTTCCCTGGCCACATCTTCTGTCTCTCTTAATTATCCATCGTTCCCGTGTCTTAGGCAACAAATGGGAGAAAAATTCCATGAGAGAAAGAAAATAAAGGGAAAATCCTAACCTCCAACAATGGGGAAGAGGGGGAAAGGGACTTCTGGCAAGGCTACTTTGAGCTTTATTTTTTTTTTTTTTTTAAGATTAAGCCCTCTAAACCAGTTTGCCTTTNGGGGAAAGGGACTTCTGGCAAGGCTACTTTGAGCTTTTTTTTTTTTTTTTAAGATTAAGCCATCTAAACCAATATGCCTTTAATGGTTGGTTTCTGCATTCACACAAGACATGAGTTTAAGCATCCCTTTATTGCATAAGCACCAAAGAAGTCACTGCTCCCCTAGCAGCAGCAGAAAGCACATGAAGAAACAAACGTGGCTTCAGTGTTAGCATCTTTCATTCATGCACTATTTCTGAATTCGGCTTTCATTTGGAAGAAGGACTAGTGAACTAAACAGCAAAATATTTCCCTTTCCCAACAGGCTTTCCAACCCATAGTTTCCTCACAGAGATGCTGCCTGCATTCTAGGCTGTGTTTGATCAGCTTCCTCAAAGAATGATAAGAAAGCTGTATTCACCCAGGCCAGATGCCCATAGGTTTCAGTGTCCTATCCCTCACACCAGCCAGGAGCAGAGGTTCAGATAAATTTAAGGAGCAAGGTCACATTTCAGCATAGTTTTCTCTCTGTCAGTGAACTGTACTCCCCACCTCCATCAGTGACTGTCCTAGTCATAAGGCAACTCAATTCTGTACTTACAATGTACACTTATACAGTGTACATTACTTTTTGTATTTTTTCACTACAGACACTCCAGTAAGAATGGGCAAAAAATGAAGGAGGGGGGAGGAGGAGAAGAAGGGAGGGGTAGAGGAGAACAGAGAAAGATACAAAAAGAGAGAGAAATCCTAAATGTTGCTAAGCCCTGTTAGTCAGGGCAACAAAATTTTGAGTCAGGATTATGCAAGTAAATGGCTGAAACTCCACCTGTTACTAAGCCTTGTTTTTATTAAGCCACGAGCTGTAAGTTCTGTTTGCATTGCAGCAGTGTGAGGCCTCTACAGTTAGCACTAGCCAATACCCTCTCTATCTTAATAATAGACTGCTTTTAATTCCCCACATCCATCCATTGCCCTGGCCTCCCCTCCAAATGCCATCATTCTCCACCTCTGGTGATCTGGAGAAGACGACCAACACCCGTGGAGCGATTTAGCAACCTCTGACAAAGGAACTCAGGTTTCTGCCCCGGCAGTGGTTTTTCCAGCCGTACCTGGAAAACAAATAAGTAATTTTGTAATTTGAGGAGTTAGATAATGATTGAATTGGTTATAAAAACAAACTTGGTTAGTCTTTGTGAATCTTGGGTGAAGACTCTCAAAGATTTCTCTGAAAGATATGAATAAATGAAAATTATTATGAGCTCAGTCTAAGCGACCTGGGGGAAAGGGAAGAGAACAAAAAGGAGAGCTCTGGGAGAGGAGGGAAATTTAGGGAATTTGAGCAGGTACTGCGAGACAGGATTCCTATCTTCTCCTTTCAGCTTTAGGAGAAGGACTGTGCTAAACTCCACCAAATACAGCTTCCCATCCATTGATCCCCCTGCCTCCCTCAGTCAATAGCAGGATTGTCTTTGATCTCCTCTGCCCACTCTTCCCCAGTGTCCACTGCAAATATCCTTACCAGGGAGAGAGGCCATGAGCTTCTCGAGCAATCTTCTTGGCACACTGAATATCATCCTCAATATTATCATTTAGCAATTCTGTAGAGAAGGGAGAAAAGATCAGTACAGAGGAAAGTGGGGCAGAGGAAGAGCAAGGACAGATTGACAGAAGGAAAAGTGTCCATCAGGAAGGAAGGGTAGGTGGGACACTGAGAAGATGGATGAATAGAAGGACAGATAGAAATGCCCAGAGCAGCTGCTAGGCAGGTGTCTGTCATGGAATGAACAAAGAAAGGTTCTTTGTTCTGTCCTACCACTTACTTGAGCAACTGATGTGGCAGGCATCCTTGGCTCCAGCAGTCTTGCCATCATTGCACCAGTACTTGCTGTTGATCTGAAAGATGCCATAGTCCCTGCTTGGACCATTGTTATTATACGCTTTAGTGTTATAATCACTCTCATATTTCACCAGGCACATCCCTGCAGGAGGAAGAGAGATCTCAGAGGAGAACATTAAGGTATGCTCAGGGTAAATAAGAGGAAAGATATGAAAGGATTGAGGATGAATGAAGTGCTGGAGAAGTAATTAAACTGGTGATATCATAACCTTGAGAACTGGATAGGTAAAGTCTTGGAAAGACAAAGCTCTAGATGGGTATTTGTTGTGTGAACTATAGAAGGGAGCAAGGAAGGGAATGAGAAAGAGAAAAGATGAAGTCAAAGAAATGGAGGGACAGAACAGTACTGCTGGAAGATGAAAAAGAAGTTGAGAGGGACAAAGGTGGTACAGGCAGAGAGCTGCTATGGCAGCCCATTATACTCACAGTCAGCAACAGTTGTGCCCTCGAAGCCCTCAAAGCCATTCCGACGTAGGATCCCCACCATCTCACATTTGGGAATTATTTTTCCCTGGGTGCCTGGCAGAGCCAGGCCAAGGAAAACAAGAAGAAAGCCAAAGAAGAGCATTGACTTTCCCATCACACAGTCCACAGCAAGATGTGCCAAAGGAACTTGAGCTGTCTGTCTGCCAGGACTGCCTGCAATGCCAGCCTTTTATTCCTGCTCCCAGGAGGAGGATCAGCTGGTTAAGCAAGCGTATCTGGGAAGTCTGGGCGGTCCTTACGGTAACAAGCCAGTAAGGAAGTGGGCCAAACTCCAAAACAAATCTCTGGAAGGTCCCAGTACCTATTTCACTGGTCCTTCAAGGCTGGGCCATATGTTTTCCACAGACAATCCATCAGTCCTCATATGGTTTATTTCCTCCTCTAGCTCCAAAGAAAGCTCTTTATCCTTTCATGCTGACAATGCTGCCATACAGCTTTGAAGAAGGAAGGATTGAGGGTAAACAGAGTATTTTTGGAAGGGGATTGTGGGTGAGGTGTTGAATGGAAGAGCTTCTTTCTTTTTCTCTAGCAGTCATAGAGGACATTGGCAAGAGAAATCATTTCATTGGCTTCTTTATGGATTATTATGCCAACTGACATCACACCTAAGTTGGGGGAAATTGTCCAAAGGCTTCACCTTTGCCATGAACTCCAGAGAAGAAAGGACTCCATGCCTCTACAATCCTCTAGCTCAGTGAGGTGCTTGTGGGAGTCCTCTTGTTGGAAATGATACCAAGTTTAAAAATTTTTATGTAACTGTAGTAATGGGTTTTGTTTGCCTTTGCCCAGGGTTAAAGGAATTGAAGTTTCTTTTCAAAGGACTGTTTCACCTCTCCAGGCCTGATGAGCTTAACATCTCAGCAGACTGGAGGTAGCACAGAAGATACACAAAAGATAATGACCATCAGTGACCATTAACGACCATCAGCTCCAAACATCACCCCTGGCATGGTCAGAGACACCTGGTCTGGGAAAAAGTAGAGAAGAGAACCAAGAATGAGAACCTAATTAACATCAAAGGTGAAGGGATCGATAACCAATAGGAAACCAAATAGTAAGAACTGAGTAACGTGGGACCAATGAACATTGAACCAATGAAATTCGATGGGTTTTTACTGTATAAGTATGTCAAAAATCTAGTAAAGTGCATGTGTGATGGAATGATTTTCTCTGCACATGCCGGTCAATGTGTGGATGAAATTATTTCTGTTGCACATCCTGGCCAGAATAAAGTAATGCCTTAATTCTCTAACCCTAAAAATGTTGTTGGAGAGTTTTTGTTTTTCTGCAGTTTTGGTGACACAATGAGGACCCAAGTGTAGGTGCCATGTGGCAGAACACAAGTCTGACACAGCAGATGAGGAACTGCTTAGCTGTAACTCAAGTCTTAAACTGATTTAAAGGAAAAAACTGATGAAGCAAGAAAGCAGGATTTAAAAGCCCTGGCTTGCTCTCCTGATGCTGCTCATTTGTACCAGTTGGTTGGGAGTTGCTCACCCTGGTTTTAAGGCTGTAGCGCAATAGTGTGCAATTAAAGCAAAACCAGCCCAGGTGCTCTCAGAGCAGCAATAATGTGCTGTGGAGGGTAGAGTTTTTTGGGGTAGTTTAAAGGAATGAAAAGAAGGTAAAGTTTATAGCACAGAATTTATCCACTTCTGAAAGGCTCTATCTGATGACTGTTAAGTATCAGTTAAGATCAGAGTCTTTTCCTAATGTGGTGTCCATGAGATGTTAATCTTTGGGGCTGAGGTGGGCACCCTTATCTTGAAAAGTGATTATTGCTCAGGATAAAGAAGTGTGTGTGGGGTGGTGATGGGGGGAAGTTTTGCTCTGCCTGATCAGAGAAACTTCTGTGGGCTTGGAATAATGTGTCATGATTTCAGGTGACCTGTGCCTTGAGTAATCCAAGTGTTGGTGGGATTTGAATCATGCTTTATAATGGTGAGAACTGTGCTATCTCATGGGAAGGATCTCGTATTCCATTGAGCTTTGTGCCAGTGCAGGAGGGCTTTTTAGTCTTCCTCAGAGGACTTCCAGTTTGGTTTTAAATGGTGTCAGTTGCCTGAGGTTTGCTATTCCTTGGAGAGGTGACTCATATTCTAGTAGATGTCATCATTCTCTCTCCTAAAGGGCAGCAGATGTGTATAAAGCTATTTGTGATAAACATCAATGCTGTCAATTTTTTTTTTGTTGTTTTTATTTCTGGGTGGTTTAAAGCTTGAAGTGTGGGGGTTTTTTAAGATTTATTAAATCCTGTACCAGTGGTTGCTTTTGCCTACTTTACTGTAACTGTGGTTTATTCTAGACAAGTTTTTATCGTTTCTGGGAAAGGGATCTCCTTTACTAAGGCGCTTTTAGAAAGTGTTGCCTGGAGACAGTTTGTTTACTGTAAAACTTGAGAGCTTGGCTTTACAGTTAAGTAAATGGTTCTGAAATGATTGACAGGTATTATAAAATTTGTAAATAACTGTGAAATATGTATTTATTATTTTATTTACCCTTATATAGTGCAGAATTTGTTTCCAAGACCTGCTTTGTGTAGAAGGTTGGACTTTTTAAACAAAGTTTTGCACAACTTTGTCACGTGAGATTCAACTGTCAGATAAGATTTAAACTTGAAATCTTTTAGGAAATGAAAAAAAAAGAGCCTCACATTTCCAACAATAGCTTTCCTACATTGTTTGAAGGAACAGTGGGAATTCTTTGGGGAAATGTGACACCTGAATAGCTTTAAGCTGCAGCAGGGTTCACCGCTCATTCTATACCATAGTTTGAAGTTGGCTTCCTTACTAGTTGCTGGCGCTTCCATGTAGGATTGCTTTACTTGTCTGATCCATAAAGAAAGTGACAGCTACACTTGTTAGAGCTTTTGCCTCCAGAGGCTTCCTCAGCATCTTAGACTTGAATCTCAACTGAGCAGAGTGAGCTACTTCCATATATTGATCACATGGAAGAATATTTGTCCTCTGAGTTGACTGTTTTTGCATGGGAGTAGTAAATATGGTAATACCTCACCTAAAAGTTTTACCTTTTATAATTTGAGACTTCAGGTTAAGGGGAAGAATTAAGATAATGCCATAAATAAAATAGTTACCAGATGATAAATGGCCTACACCTGGTGAGCTAACACAAGGCTTGTTCTCCAGAACAATTGGCGTATGGCAACTGCACAATGCCCATTGTATAAAAAGGAGAACTGGAAATTCACCGGCCTCAGTGTCCTGCCAACTCAGCCAGGTCACCTGGAACATTGGGGTCTATGACCACCAGAGACCACCAGAGAGACCCCCAGGACAGAAGAATGCATGAGTAAGGGGAGGGGAAATATGTTAATGATTTTGGGGAAATCATTATCATGTGTATGTTTAGTCTGGGACAATCAATGAATATGTGTATAAAGTACAGAATATAAACAGAAACTTTTCTGTACTCAGCACGCACGGCTTTGGGAAGAGCTATTCCCCCTGTGCATCCTGCTTCTTAATGCTACATTGGTGTTAAGGAGTGTTTTTATTTTATGGAATTTCTGGTAACAAAATAATTAAATCCCTGTACTGGGTTGTCTCAAGTGACAATAAACCAGCACGAGATTGCTACAAAGGCGTTTGCAGAGAATTCCTAGCTAAAAGTCATATGCTATAAGTCTGATGAGGAGCAGCTGAGGGAGCTGGGAAAGGGGCTCAGCCTGGAGAAAAGGAGGCTCAAGGGGGACCTTCTGGCTCTGCCCAATTCCCTGACAGGAGGGGACAGCCAGGGGGGGTCAGGCTCTGCTCCCAGAGAACAGGGACAGGATGACAGGAAATGGCCTCAAGCTGCACCAGAGAAGGTTCAGGTTGGACATGGGGAAGAATTTCTTCACTGAAAGGGTGGTCAGGCCTTGGAAGGGGCTGCCCAGGGAGGTGGTGGAGTCCTCATCCTATACTTCCTCATTTACTGCTTACAGTTCCATTAATCAAACAAAGGTTGAAGTACAATTCCTGGGGCCTATGGCTTTGTTTATTTTAGTCAGTAGTGCTAGGCTCTGGCACAAATTAGTCTCTCACTACACATCCATGGTCAAGGAGTAGAGGTTTCCATGCATTCTGCCATCATCTTAAATCCCGGGCTTGTGGCTTCCACTCTGTTTCTGGGATAGGACACATACACCACTGTGTCAGGTATTTAGAAGAGATGGGTTGGAAACAACCAGTCATAGAATCATAGCATCTTAGAACCATGGAATCTCTGACTTGGAAGGGAACCCTACACCCCTTCTGCCCTGCCTACCCCTCCTGAAGAGCCTGTAACTGTCCGGAAGAAACATGTGAGGAATCTTTGGGTAAAGAACGTTCTCCTTCTGAGTGAGTGAACCTTTTGGGTGAAGAACCAGAACCCAGAACGTGGTCAGGTACTGAAACAGGTTCCCCAGCGAATTGGCTACAGCACCAAGTCAGCTGTCAGACACAGGGTGTGGTTGTTGGGGTGTTCCTGTACAGGGCCAGGAGTTGCAGGATTTGGACTCGATCCTTGTGGGTCTCTTCCAATTCAGCAGATTCTGTGATTCACACAGAAGGTTCTCTACCCAGATGGTTCTTCACTCAGAGGGTGTTTGGGCACTGGAACAGGCTTCCCAGAGAAGTGGTCACGGCACTGAGCCAGGTGTCAGACACACAGTGTGATTGTTGAGGCTGTCCTGTGCAGGGCCAGGAGTTGGACTTGGTGATCCTTGTGGGTCCCTTTCAACAGAGGGGATTAAATGATTCTATGATTCCTAATATCTTAACCTAAAACTCACCTGACACAGTGCCACATGCATCCTCTAAAATCAACATTGGGCTGCCACATCATTCCCCCCATTTCCCTTCTTCCCCCTGCCTTTTCTTCTTCTTTTGTGTTTTCTTCTTTATTTATCTTGGCCCTCGGTTGAGGCTTTCCGGTTTTCCATCTTTCCATGAACCTGCACTCGGTAAATGCAGGTATACCATGGGTTTCCCCAGTTGCTCTTCACAAGAAGTTTGACGTGTGAAAAGGCTCTGGGAAGCAGCATGTTCTGTGAAGAGGGAAAAGGGGTGGCATTAAAAGCAACAGTGAAATCAAAATGTCTTGCCCTGCCAGCCCTGTTTCTGCTCAGGAACAAGCTCCCAAAAGTAGGTGGGAGAAGCAATAGAGATCTGAAGCTCGCTGCTGGTACCGGGGCTGGGGAGGCTGGGGACAAGGGAAGGCACTTGGCATCCTCTGCATGCTGACCCAGCTGGGGCTGCATCTCCTTTCCCGCTGCCCCTTACTCTCTGCTGACAGAGGGGCTGGGGAGGTTCTCCTCTGCATGGGGCTGGTGTGTCACCCCACTGAGCTCCCGCCATCCCCTCTGCCTGCCTTCCTCCTGGCAGGCTGAGAGCACCAGCAGAGAAGGGGCCTGCTGTGCTGGGGCAACACTGTCCAGCTTGTCAGCAGGGCACAGAGTGGAGCAACAGTGATGCCTGACAGCTTTTGCCACCACTTGTCCCCGTTTCTCCATGGCACAAGGTCCAGTTGTTGTTTGGGTGGAGGCTGCATATGCATCTGGCTTTTCTGAAGGCAGTGGGTGCAGCCAGGGATCTCTCAGGAGCTGTGTTGCCACGGGCCTGACCCTGTCCCTTGGCTACCACAGCCACATGCTACTCAGCCCTCCAAGCCCCACCAGGTCTCTTTCAGCAGTGATCCAGGACCCTCTGCCCAGGGAGGAAACATTCACACCCTCCCTGCCACGGACTTGCAAACAAAACTGTTTTGCTCCCTGGCATCTGGCCCCCATGTGTGGAGCATACCTTCAGAGGGAAAGTCTGAATGGGGTCTTTTTCTGTATTGTAGGTGAACATCCCCAGGAGAGTTTCCTCTTCTCTGTCTGCATCCACTCCCTTGGGAGCAAAGCACCAGGAGAGCAAGTCGGGCTCATCCCGACAAAGAGAGAATGTACAGGCTGGATCAGCCCTCTTATGCACCCAGCCTCTCCCAGGGCTCTGGCAGTAGTCTGGCACTGATTAGGGTAGAGCTCAGTTGGGAAAGATGAAACAGGAAAGCCTTATAAATATGATTGCCTGGCAAAAGATGCTGAGAATATGGAAACTGTAAGTGAGATTGAAATGAAAGCACACTTTGAGATACCAGGCCTTAGTTACTGAACAACTGGAAAACAATGGTGTGGCCGACTGAAGGTAATCCCCTTTGATTGAACAATACCTTCTGCCAGCACAAGGGTCCAAGGGTTAAAGCAGACCCTGCTAGCTTGGCAGAAGGGGTCCAAAGAGTAGTTTTTAGGGTTTAAAATATAACGCAGTATGGTAATGCAATGATTCTTATAGGCTGTATGTAAATGCTATAGGATTTGTATCTTGTACTAGATTGGCAGATGAAACTTAGAATCTTCAACACAGAAGAAGATTTATTGTATTGTAAGCGAGAACCTCGCTCTCTTACATATACTCTCTCACACCTCTCTTACATCTCTTACATACTCTCTTGCACTTCTTTACTCTCTCTGTCTATTGCTTCACACTTTCTGGCCTGCTTCTAGCAGTGGCTGGCTGCTTTAAGCAGGCCCCCTATACCCAAGCCCTGAGCAATAAACCTCATGCTCTAAGACCTGAATTCAGAGATCTCTCGTCTCCATCCGTCCCAACCGTCCAACCGAGGAGAAACATCTCACAGATTGGCGCCCAGCTACAGATTGGCGCCCAGCTACAGATTGGCACCCTCGTACACTCAGTCTCTTGTCTTTTGGTCAAGAGCCTTTAGGTGCTTGGCCAGAACAAGCCTTAAAAAGGATGGAGCTCCCGAGCCCTTGAAGTGTCTCACTGGGGCATGGCAGTGCTCAGGGGAGTGCAGGACACGAAGCTCAGAGGATGCACAAAAGCAAGACCCTGCCCTGACTTCCCCAAGGGCCAGATCCCCACAAGTGCCCAGCAGACTTACAAAGACAGCGATGTCTTTGGGGGCACTGATGATGGTCCCACTTGGAGAGGCTTCTTTGGTGATATGCTGCACTGTGATGGCAGTCAGGTGGACTCGTGCTGGCAACCTGATGACAACCTGGCCCTGATTCCCTTTGAAAGCCCAGCAGTTTCCTGGGAAAACATTTGGCTGCAACCAGAAGGCAAGAGCAATGACGTGTGGGCCAACACAACTGCCCATGCAGCTTGAAGCATTGGGGCTGACATGTCTGTGGGGTTTATTTCAGCTTGAAAATAAGGGGCATTTGAGGAAATGGACAGAAGCAGAAGGACTTCCCTGCCTGCCAAAGTGGGCTCAGCGTGGCAGAAGAGAGAGTACTGGTTATGAAACCATCCTAGTCAGGGACAAGCAGAAACACCTCTGCCCAGGGACTCTGTAGGGCATCCCCCCTCCTCTTGCCTCCCACCCTGAAAGCAGTTCTTAGGGTTGACAGTGGAGACAGGGCCATTAGGTAGAAAGAAAGCCTTTCACCCAACTGTGGCTGAGGACTGTGGGCAGGAGGCAGCAGTACAGCTCAGTTTGGCTCCACTCCCCTCCAGAGAGGAACCACTGCTTCTCAGCAAGCCCAGCCCTGTGTTCCACCTTTGGTTTCAGGAATCCAGTGTACACAGTGGGCTTGAGTAGTACCACTGGGCTGAGGGGAGAGCCCCCGAGAATAGTTCCCAAATTCACAAGAGGGAAGAACACTGATGATTTCTGCTAACATACCTGCAGAATAGTATCAGGAGGACTGGCAGTCCAGAACAAGCGTAAAATCCTGCAGAGACAACTGTCTTTGCAGTCATAGGTCTGGGAAGTTCTCTGTGTGTCAATGGTGGCTCCTGTAAGGAAGGGAGAGCAAATGGCTGCATGCAGCTACAGGCTGGGAGGGTTTGGCTCAGACACCATTTCTGATGCCACTGGCCAGCTCCATGTCCACCTGTCCTGTCCACATCTCCCTGCCCTGCTACACCAGACAATGACAGCAGCCACATGCCTGGTGACTGCTTCTCCCACAGGGTTGAGTGCTGGGAGGCAGCAAAGGACAACCCAGCCATTCCCTCTCCAGGTGCAGTGGAGAGGAAGAGAGCCCCTCCATCTGCACAGGAACGTCTGTTATTTCTGTGCCATCCCCACAGGAACGTCTGTCACTTCTGTGCCATCCCCACAGGAACGTGTGTGGGGGCAGCCCCAGTCATCCTCGTGGAGGCTGTGGACAGGACACAGACAAGCGCAAGGCAAGGAGACCGGCCTGCTTGTGTCCTTACCAGAGCTCTTAAGGGCCCAGTCCATCTTGACACAGGATTCCAAAGCCGTCTGGGTCAATTCCTGGGAAAGCCATGAGCACACAAAGGAAAGGACCACATCAGTGGAGAGTTCAGCACACTGCCATCACCCACAGAGGCAGAGCTCGGTGTCAGCCATGCATGGCAAGCCATGCCCACAGAGCTGGGAAACTGTGCTGCTGATGTGAGCCACGAGGACTGAGGAACAGCACCTGTGGCCACAACATTCTGACCCCACCAGCAACGCCAAGGAGAACTTTCTTGGGGGTTCTGCCCAGCTAAGCCTCTTTGCCCAAAATGGCACGGTCACCTTCAAACTACTGATCTCTGCCCTCAGTTGAGTGACCTCTTCCAGCAGATTCTGCAACTTTTGGGTTTCAATCCAAGTGTGTGAATTCCTGCAGGAACAGAAAAGCAGATCTTGGCAGAGCAGCCTTCTGTGAAGCACCTGGGCTCAGTGAGGAGACACGTGTGTGCTTTCCCTGCTTTGCCAGTGCTTCCTTCCATCCCAAGCTGAGCAAAAGGCAAAGGCAGGATGGAAGTACAGGAGCCTTTGCTGTTTGGAAACTGAGCACAGTTCTGCCACTTCTCTGACACTTCTGCACAGATACAGTTCCAGTTCAGGAAATCTCTCTTACCAGAGGGTTTTCAGTCCCGCTGGAAATACACTTGTCAGCTCCTGAAAGAGAAAATTCTCCATTAGAATATCTACTGCCAGAGCCACCGTGACTTCCCAGGGAAGACTACACAATCTGCTTCTTATTTGGGTCATGCCATGTGGAAGCAGAAGAGCCCAAGATTTATCCAGCCACCGTCAGCAACACTCCCTTGCAGGAGGTGCCTGCCCCACAACAGTCACTAACCTCCATCAGTCCCCTTGTCCATGGTGACCATCCTGGCAGGGCAGTCGCACAGAAAACAGCAGCTGCAACTCACATCACCAAGAGACAGTTATTGGGGTAACTGGGGTTTGCAGCAAACCAGTTACTGGGGTTACTGGGGTAACTGGGGTTTGCCCCCTAAGGGCCCATTGTCTCCTCCCTGCTGCCTTGGGGGTCAGGCAGCAGGTTAGCTGAGGAGCGTGGAACGTGGGGTGCAGAGAGAGGATGCGCCTCTGACCAAGGGCCATCAGCCCAGGCTTCAGGGGACATCCCAGCGTGGTCTTCAGTTGTGTTTGTTGCCCCAGATCTACCTCCGGTTTCCCCTCTCTTCAGTGAGCACCAAGACCAGGCTGTACGGGCTAGGAGCTCCCCATCCCTCCCCTTGCACAGCTCCTCCCCTCTGGGCATCCCCAGTTCAGCTTTGGAAGTACCTATGCCCCTCTCTCTCAACCTTGCAGCAAGCCATTCAGTCCAGTGGCCAGAGCAGTAGCATGGCTGTGAGACTACCTGGGAGTCTTACTGGTGGTCCACAAGCCAGTCCCAGTCAAGGGCACACTCAGGAAGCACTTGAGCCACAGGAGTTTCCATACATAATGGCCCCAAAGGAAAGCTGGTATCCAGCACAGCCAGGCTGTCACTCTCAGTTGTTTGCTCATGAAAACTCACCAAGAGCCACTGAGAGCAACAAGATGAAGACTTTAAAGCTCTTCTTCTGTTGGACCATCTTTTGCCTGAAAGAGAGGGAGTCCTGAGGCTGTCAATTACCCGAGCCTTAGGCAAACCCCTTCACAGCAAGAAAGCACAGGAGCTTTGCCTGACTTTGGTCCCAGAGCTCTCCCACACCTTCACCATCTCTTGCCAAAGCTGGGGAAAACCCTTTCCTTGCAGATGCTTGGCTCTTCCCTGAGCGCCTGGCTATGCAGCAGTTTGTCCTTCTGCAGCCAAAGCTGGAGGCTCTGGCTCTGGTGTGCCAGTGACACTGCTAAGGGGCTTTGCTCTTGGCTCTGCCTGAGACTGGCCACAGCACACGCAGTGCTCAAGCTTCATCGTCCAAGTGAGAGCGCCGGGCTGCTCGTTAGGGAACACCCTCTGCTCTCCCCTTGGCTTGCACTGGCCCTCAGACATTCCCATCCTGCTCCCTGTCCACAGTAGAAACATGTAGTATGTACTCTGTGAGGATGGCACGTGCTCAGAATTCTCCCCAGGGAGACAAGGGCACCTGCCAGTTGCCAAATAATCCTGAAGAACATCCCTTGGAAAAGAAACCAGAGAAAAGTTATGGCTGTCTCTTGAGTCTCTTCTCTTCTTCAGCTGGGACCCATCCCCACAGAAAGGGGACTTAACACATCACAGGGCCGGCCTTCAGAAAACCTGTCAGCTTCCCCATGCTGCTCCAACCCCACTGACCTTGTTACACCACACCCATCCTGCTGTTCCAACCTGACACCCTGGGCAGGAGCAGCCCGCTTCATACCAGCTCATTGGGCAGCTGCTGAGCTCCACAGTCACCTCTGCCAGTGGCTGGTCAGCCTCATGCTCCAAGTACTGTTGGGAAGACTCATAACGGCTTATCTGGTGAGCCTTTCTCCTCCCCATCCCTCCGCGCTCAGCTCTACCTCCTCAGCTCCAGGAGCAGATGTCAGCCCAGTGCGACAGCCACACAGCGACAGTTACTGGACTGGGGTTTGCAGCAAACCCTGAGGGCCCATTGTCTCCTCCCTGCTGCCTTGGGGGTCAGGCAGCAGGTTAGCTGAGGAGCGTGGACTGTGGTGTGCCACATTCCATCCCCGTGCCACAGGGCTGTGCAGGCTCTGACCTCACAGCCGTGGTGGCTCTGCTTTCACAATTGGGGCGCCCAGGGCAACGGCCACGTGGCAACTGTGCATCTGTGTGTCCCCATTTTGTTTTGCCAAATGCAGTGCTGGGAGGACTGCCTCAAGGTTAGATGGTTCATCCCACCATCTAACTAGGAAGTTATATATAAACAAGCAAAGGATGCTTGCAGAGGGCCAGGAATCACAGAATCATCATGCAATTACAGGATGGTTTGGATTGGAAGGATGCTGCAGGGCCATGCGTGCCTGAGCTCTGGGGGTTATTACGATTCAGCCTCAGCAGCACCAGTGCTGCCGGGCACTCGTTCCCTGGGCAGGCACAGGAAGGGAGGCTGCCCCTGAGGCCATGAGCTGGGGCCTATTCACCTTACAGCAATGGAACCACACACCCTGGAACGTGTGCAGCCCAGTTTCCTACAGCTTTATGTGTGAAGAACAGACTTTTGGTGCCCAGTGGTTAACTCAGAGGTGATTTTCTGGTTAGAACAACCATGCCTTTCCTATCAGTTTCTGTTAATCTATTAAAGTTTATTGCTGTTGCCTTTGCTGGACAGAAGTATTAACTTGAACTTGTTTCCTCTACCCAGTTGTTCCCACTGCACTCCCAAGTTGTGGGAAATTTATTATCTCCAGGACTTCTAACTTCTGCCAGACTGAGTCTGATCCTAGTGCCAAAATAATTACCAGAGTGGATGCATAAATAGTGCCATTGCCTTCATCTTGTTTCCTGCCATAATAAAATACCCTCAGCATCTCATTTCTTCTCCTTTTCCTCCTCCCAGCTTACACTCAGTTGCACTGAGAGGTTTTCCACTTCTGATTTATAGCCTGGGCAACACCACCCTGCTCAGACCTGGCATTGCATGCAAGAGTGACCCACAGCACAGCAGTTTTGGGAGGACCGTGTGCTCGTGGGAGGGACTCACATTGCAGCAGTTTTGGGAGGACTGCTGCTCATGAGATTGGACCTACGCTGGAGAAGTTCATGGAGAACCCAAGGGACCCCAAGGTCTCACAGGGGAAGACTCCTCTTCCTGAGCAGTGGAAGATAACCTCGGGTGACGAACTGACCAAAACCCCCATGCCCTGTCTCCCTGTGCTGTCGATGGGAAGGAGGGAGGGGTTGGGGGAAGAAAAGGTGTTGTTAAGGGCTTATTTTACTTCTCATCATCCTCCTCTAATTTTGTTAGTAATAAATTCACTTTGTACCTCTAAGTTGAGCCTGTTTTGCCTTTGGAGTGTTTTCTCCTGGTCCTTATCTCAACTCATGAAGACTTCATTCAGTTTTTCTCTCCTCTACCCAGCTGTGGCAGGGGAGGGTGAGTGAGCAACTTTCATGGGTGCCCAGCATTTGGCCAGTGACAAAACATGACAATAACTGAAGAAAAGACCAAAAAGCCAGGTGGGAACCCAAGTCCTTTGCCTAAAGCTCGTAAGAGCTGTCACTTCTGCCTATCTGCTTAGTAACTCAGCCACTGCTTGGAAACCAGTCATGTACTGACACTGAATTTTGTAACTAGAAGAAAACTCTCCTGTCTATTGAAAAAAAAGTTGCAAGTAAAGGAACATAATCAGTGACAGAGAGAGAGAGATGACAACCGAGGCCCCAAAGCAGTTTTATAAATATTGCTGCTGTGCTTCGTTACAGATACACTTGACCTTCAGCCGTACTTTGGATCAGGCTGACTGTGGAGCAACAGGCCCCACGCCCTGTGGTGGATCTGCAAGCTGGAAAATTCCTGGCTTAGGTACAGGGAAGCGAATATGCTCACACCATGTGGTGGACCTGTGAGCTGGAAAGCTCCTGGCTTAGGTACAAGGAAGTGAGGGTGCCTTGGAAAAATACTTTGAAAGGTGGTTTCAAAGCCCAAGAATGCAAGGTAACTAACATACAGAAGATTATAACAGAGCTAAACAAAGACATCTATCTTCTCTATACTCTTGACTAGCAGCCAACTACCTCACTCTATAAATATTACCATCAGAATAAGCCAAATCTGAGTGGCCCCTGAGTGGCATCTGGACTGCATAGCAGTGACTCTCCCCTTGAACTTGGGCACCACTCAAGGTTTGAGATCCCTTACCTGAAATTAAGAGGTCCTTCCACGCCCAAGGCAGAGAGATTTCTTAGTTGCAACAGTTCCTCAGTAAGTGACTGATAGTATGCTGAATTAATAAAAAAAATCCATGTAGCTGTTCAGTTTAACTATTATAAACTTTGTATAGATAATTCCATTAAACATAAACCATTGTCAAAATCTGAGGCTAAGATTAGACCTAGCTGAATCTGGGCTCTGTAAGGAGGTTAGAAAGCAAGGGGGTCCACTCTGAACCTCACTGCGAGGGTCTTCCTTACCCTGGCAGACCCTCCTTAAGGAGCTGGTCTCTTGTGCTTCCCTTTCCTCTTCTCCCTCCTCAGCTTTGGCCAGCTGAGAACATACACTAGAACCCCAGAAGGGGGGGGGTTGGAAGAGACCTGGGAGATCATTTTGTTCCACCCCCTGCCGTGGGCAGGGACACCTTCCACTGTCCCAGGCTGTCCAAGCCCCATCCAGCCTGACCTTGGACACTGCCAGGGATGGGGCAGCCACAGCTTCTATGGCACCCTGTGCCAGGGCCTCAGCACCCTCACAGGGAGGAATTTCTTACTAATATCCAATCTAAATCTACCATCTTTCAGCTTAAAGCTATTTCCCCTTGTCCAGTCAGTCCAGGCTCTTGTCCAAAGTCCCTCTCCAGCTCCCATGTAGGCCTCCTTCTCCTAACAACTTTCTTGATCATCTCAGCTTTCTGCCTTTCAGTTTATCTTAACAGGATAAGCATAGCACTGTTTCTACCACAAGTAAGCAAATACTTAAACTTTCATTTTTCAAGGTAAAAATTAATAGGGAGGGGGAAAATGACAGCTAAATGGAAAGTAAAACTTTAATTTAGTGCTTAAACAGCTTGAGTCCTTATGCTGCAGCTGTAGCAGAGGGCTGACACTTGTATACCTGATCATGATAAACCCAAAAATCCTTCTGCTAAGCTTTGAAATGAAAAGATAACTTCAGCTAAAGGAAGACAAAATCTATATATGCAAACATTGCCATTTGTTTACAGCTCCTTCACAGCACAAAGTTTCTCTCATGGCACCAAGAATTTGCTGGTATGAAAAATTACACATTTAAAGTGTATTTTAAAGTAATTTACAGTTAGTGAGAAAACAGTCAAGAATTTGACTGGCAGAATGGGATATGATTCATGACTTTCTCAACAGCTTTTACTCTGGTTGAAGTTTACACCCATCTATTTGGGAACGACACACTCGGTTAGTATTGGGCTGGTCAGACACTCAGCTGCCTTGGTCAGCCTTGCAGTTCTTCAGTCAGAGGAGAGAAAGAACTGAGGAAGAAATAAGCAGAAGAAGGTCAGCAGGTGTAAGTTCCACTAAGTTTCACTTCAGTGCAAAATTAAAATTTTCTTAAAAAAAAAAAAAAAATTTGCATCTCTATCAGGATATTGGCTATTCTAGGAAGGGTCTTTCTTCCACCCTTTGCTTCACTGGAAAGCTCTTTGGCCCAGATGGTTTTCTCCTGATGCAGAAACAGGAAAGCATTGGGAATCTTGCACAATTGCTTAGGAAAGCTGTTGCCCACTCAGCTCTGCAGGTGTGAGAGGAGATGCTGCAATGCCATCTTCACCTGCACCTGCAGCTGTCCTTGCCTCACACTCCAACAGATCACAGGTGGGCCATGCCAGGAGAAAAACATTTCCCAGCAAGGCTTCTCCTCTATGTCATAACTATATAGCATGAATACCTAAATAAGATCATATTTCACTGCTCCCTCAGAGCCAGAAGGGATGTCATTGCTGGAATTTTCATACCACTAAACAGGCAAAAAAGAATAAAAGCCCTTTTACCCCTTTTTATTCTGTCACACTGTTCCATAAAACCTTTTTCCCACTCCAGCTCAACATCTCTTTAAGTGGAAGAGTCCTATCTGCCACACACTTGTCAGAAACCAGGTAGGATATGACTTGAGTTTCAAATACATCTGTATTTATTAAATTACACACTTTAAAATGCAAAAACAAAAGAAAAAAAATGTGTTGGCGAAGAGAATTATTCTCTATCTTGACTGCTAGATTCTTGAGCTGCCTGTATTGAATATTAATGTCTCTGTATTTCTAGGTCTTGACTGCAACAGCTCTGCTAATTGTGGATATCAGTAAGAGATTATCTGACTTTTACCAGGTCAGGTCCTCCACCTACACTTAGTCACAGATTTGTTTTGCTTTTTTTTTTAATATTTAGAAGGTCAGAATCCATCCCTCCAAGGTATAATGGGCAAAGGGGTACATTTTAAGTGAAATTAAACTATGCTGCTGTCGATTTAAATACAAAAAGTTAGCTCTGCTGGTACATTCCTCCACAAGAATGTTAGCACCTGCAACTTCATAGACATCCATAAAATACTTTTGTAAACATCAAATTACTAAACACAGTACAACACCCTATGCAATCAATCAACATTTTCCTTTTTTACTACAAAAATTTATATCTTGTAAACCTGAACTAATAATCAACCAAATCTGGACCCCAGTTGTGGTCCCAGGGCAGTGGTCACAGTCCCAAGGCTGCCAGGGCTCAAGGAGCATTTGGTCAACGCTCTCAGGCCCGGGGTGGGATTGTTGGGGTGTCTGTGCAGGGCAGGAGTTGCACTCAATGATCCTTGTGGGCCCCTTCCAGCTCAGGAGATTCTATGATTTTATTATTTCCTTCTCAAGCTATCAGCTGGCACTTGCTACCTAGCAAGAATAAAACCAATTGCATTTACAGGAAGCACAGCACTGTGTGAATCTTCTCTGTGAAGTCCTGTGTTCATAGAAACTGCTGTAGATAATAAAAATCTGCAGGGCCTGCTGCCCCTCAGACAATGCTGAGTTTCCTGCACAGGGCTTAGGGATGAAATCTGCAAACTAAGGACTGCAACACTTCTCTTGCCCCTGTTCCCTTTCCCTCAGTTTGGTGTGACAGCTCATTTCACCAGAAAAGGTGAACCACAAAAGCAGCCTCACACAAGAAAAGGCACAGGAGAGAATAAGGGAAGAGGTGAAAAGCAAACACACAGAGTAGCAGCTTTGCCTTCAATTGTGAAAGCTGCAACCCACTCGAAAATCACATTTCCAGCCTTCGGAGTGAAAAGCACAGCATCACCAGCAATAAATCAGAATCACAGACTGGTTTGGGTTGGAAGGCACCACAAACATCATGTTCCACCCCCTGCCTTGGGCACGGACCCACTATCCCAGGGTGCTCCAAGCCCTGTCCAACCTGGCCCTTCGACACTTTGAGGGATGGGGCAGCCACAGCTCTGGGCACCCTTTGCCAGGGCCTCACCACTCTCGTGGGGAAGAATTTCTTCCCAATATCCCATCTAACCCTGCCCTCTGGCAGTGTGGAGCCATTCTCCCCTTGTCCTGTCACTCCAAGCCTTTGTCCAGAGTCTCTCTACAACTTTCTTGTAAGCCCCTTCAGACACTGGAAGGGTCTCTAAGGTCTCTCTCCAGAGCTTTCTCTTCTCCAGGCTGAACAGCCCCATCTCTCTCAGCCTATCTCCAGAGCAGAGAGGTTCCAGCCCTGTGATTGTTCCAACAGGTCAACATCTTTCATGTGTTGGGGGTCCCAGAGCTGGACACAGAGCCCCAGGTGGGAAGTAGCTCTTCATACCAGCATCACTGCTGTGGGTAACTTTGGGTTCTAGAGTGATTTGACAAACCCACAGGCTGCCCATGCAACAAGAACCAGAGGGCCACCTGCAAGATCAGGCAGCAGGAAGCTTTGCATTGGTTTCCAACAAGAGCAGTGCAGGTCTGGTGGTGTGTTAATGGAATTTCTCCTCTGCAAAGCCAAGAAGCAAACATTAACCATACCCCACAAAGGAGGGAGCAAACTGAGGGAGGACAACCCATCAGCCCCTTTCAGAGTTTCAACACTCAAGATAAACAGGGAAAAAAAAAAAAAAAGTAAATTTAAACAGTGGCCAGAGGCAGTTTTATAAAATGCATATAGGGGCCTGAGCCAAACCTCAGAAAGACGTTCAGTATTGATATTCATGACTATTAGACCAAAGCCCAAACTTAAGTGATAGATTCTGCTTGCCAGATTGTGAAAATATAACTTAAATGGGCTACACAGGAATGAGAAAACTCCAAAGGAAACAGAGGAGGGTGCTGTTTTCCTCCCTTCAACTAGCTGTGCAGCAAACCAGCTTAGCACAGCCAGCCTTAAGGTGGCTCCAAAGTCACTTAAAAAAATAACAAAATCCTTAGCCTGGAATGTAAAGACAGCACCTTGGTTCCCACACCGAGTGACAGAGGTGGCCCAGCAGGATCAAGTACTGTCATTCCAGATCAAATAAAGAGAGGTGCAGGATATGTTTATTGGATTAGTTTGATGTATCCCTTACGTTATGTGACACCCTGGGAAAGGATGAGGTGGGACCTGAGGTTAAAACATCAGTGTAACTCCTGAGTTGCTTTCATCATCAAATAAAGAAGATTTGCTTTCTCCATTGTGGTGGGAACAGGAGCTCACAGGTGGATTCCAGCCACACCTCAAGAGAGCAGTTGGCAAGTGCTCGACTTTAAATGTGTGCTTAAATCCTGCCAACTGACTGTTATAGATCATGCGAATCCCGGAGATCTAACAAAGGAAAATCTCCAGAAAACACTGCACTCCCTTTTTCACTCCTGAAGGACACCACATTCACATTTCACTTGAGGGTCCACACCTGGTCCTGTGAGCTTGTCAGGCTCCAGATGGGAAGTCGGACCATTGGTCCCCTCCTGCCCCAAGGTGGCTTCCAGAGCTGTGGCACAGCCGGGACAGCAGCTCCAGCCAGGGTGGCTGCACCCATGAACCCACGTGCCCAGAGCTGGTGGGGGATGCGTTCAGCTCTGCCCCTGGACTGCAGCAGCCAGGATTCCTCAGGAAACAACCACTCTCTGCCAGACCTCATTTTTGAAAAAATTTAGTCAATTCTGTAACCTGGAAGAACACACGTGTAAACATTGAATCCTACAACAGCTTAACAGCAAACGGGCATCAATGGAGCTACTAAAATAATTGAGCCAGAACAATGCAAGATCCTTTCCACTTTTCTTTCAGCAGTCCAGCTTTCCACTTGGGAATATAAACCAAGTCTCCAGGCTGAAAGCTGTGTAGTGACATGTCCAGGGACAAATGTACTCACTGACTACCTATGTAAAGATGATAAAACAAAAGAAAGAGAAAGCAAATAGTCTTTTATCGTGCCTTTCCCTTTAGCATCATCTAAACTCTTCAGTTGTCCATTCTGAATCGCCCAAACCGGGCCAGGAGACACTTCAGAGACAGGGTCAGAGAAGTGGGTATTTGCTTTTATTCGGCGCACCGGCTGTGGGGGATCGCTCCTCCAAACACACACCGGTACTCCCCACAACACAGTATTATGGGTTAAATTATGAATATTCATCACATTCTTTGGGACAGGGGTGGTTATACAAATTATTTCTCGGTAGTCATTAATATCATTAGCATATGCACCGCGCATGCGCTGCGTGTCCTGGTGGTCGCACTGAGGAAGGCTCCTCTTCTTCCTCAGGGGTCTTTCTGATGAAGATTAGTAGTCTTCCTCACAATGCACTTTTCACCTCTCCCCGGGGCACGCGTAGTCCTTTGAGGAATGGTTCAGCAGTTTCCGAGATGATCCTTGTCCCCCTTATCTTGACAAGATTAGGGCGAATCGGCTTCGGAATTAACATTTGCTGCCTCCTAAGAGTTAACTGTGCTTACATGAGTTAGCTATTGACCGCCCCTTCCTCAATACCATTACTCAGATATGGCTTCCCATATAATATTTCAAAAGGACTCACTCCTTCTGTGACTCATGGAGTGATCGTTACCTCATCAAGGCAGTGGGTGAGATATCTACCTATTTGAACTGAGTTTTCTGGCCAAAAATTAATAATTTTTAAAAGAATCTTGATTCATTCTTTCCACCTTTTTACTAGCCTGTGGTCTCCAGGGAGTGTGTAAATCCCATTTAAATGGGAGGAACTTTGATACTCCTTGGGCAGTAAAAAATTTCCTTCTGAAATAAAATGGTGCCCATTGACTGAGGACAATCATTCAGGAATTCCAGGTCTAGGGACTATTTCCTTTAATAGTACTTGGATGACTTCCCGAGCACGATCGGTGTGGCAAGGGAAGGCTCCCACCATCCTGAAAAGGTGTCCACTTAAACAGGTAGATGTTTATATTGTTTACACTTTGGCAACTCAAGAGAAATCTATCTGCCAGCGTTGCCTGGGAAGTATTCCTCTTTTCACTTCACTTATGGGCAGCTTTCTTTGGATTTGGGTTATTTACACAACACATTTGGCATCTTTTTACTGTTGTCGCTGAACTTAATTGCATTTTTGGTCTTAGAGTATAACTCTTTTCGTAGCATCAGGTCCATCTGAGTTCTTGCTTGTAACTTCTTGAGAAGTGCTTCCATCATATTAGTGGTTAGGGGAACTTGTTGATTTGTAATTTTCTGAATTGTCCATTTCCATTTATTTTATGAATTTTAAGGCTCTGTGATGTTTCCATTTCCCAGCCCCTACAGAGCAAGTGAGCTTTCTGAGCATACCCAGGAGTGTCCTGTCAGGACACAGATTTGGGACAGACCCTTCCTTGCTCAGTGTGATGCTTTCTTCAGTGAAAATTCATAACAGAGCTGCTTGTCCTTGTACAACTAAGAATTCAAAAGGACAGATACACAAGAGAGCTGATTTCTCATCGAGGATGGGCTTTCAGTGCGTATGCAACAGTCTTTGCCTCTGCTGCTGGAGTTTGAACTTGTTATGGATAGAGTGGGAGCCTCAGACAGTGGGAGCTCCTCTTGCAGCCTGTGCACTGGGCACACAGCCACGCTGCTCTGCGGGTTTTTTCTCAGCCTGATGAAGCATCACCTCTTCCTTACCCCAGAGTCCGAAGTGTCCACCTGCTTCTTGCACAGCACAATGTGCTGGCACAGCACCAGTCCAGAACTGCTGCTGTCAAACGTGCCTGTGCTATGCACATTCCTTATCACTTCTACCATCACATTCTGTCTCTCTTGTTAGCCCAACTCTAAACTGAAAAGTTTTCGGTTACATCTCACACAGATAAATACAAGAAGCTTGCTCAGACCATGCCTCTTACACATGGAAACTCCACCACGAGTGGAGACCTCTTTCCCTATTGCATCATATGAACTGCGTTCTCACTCTGCTGCTCTGCAATTTTCTGCTCGATTTCAGGTAAGATCATGGACTTTTTAATTTTCAGATACCGACGTGTCAATGTGCTTTTGTACATAAATATGTGCCAGAACAGAAGCACTTGCTAGGTATGTCTTTGTTTCAGCAGCATTTCAACAACATGTGCCAGGACAGAGGCAGTTCCTGAATTAGTTCTTTAATCTCTAAGCCCTTCAAGAAACCACTGCAATCTGGCTGACGAGACGAAAATGTTTTTCTTCTGGCACATTATTTCCGTGCGAGAGGTATATCCCGATCTTTGGCCATTACGAGCAGTAAAGGCCATGATGACACAGCTGAGAAGGAACGTGCAGAGCACAGCGATCTGCTGGCACTTTGCAAGTTGTAAAGGAAAGAGAACTGCCACTTGACTGTGGTGCAAATACAAGTTTCCATGCGTAAGGGGAAGCTCCGAGCAAGCTTGTTGTCCTGGCACAGTTATCTGTGCGAGACATACTCGGAAAACTTTTCCTTTTAGATCCACACTACAAGACTGACAGAATGTGATGGCACCTAGAGCTGAGAAGGAAAGTGCGTGGCACCGGCCCCTGTTGGCAGAAGCAGCGCGCTGGAGCGCTTCAGTGCCAGCACAGTGTTCTGTGCGAGGAGTAGTTGGACGTATCACACTCAGGGAGAATGAAACAGTACATGAGGGGAAGAATGAACCTGCAGATCACCATGGCTGAGTGTGCGAGGTACAGGCTGCAAGAGGAGCGTGGCTGCCACTCGATTGCCCTTCAAATCCAAGTTATCAATGGTAATGGGGAAAGTACCTGGTCTAGCACATTTTCCTGTCAGAGCCCTGCACAGAAACAATTCCAGTCAGCTTTAGACTCTGAGATCTAGAGAACATTATGGTAAGAGGTAGCAGACAAGGAAAGTACAGAGTGCACCGGTGAGTGTGATGTGGCTTACATGCAGCAAGGGGAAGGTGCAGCCCAGCACTGGCTTTTTCTTCTAGAGTCTATTTTATGGGAGCAGCTGCTGGATGTTTGAAAGGGAGCTGCGAGAGTGCAAAAATGCAACGGCACATATTTGTGAGGAGGAAGGTGCATAGCCCCAGCATGCTGTGAGCAGTTTAAAGGCTGCCAGAAGAAGGGGGTAATTCAGGAACAGTTTCTGTCCTGACACTTAACTTCTCTGTAAGATACAGCTGCAACACTGAAGGTGTGTGAATGTGGTTGCATTGAGAATATCACAAGAGGGAAGGCCATCAAATGCTTTCTGTCCTGGCACATCTCTCAGTCCAAACTGCAGCTTCTCCTTAGCGATGGACTCTGCCACCTTGAGAGAATGTGATGCTATATATAACTGAGAGAGAAGGTGTGAATCACCGGTGTGTCCAGTCTAGTTTACAGACTGCAAGGGGAAGAAGAACGTAAACACTGGCTTTTTGTTCTAGGACTATTTTGTATGAGAGCAGTTGCAGGACATTTTGAAGGGGTTTGGGATCTACAAGAGTGACAGAGTAGATGGTACATAGAGACTGAGGGAAAATTGCATAATTCCAGGGAGTTTGATCCAATTCAAAGGGTGCAAGTTACATGTTGAGCATGTCCCACAGAACAGGTTCTGAAAGGAAGAGGCCATGCTGGAACTCACTGTTCTTTTGCAGCCAATAAACTGCAAAGCCAATAATGAACCCGTTCTCCTTCCTTCCCAGCTCTATGCACCATCACATTCCGTCAGTCCCCAAGAGCCAAGATCCACAGCGGAGCTCTTCCACCAGCTGCTGCCACAGGAGTGGGGCTGGGCCAGAGAAGCGCTTGGCTTTTTCCTGGGCACTGTCGGCGCTCATCAAAACAACCACACGATGCCGCTGCCGGCTTGCAAAAGAAGGAAACGCCCCGAGCCCGGCTCGAAACCACCCCAAGGGCAGAGCCAAGCTGGAAACGTCCCTGCTCTCAAATCAACGGTGTCAGGACAAAAAGATTTTGCTGATCTTCCCCTTCCAGGTACAAACTCTTATTTGCACCACACTCAAATGGCAACAAGAACGCCTTCGTGCTAGTAAATGTTTTCAACTCTCACAGAATCTGGTTTCAAACTTGAAAACATCTGGCAAAAACAGAGCTCACCAAAGTGGCGGCTGAGAAAGCTGTTGCTGCTGACAACTTCAACTGCACCCATCGAACTGCACCCAACAAAGAGAGGAACTACGAGCCCATCTCAAAAGAAATAGGCTTCACTCCTCCAAAAGAGAAAATCCAGGAACTGATCCCATTCAAAGGTGACAGAACACTGTTCCTGGGCATTACCTGTCCTGGGTACTACATCAGCTGCACACCCAAACTGAGCATAGCTGCTTACCTTGTCCAGAATAAGTGTACTGCCAGAATTCCAGGAGACCACCTCTGAGAAGTGGAAACCACCTGCCAAATTCACCCTTTCAGGAGACCACCTTCAAAAGATGGATACCAACTCCATAACTGTGCAAATGGAGGGAGTGCTTCCACACCAAATATGCCGGGACAGAAAGCTGCTGCCGCCCTTGGCCTCCACTAGGCAGCTTCTCAGCTGCACCCGAAACCCTCGGGCTAGGTGGTTGCCTTTCCATGGAAAAGTATTGCCGTCATCATTCAGGAACTTACCAACCAAAACTTGGATACCACTCCAGTATCGAATACATCCAACAACTGCTCCTACACAGAAGGTGCCAGGAGAGAAACGTCTTGCTGGAGTTTACCTCCCCATGGTACCTTAACACCTGCTCCACCAACACTGGCACTATGTCCTTTGCTTCCCAAGGAAAGGCACTCCGAGTCCCTTGGCTTTGCCTTGCTCCCAGTACCATTGCCCTGTTTTTCTTAGCCTACTCTTGCTTTGCTTCCCTTGCCTACATGTCCCTTGCCCTGCCCTGCCTATGACTTCTTTGCTTTGCTTTGCTTTGCTTTGCTTTGCTTTGCCTTCCATGCAAGTGTAGGCAATTCTAGGCAAGTCAAGGGAGAGTTAGGGAAGGCAAGACCAGTGAGGGGAAAGCAAATGGAGTGTTGGGTGAGAGAAGGCCCCAAAGTGGTAGGCAAGGCTGGGCACAGGAAGGTAAGTCCAGTGGTGGGTAGGCCAGGCAGGGACAGGGAGGGCTAGGCAAGGCAAGGCCAGGTAAGAAAGGGAAGGCAAGTCAAGGCAGGGAATGGGTATAGAAGGCAAGGCAAGGGAAGGGGAGGAAAGACAAGGGAAGTCAAAGGGAAGGAAGGCAAGGCAGTACCTTGGTTTTGGGCAATCCTCATTCTTGCTGTGCAGCTGATACAGTGCCCAGGGAACAAAGTGTAGGAGTGTAACAGTGTTCTGGCACCTTGAATGGGATCAATTCACAGATGTTTTCTATTTTGGAGGGGGCGATCCCATTTCTTTTGAGATGGGCTCATAGTTCGGTTCTTTGGCAAAGAAAACAATTCTGGATCCGCACATTGAGTGGTCTTGATGATATTAATTGCTTTTCCTAGTATACAGTTCTATTGGCTAGAGCTGTTGGACTGTTACAGTGTGAATGCAAAAGCCAAACTGTGGAGCTTTTTGTCCTGCTACCTTTAGTGTCTGAGCAGTCAGGGGTGCTGTTCAGTTTTGGATCCTGTGAGACTGAAGGATTGTGATGGTACATAGAGCCGAGAAGGCAAGTGCAGATAGCAGAGGGAGTGGTGCTGAAACACAGAGTTTTAAACATTTAAATGTTAAGATTTTAGTTTAAAAGTTAGCTTTGCTGAAATTAGTTAAAACAAACTTAACAAGCAAATCCAGCTGGAGTTAATTAAGAAAATTAATGATTAGCTACCAAGTTAGGGTCTGAGATTCAAGTAATTGATTGCCTGTTGCTTTATGTTTGTTCAGCTGTACTTGTAATGAGAAACAGAAACCCTAACTAATAGATCTAAAAAAACCTAGACAATTACTAATTTTTCATTTGAAACCCTATTCAAAGGAAATGAAGGGAGGGATTGGAGATCCTCCAAGAGCAATATGTATTGTCAAAAACCAGGAAGGTAGAAAGGTCAAAATGAGGAAGATGAGTTTCACTTCATCCTTCAAGACCCCTCCTCAAATTAAGAGACCACCGACCCAATTCAAGGAACTAACAACGCATGCTTAATGACTTCTCAGCTAATTACCATAGGAAGCGGGGAATGGGAGGCGTCAATGTTATGAATATGCATTTGTATTTTGAATATTCAGAGCTTTTGTAGATAAGTAGACTTTGTATTGTTCTGTGATTTCGCACTGCGTATTAGGGAGCTATCCCACGCGGGAAATAAACATACACTTTCTAACCCTAAGGGAGTTAGAGAGTTCTTGTCCATCTTAGTTGGGTATTAATATTAGATTCATACCCATATTTTGGTAAATCAGTGCAGTTCGATGGGTGCAGTTGAAGTTGTCAGCAGCAACAGCTTTCTCAGCCGCCACTTTGGTGAGCTCTGTTTTTGCCAGATGTTTTCAAGTTTGAAACCAGATTCTGTGAGAGTTGAAAACATTTACTAGCACGAAGGAGTTCTTGTTGCCATTTGAGTGCGGTGCAAATAAGAGTTTGTACCTGGAAGGGGAAGATCAGCAAAATCTTTTTGTCCTGACACCGTTGATTTGAGAGCAGGGACGTTTCCAGCTTGGCTCTGCCCTTGGGGTGGTTTCGAGCCGGGCTCGGGGCGTTTCCTTCTTTTGCAAGCCGGCAGCGGCATCGTGTGGTTGTTTTGATGAGCGCCGACAGTGCCCAGGAAAAAGCCAAGCGCTTCTCTGGCCCAGCCCCACTCCTGTGGCAGCAGCTGTGGAAGAGCTCCGCTGTGGATCCTGGCTCTTGGGGACTGACGGAATGTGATGGTGCATAGAGCTGGGAAGGAAGGAGAACGGGTTCATTATTGGCTTTGCAGTTTATTGGCTGGAAAAGAACAGTGAGTTCCAGCATGGCCTCTTCCTTTCAGAACCTGTTCTGTGGGACGAGCTGCTGGCTGTTCTTAGGTTTATAACTGGACTCTGTGAGACTGAAAGTTCGGAGGGTACATAGAGCTGAGCGCACAGACCTGTCTGTGCCACAGTTTGTAAGGTGCGAGGGGAAAGTGAAGGCCAGTGTTTACTTTTTTCCAAGGACTTTTGGTATGGGAATTGCTGGACATGGTAAGTTTCGAAGTTGGGCTCTGCTAAAGTGAAAGAATGTGATCGTACATTTAGTTTGAAAGGAATGCTCCAGTTTGCATGGTGTTGCTGATATCCTTCAAAGGGAATGCGAAACCCTGAAATAAAAAGCACAACACCAATGTGAGTCGTGCAGTCTAAGACTGCAGAGGAAAAGTGACGCCCAGCACTGTCTCCTTTGTTCCAGGAACTTTTTTTTTAAGCAGTGGATCTCAAAGGTCTCTAGGTGAGACTCAAAGGAGAGGATTGGACATGCAGCTTAGAAGAAACTTCAGCTTCCTTTTGAAACCACCACAGTCAGGGGACAATACAAATTCCCGTGCCAAGAAAGAAACGGTTGCTGGATTACCCCTTGTTCTCCTTGCAGCTTTTCAACTACACAAAACAGTATCAGTCCATGGACCATCTTTCTCAGCTGTTTGTACAGTCACATTCGAAGCCCAGGGACAAAATTGCAACAGTCCAGCAAAAAGCTCCTTCACAAACAGTGTCAGCTGAGAAATCTCTTGGTTGGCTCAACATGTACCTCACACCCCTTGAACTACCTCATACTCGCTGGAGATGTGCACTTCCCCTAAAGATCTCTGCACCATCCTAGCCTTTCATCCTCACAGACACCAAACACCTTCAAAACATCCAGCAGCTGCTCCCACACAAAAAGTCCTAGAACAAAAAGCCAGTACTGATCTTCACCTTCCCCTTGCAGCCTATGGACTAGACCAAACACACTGGTGATTCTCACTTTCCTTCTCAACTCCATAAAGCATCACTTTTTCTCAGTGTCACAGAGTCCATCGCTAAACCGAAGCATTTCCAGCTCCAGTTCAGACTGAGACATGTGCCAGGGCAGAAAGCATTCGATGGCCTTCCCTCTTCCCTGTGAAAACTGGTATTCACAGGGCAATCACTTTCACACACAGTGTCGCAGAGCTCAACCAGCTATATCTCACAGAGAAGCCAAGTGTCAGGACAGAGGGAGTTCCTGGATTATCCCCTCCTCCTAGCAGCTGTTAAACTGCCCACAACACACTTTGGCTTTGCATTTTCCTTCTCACATATAGGTACTGTCACATTTTTGCACTCTCGCAGCTCCCTTTCAAACATCCAGCAGCTGCTCCCATAAAAAAGGCTCTAGAAGAAAAAGCCAGTGCTGGGCTGCACCTTCCCCTTGCTGCATGTAAGCCACATCACACTCACCGGTGGCACTCTGTACTTTCCTTGTCAGCTACATGGACCATTATGTTCTCTGAATCTCGGGGTCTAAAGCTGAACAGAATTGTTTCTGTGTAGGGCTCAGACAGGAAAATGTGCCAGCACAGGTAACTTTCACTGACTTCCCCTGCTGCCATTGATAACTTGGATGTGAAAGGCAATCGAGTGGCAGCCACGCTCCTCTTGCAGCCTGTACCCTGCACACTCAGCCACGGTGATCTGCGGGCTCATTCTCAACCTTATGTAGCATCACGCCCTTTCACTCTCTCAGATCCAAAATGTTTGTGAATTTCTCACACAGAACACTGTGCCACCACTGAAGCGCTCCAGAGCACTGCCTTGGTCAAAACCCACCAGTGCCAGGCATTTTCCTTCTCAGCTCTAAGTGCCATCACATTCCATCACTCTTGTAGTCTAAAAAAGTTGCCAGCTACCTCTCGCACAGGTAACTGTGCCAGGACAAGAAGCTGGCTCGGACCTTGCCCCTTACATGTGGAAACTTGTATTTGCACCACAATCAAGTAGCAGTCTTCTTTCCTTTACAGCCTGTACATTACCTTCCCCTTACGGGGCTTTGGGCACTCCTCAGCTGGGAGCATCATCACGCTCATTACAGCCTTGCAGTGACCAAAGGTCCTCAGATACCTTCGCACAGAAAAATGTGCCAGGACCATTGGGTGCGTGGAGTTTCCAGACTTCAAGAAGGCCGTGAAAGCCACTGGAATGTGGTCTGAGTGCAAGTTAGCAATTGTAACGGGGAAAGTCAGGGGAGGCTTTCTGTGCTGGCACGTTTTCCTCTGCGAGCTGTAACTGGGAACTCTTTGGTTTATCCTCAGCTTGTGCGAGATTGAATGTGACGTGATTGCTGAGGAGGAAACTACAGAGCAGCAGCGTGTTTGGTGTGGTTTATAAGCTGCAAGGGAAATGTGCAGGCCAGCCCTGGGATTTTGTTCTTAGTCCATTGTTGGGGAAAATGAAACAGGAAAGCCTTATGAATATGATTGCCTGGCAAAAGATGCTGAGAATATGGAAACTGTAAGTGAGATTGAAATGAAAGCACACTTTGAGATACCAGGCCTTAGTTACTGAACAACTGGAAAACAATGGTATGGCCGACTGAAGGTAATCCCCTTTGATTGAACAATACCTTCTGCCAGCACAAGGGTCCAAGGGTTAAAGCAGACCCTGCTAGCTTGGCAGAAGGGGTCCAAAGAGTAGTTTTTAGGGTTTAAAATATAACGCAGTATGGTAATGCAATGATTCTTATAGGCTGTATGTAAATGCTATAGGATTTGTATCTTGTACTAGATTGGTTGATGAAAATTAGAATATTCAACACAGAAGAAGATTTATTGTATTGTAAGTGAGAACCTCTCTCTCTTGCATATTCTCTCCCATACCTCTCTTACCTCTCTTACGTATACTCTCTTATACCTCTTACACCTCTCTTACATATTCTCTCTTAGCTCTCTTACATCTCTTAGATACGCTTTTGCACTTCTTCTTCTTTACTCTCTCTGTCTATTGCTTCACACTTTCTGGCCTGCTTCTAGCAGTGGCTGGCTGCTTTAAGCAGGCCCCCTATACCCAAGCCCTGAGCAATAAACCTCATGCTCTAAGACCTGACTTCAGAGATCTCTCGTCTCCATCCGTCCCAACCGTCCAACCGAGAAACATCCTACAGTCCATTCTTATGGCATTCTCCTGGATGTTTTAGTTCTGCAGTTCAGCTCAGAGGAGTGGGAAATGTGAGAGCACGTGTGGCTGAGAAGGAAGGTGCACAGCCCAGCGTCCGTTTCGTGTTGTTGAAATGCTGCTGTGACAAAGACACACCTTGCACCTGCTTCTGTGCTGGCACAGCTTTGTGTACGGAGTACGGGGGCACTTTGGTCTCTGCAAAACTGGAAGTGCGTGACCTTTCCCTATGGCTGAGCAGGAAACTGCAGAGCACCACGGTGTGAGTCTGCTGCAAGAGGAAAGAGGACTGCCCTTGATGGTTGTAGCAGGGCATCTCACCCCCGACTAGAGCTTATCTATTGTTTGTTACCCGGTCAGATAGCTCAAACAGGACGAGCTGTCCTCTAGTGAGTTATTCTGGAGCCATGGGGTAACGCTGGGCTGGCATCTCCCAGCTGCCAATGAACATCTCACTGCTAAAGTGAGATCTGACAAAGTAGCCTGGATTCATGACTGACACTCAGTTTACAACTAAAAAAGCCACACCAAACTTCCACAAAGCAGAAATCTCCTACGCGTTTTCCTGGAAATGTGTGGGGTGGGGACGCTGCTTCATGGTCGCTCCGCAGGGGTGAAGTGAAGGAATCTGTGCACATTATCATTGTTTTGGTGGCAAATTACATTCAGCTCCTAATGAATCCTATTCCTTTTGCCAGCTTTAATGCAGGTACCTTGCTATAGTGCACTGTTCATGTTATGCTGTAACCTACTTGCAGTTCTTTAGTTTTATCCTGTGTAGTAATTCTGATAAAGATATTTCATCTTTTGTCTTTGTCCATTTAATAAACAATTAATTTTTATGAATGTGATTTGCCATCATTAGAACTTGTGGATCAGCTAAACTGTTGCCAAAATTTGAGGCTAAGGCAGGGCTTATCTGAGGCTTTCACTCTTCCTGTGACAACACCCCCAAACTGTGGCTGGGCGGTTCATAAAGCCCCCGAACCCCAACTTGGGGGGCAAAGTCACTGACGTGAGTCCCCCCAGATTGGAGCAGCTGAACTCGATGATCCTCGTGGATCCCTCTCAGTTCAGGATATTCTGGGATTCCAGTGAATCAGCAGTGCCTGGGCATTCCTGGACCCTCCCTGCTTGGGAGACAGTGCTGCCTGTGGTTTGCCTTTAATTTATGCTTTTAGGAGAGCGGTGCCAGACAAGCACGGAGAAGTCCGTCTGTCCGTCCGTCCTGGGAGATGCAGAGGGGCTGTCTGTCTGTCTGTGTGTCCATCCCGGAGGTGCAGGGAGGGGTATCTGTCTGTCTGTCCGTGCCAGGGGATGCAAGTAGGGATGTCTTTCTGTCCGTCCGTCCCCACCTGCTGGCGCCGGGCGCTGGGAGGGCAGGGGGCGATGACCTGTCTGTCGATCTGTCTATTGCGGTCTCTGTCCGTCCGTGCGTCCGTCCGTCTATCGGTCAGTTTATCGGCCTGTCCCGCTGTCCGTCTGTCTATCGCTCCATCTGTCCGTCTGTCGGGGGGCGTGTCCCGCTGTCCCGGCCGGGGGTGGCGATTGGCTGTAGGAGCTGTCACTCAGAAGGTGGTTACGCCTCCTCCTCGCAGGCGCACCCTTGCCAGCTCTGATTGGCTCATTTCTTTGTCAATCATCGCCCACCTCCTCTCGTGACTGGCCGGCAGCGCTGGCACGCGCGTCTGAGCCCGCCCCCTCCCCACACCGGTCTGTAATCTACCCAGCGACAGCCTCTGATTGGCGGGGAGCGCCAGAGCGATTTTTTGATTGGCCGAAGCCACAGGGAGGCGGGGGCGCGCGGGGCCCGCTCGACCCATTCACAAAGTGCGGGCGGGCGCGGGAGCCCCGGGGGC
>VZTE01000731.1:33241-45299 GCA_013397775.1 Eulacestoma nigropectus
TCCCGGGGGGTCCGGGGGTCGCGGGGGTCCCGGGCTCAGGCCCCGGCTGGCCGGGGAGGGCAGAGCGCTGTGTCCTCCCGGGAGCGGCCCCGTGACAGGGCCGGGCACAAGGGGCCGTTTCTGCCAAGCGCCATCGGGGGAAGCAGCGGGGTTTGCGTTCCCCGGGACCCCGGCAAAGGCGCGCGGAGCACCCCAGCCCCGAGCGGCCGGGACGGCCCGGGGGAAGCAGCAGCGCGGAGCTCCGGGGCGAGGGACCGCGATGAAGGCGGCGGTGGGAGGTCCGAGCCCCAGTCTCCCTGGGCTGCCATGCAGATGGGCCAGGTCCCCTCCCAGAGCCGCCCCACAGCGGTTGTGGGATGAGCAGCGAGGGGCACAGCACCCCAAACTGAGCCAGAACCGCGCGGACCCCCCACATCCAGGCTCCGGGAATGTCTTCCCAAAGGAGCGAAGTCCATCAAGCAATAATGGGACTGCACCTGCAGGGGCAGGTGTTGGATCCAGCTCCCAGCAGGGCCGCAGGCAGCCCTGGTGCTCCGTCGGTTCCCTTTAAACTGCTCTGGAAGAGGAGACGCTCACAGCAATTCCAAGAGGAGGGCGCTGGGCTATGCTGAAACTGAGGTTATCCAAGGACTGATTCTCCAGACCTTGCTTCCCTTCCTGAATCCAGCTGGCAATGGCAATAGAGGGGAAAACGAACAGCACTGGTATTTTTTCCTTCTGGAAAAGGCAGAGGCTGGAGGTGGGGGAAGATTTGGCTTTGCCAACTGATGAAAACACAAGGAAAATTCCTCATTTCCAGCGTTACGTTGGGGAAAATGTCCCTATTTCCAAGGATAACCCCCATCCCAGCTACATCCAGCTCTTCCACACCAGCCAACGCTATTTGGTGCAGGGTGAAATCCTAATTTATCCTGAAATTGTAATTTGAAATTGTAATTTATCCTGGAATTTGATTTCCAGGCCTCTGCCCTTCCGAGGGCAGCACAGAAGTTCCATGAGGTGTTTCCAGCTGCCAGGATTGAGGCAGAGCTGCCTTTCCTCACAACCATGATTTTATAGGCAAATACTCTTTTAATCTTAATGTATTCCCTTATCAGACCCATCTTCAATTCCCAGACACTGCTTTGAGAATATGGAGAGAGATTTTTGCTGGAGAACAAAAACTAAGTGGGATAAGCAGGAATTTTCTGGTGAAAAATTGGGTTAACTGTCAAGACTCAGTGGTACCTGCAGGACTTTGGAGGTGAGGGGCTGTCCCAGCCCATGATCCCTGTTTCTGCTTGGTGGACTCTGATCTATCAGTTTTTATGGATTTTTTTCAAGCCCTACTAGAAGGAAACACAAACCCCAAGGGTGAACGTAGATTTCTTCACAGGGAAGGAGATGGAGCTGCAGGGATGCTTTTACAGATAAAAAACACTGGAGAAGGAGGGAGGAATGCACTGAATAGATTAAAAGCTCTCATTTTTTAAGAAGAAGTGTGCAATGACACCTGGATTTCCCCAGGGACAGCACCACGAGAGGGAGACTCGCTGCTGCAGCAGACCTGGCAGTGCCCTTGGCACAGCCGCTGTCTCGATCCACCCCCAGTTTCAGCTCCAAATCCCCGCCTTCCCACCTTTTCCCCCCCGTGCTGAGGAGGCCAGAGAGAGTAACAAAATGATTTATTTCATTCCCTCCTCAGGCAAACCTCAGTTCTGTCCAGAAACGGTAAAAAACCTCTGGAGCTGGCAGGAGCAGCAGATACAGGTGCTGTGGGAAGGGAAGTCCCAGGAGCTGGGGGAACCGGACCAGTTCCTTTGGTCAGGGAGGGGTTTGAGCTTTTGGGGGTCTCTCCCTCTCTTTCAAATATCCTTGATGACCTCCTCAAGCTCCTCTTTTGTGTACATGTGGAATTTCATCCCAGGCTCCACCGTGGCGAGCTGGAAGAGAAGGAACAAGGGGTTAAGTGTGGCTGAGGAAAGCAGGGAGCAGCTGTTCCTTCTTCTGATCTGCCAGACCAGCAGGATCATTCCAGCCCGGAACACGCTCCATGATTCCCTAAAATAGCTGCCTGCTGCACAAATAGCTTTGAATTGACTCAGTCTCCTCAGAGGAGCAGCAGCAGGGAATTTTAGTGGCAATAGGCAGGCGCTGCTCCCACTTGATGGGGGAAAAGCCATCAAAACCTCCCAGGAGAGAATTCCTGCCTCTCCAAAGGCTTCTTCTCCCTCAGGAACCAACCAAGGGGACAAATCCTGGCCTGTCTGGGAGCTGAGGGGACTCAGGGAAACTGAGGCAGAGATCTCTAAGGAAAACAGGGACAGGGACAACACAGTATCAGGGCAGACAGCCGAAACATTCCAGAGGCAGCACCTAGGATGAGGGATACTTGAATGAAAAGCCTGGAAGAGAAATGTGAGCGGAAATACTCACACCTGGCTCAGAGAGGAGAGCCCAAAACAGGAACAGCTGTGTCAGTGGAAATGCCAAGGCTCCAGAGGGAGTTGGGATGCCCCGGAATGAGCTGGGATATCCCATAACAGGCTGGGATGCTCCAGGAGCGGGCTGGGAGGGGGCAGGAGGGGGCTGGGATGCTCCAGGAGCGGGCTGGGATGGGGCAGGAGCGGGCTGGGATGCTCCTGAACTCACAGGCACTGGTTTGACTCTTCAGGACATTCATGGTTTGACTGTTCAGGGATCACAGTGTATGGATGCAACCAATAAGATGAAGGAAAGCTCTAGAGCATCCCAGCAGGTCCCAGGTGACTTCTTACAAACCCCCCCCCCCTTCACCAGCACAAGGGGAAGGACCAGATCCGGGGGGTGGGAAGGTTCCATGAGGTGTTTCCAAGTAGAAATGTCCCAACGCTCAGCCTGAGAGCTCCTGCCAGCCCAGGCTTTACTGAGAACTCTCAGACAAGGTGGAGATACTTGGAGATGCCACTTTAGGGCCCTCAAAACATGGAATGGTTTGGGTTGGAAGGGACCTTAAAGCTCATCTCATTCCACCCCCTGCCATGGGCAGAGACACCTTCCACTGTCCCAGGTTGCTCCAAGCCCCGTCCAACCTGGCCTGGGACACTTCCAGGGATGGGGCAGCCACAGCTGCTCTGGGCACCAACCCACCTGTGCAGGGACTGGACTGATCATGGACCCAAGCAGACTCAACAAGACCCAGATTTATGCACCAAAACCAGCTCTAATACTGAAAAACCTCTATGAACACCCAAAACCAGCACTCAGAGACACCAATTCCTTTGCTTTTCCACACTTCCTCAAACCTGTCCCTCACCTTCTCCCTACAAAAGCTTCCCTCCACCATTCCCTGACAGGCTTCACGGGGAAGTCATTAATCTAAAATCGTGAAGTTCCTTTCAGGCTCCTGACCTTTGCCATCCACGGATTTAACTCTTCCACAACCACCCTTTCCCTCTTCTCTTTGTTCCTAGATGGAAAATGCCACAGTAGAGTGGCTGGAGCCAAGAAATGGGAGAGGCACAAACTTCTAGGAAGCAAAGAGCTCTTCAGGTGGCAGATTTTCAGCCTTGGGGTGACTTGAGTCAATAGAAACCTTAAAATCCTCAGCACATTCCTGCTGTCCTTCCCCCCAGCACGATTCCGCCCCACTCCGGGGCCGTGCCAAGCACAGTTAAGCCCTGTTAAACAGGGACATGACATCAGGATACTGTACACATTCCTCTGCCTGCACTGTACCAGGAAAAAAAATGTATGGCTAAGGGCTGGGAGAACACCTGGGAAGGAGATTCCAGCCGCATGGAATGATTTTGGGACAGAGTGTCCAAGTTTTCATGTGCTGTTGGCCTTCCCCTCCCAAGGAAGTTGGTTAATCCCACCAGGAATGGTCTCCCCAGCAGCAACATTTAATCCAAAAATGGGGTGAATATCTCGAGGCTGTCTGGGAAAAGGTTTCCCAGCACTCAGAGGGGAGGAATGGGAGAAGAGAGCAGCTCAGGAGCTGGAATGCCACACTTTGGAAAGGTCTGGTGTCTCATAACCCACCCGAAATAGAAGCAAACTCTATACACCAGCCTGGCTTCTCATCTCCCAGTTACCCCACCCAATCCAGAGGGTTTGTACCTTTCCCACCCAAAAAGGAGCCTGTGGAGCAGGTTTGGGGGGCCCAGCATCTCCAGGTCTGTGGGTACTGCCTGCTCCCAGGGTTCCAGGGGCACAGCCATTCCTGGAGGATCCTTGTTGCTCCCACTGTCCAAGGGATTTTTGGCACTGCCCCAGGACTGATATAGCAGCCCAGGAGCTGGGTAATTTTCATTCCTTCTAATATTACAAGCAGCAAGGCAAAAAAGAATGGCTAGATCCAGGGGAAGAAGAAGCCATCTGGGTGGTGTGTTGAGTTCTGCTGACTGGAGAAGGTCAGAGAATCCCTTCTGCTCATCATGGATTAGCTGTGAAAACAGACCAGGCTCTGCACCTCTGGAAGGGAAAAGCTTCAACTTTTCCAAAATGTCCCATAGGAGATGATGAAAAGGGCAGGAACATCTGCAGCAGTTGGCTCAGGAAGCCTTGAGCTGCTCCATTCCCTGCTCCAGGGGCAATCCTGACTCCAGGGGGACTTACCTCGATGTTGGTGGCATTTAGTTTCTCCTCCATGACCTGTTTCAGGATGACCAGGGAAGATTTGATGGCTTCCTTTAGCGTCATGGACTGGAAGACAAATGGCTCGTGGATTACACGGTGGAGGTTCAGGACGTGGCCCCTCTCCCTCCCCTCTCCCAAATCCCTTGAGCCAGGCAGCAAATGGAGCAGCTTATCAAGGGATGTGCAGCATCCCTGGGATATCCACAGGGACAGTGAAATCCTGCCTTTCTGAGATTTAAAAATGGGTAATTTGGGCACATAAATCTGATGGGATTGGGACAGGAAGGGCTGTTTCTCTTCACCAATTTCCTCCCAAAAAGTCAGATCCCCTCCTGGCAGAAGCCTCCAAGCTGCATTTAATCCTACAAATCCCGGGCATCCCTAGAGCCAGAGGGATGTGCAGCACAGCTGTGTTCACTAACTTTGCACTTGAAAAAGGGTTGGCAAACCAGGGAGTCCAGAATTTGGGTAATTTGGAGAACTCTAGTGAACAAATGAGTCTTCCCAGCCACTAATTGTGCTTTTCTTTAGGGTTTGGTTTCTTACCACCCCAAACAGGCAACTCCCTCCTCATGGGGAAAAAATTCCTATTTAATATCAAACATGACCAGAACTTCCAGCACCAAAGCTGCTCCCTTCCCTGGTGAGGTGAAGGTGCTGGTGTGAGCTCAAGCTGCTTCCAGCTGCACCCACACGGAGCCTGATGCTGACAGCAGCACTCGGAGCTCAGTTTTTATTTATAGAGAACTTCCTGACATGGCCTTAATTATCTCAGAGGCAGAAAGCAGCTGCTGGGAGTAGCTCTACTCATTTGTAGAGATCCTCAGCACCTACTCACAGGATCCACTGCTAAGGAGTGATCCTGCCCTGAGTGGCTCAGGCACCTCCTCTCCAGCCCAGTCCTAAATCCTCACTGGGAAGGGGATTAGGGGATCCTGGTAGGTGGCGAAGTACCCCAGACCCCATGAGATGTGACCCCCAATCCCAAATGCAGCCCTTACCTTGTGGTAAACCTCCTGCAGGGAGCTCTGGGCTCCCTCTGAGGCGGAGCCGATGGCTCTGGCATCGCACTGCACGAACGTTCCTGAGGGATCCATGTGGAACCTGCGGGGACAGGGGGTGACTACCTGCACCCCATCCCACCCCAGGGCCCCCCAAGGACTCTCTCACCAGCCCCCCAGAGCTCCCTGCACAGCTGGAACTGGGATTCATCCCCAAGATCTCCTGGGATGGCAGCTTACACACTCTGACACTGCCCTCTTTCCTCAGAGAGAACCATTTTCCTTTGGATTTCCCAGCTCATCCTAATTTTTTTTAATAAATCCAGCAAGTTTTCCCTGCTGGAAGGCAGACCTGACTGGGCTGGCTCTGCCAAGCCTTTCCCACTTCTAGTGGGGCCATTTGAAGCCCTGAGTTCAGGTTACAGCTGCTTCTGCACCTCCCCAAGGAATGTCACATGGATTATGTTACTGGTGGCTCTGCTGGTCCTTTAGGGAAAGGTAAGAACACACTCAGGACGAGGAGAGCTTTAACACTTCCCTCCTCCCCAGGAAACCCCATTTTTAATATAGAAAAGCAAGGGTTTGGGGAAGATATGGTGTTTTTTCCATGCCAAACAGGCAGACGGGGCTCTGGAAAGGGTTTAACAGGATGAACAAACATATCAGGGACATAATGGGACAAACCCCGAGGGTTTGGCTTAAGGAAAGTCCCAGAATCGAGTCGTTAAAACAGCCTGGCAATTTTGCAGTGGAGGTTTGGTCTTTTCCCTGGATTAAGAGAGGAACTCACAGCTGGGGTCCCTTCTCATCCACTCCTCCGAAGAGCAGAGCGACGCCGAACGGGCGGGACTGCGGGAGAAAGGAGGGAATGGGTTGGACAAGGGCAAGGAAAAGAACAAGGAAAGGGGGTTCCCCAGCACCCCCAGATCCCCTCCGGATCCCACCATGGCTCCTGGATCAGCATCTTCCTCCCCGAACTGCAGGGCCAGGTTAGACACAGCCTGTGTCACACTCTCCACCGTCATCGTCTCGTTGTAGGTGAACCAGTGATTCTGCAGGAAAACCCAAACAAAGATTCCCATTATCCCCACGTTCCCAAAATATGATGCTCCTGCGTGGCTGAGGTGGAGTGATGCCCTGTGTGGACACAAGGATAACTTCCCTAGGGAACTCAGGGCACAGCCAGTTCTCCCATGGAAGCATCAGGGAAGAGTGGGATGTAGAAAAATCCACAGAAAATTTTGGGATACCAAGGCCTTGGGATGCCAGTAGGGAAATGCAAGGCTGAAGGACTTTATCCCAATATCTGTTTTGGAAGTAATGTGTTATCCAGCTTTCCAGAGGGTGGAAAAGTGATGATATGCAGGAGAAAACCCCAGGAAAATCCTTTGCTGCAGCACAGATTTGTACCTGGGACCTCCAGGCACCTGAGGCATCCAGGAAATTTAAGGGGATGAAAACAAAACCGATATATCCAGTATTTGGCCAAAACAGTCAGACAGCCCCTACACTCCCAGCAAAGCCTCCAGCTTCCCACCAGCTTCTCTGATGGAATGATCTTCCCTTTCCCAGGACTTTCAAGGAGTTCCTGGGATTTGTGCTGCTAACTTAAGAACAGAGATGTCAGATCTTACCTGAGTCTCCACTCTGGCCTTGTCAATTAAAGTCTTTGCATCAGCTATTAGGCCACTCATGGCACACCCTGGAATGGGAAAGGGGAAACAGGAGTCATTCCACCCATTATTTGGGATGTGTTTTCCCCCAGACTGCCCAAAGCCCACGTAAAACACCAAGGGCTGCAGGGAGAAGCTGGTCCCTGAGTGGGAATGTGGGAAAGGGATTTGTCCCACTGTGCTGGGCACCGGCGAGGCCACACCTGGAACCTTGGGAATAGTTTTGGGTTTCTCACAAGGACATTGAGGAGCTGGAGTGTATCCATGGAGGGGAACAGAGCTGGGAAAGGGTCTGGAGCCCCAGGAGCGGCTGAGGGAGCTGGGAAAGGAGCTCAGCCTGGAGAAAAGGAGGCTCAGGGGGCACCTTGTGGCTCTGCACAACTCCCTGACAGGAGGGGGCAGCCGGGGGGGTCGGGCTCTGCTCCCAGGGAACAGGGACAGGAGGAGAGGGAACGGCCTCAGGCTGGGCCAGGGGAGGCTCAGGTCAGGCATTAGGTAAATTTTTTTCATGGAAAGCGTGGTCAGGCCCTGGCACAGGCTGCCCCTGTGAACAGCGGTGGAGTCCCCATCCCTGGAAGGATCAGAAAGCGTGGATGTGGCACTTTGGGACATGGTGGCCTTGGTATGGTCGGACTTGATGATCTCGAAGGGCTTTTCCAACCTCAAGGATTCCATGGGATTGAAACAGATTTGCTCCAGAACAACCTGCTGGGAAGGGGCCCTGGCTGCCCCACAGCCAGCAGATGCAGCAGGAGCCCCCAGCACAGATTCTGCTCTGGGAAGAGGGGGCTGCACCGCAAGCCCCCGAGAGGAGGAAATCAGACTCCTGGAGCTCTTCCCATGCCCATGGAGCAGCAACACGGGAATTTTGGAGGTTTCCTGCCTTTCAGGGCAATGTATTTGGTCATGAGCTCATCGTGGGCCCCTCAGGGCGTGGGTGGCTCCAGGTTGGCATCAGTGATCCTGGAGAAGCTGGCTCCAAGTCAAGCCCACCATAATTCCCCACCCTCCCAGAGCGAGATTTGGGATGAGCTTTCACAAGGGAGGTCACTGCAGCAGGGGGCAGTGCTTCAGCTGCCTCTTTCTGGTTCCTGGAGTTACCTTCTGCTGGCCTGGAGCCTGGAACACCAGTGACCAGGAGCTGGTGTGCGCTGGGAGGGGTGAGCGTTCCTGCTCCAGGCAGAACTGCCTGCAGGGAGGGCTCATCCCAGAACACAATTTCCCGAATTCCCATGGGACAGACTCTCATTATAAACAATGCACAGTTTTAGGGGTGCTCCCAGAGCTGATGCAGAGGGACCCCCAAGGCCGAAGCCCATCTCCGTACCGATGTGGGAGTCGATCTCCACGATCTTCTCAATGCTGCTGGGCTCCATGAGGGGAGATGTGATCCTCTTCTCCACAGCCAGGCAAACTCCCTCTGAGGTCTGGATCCCGATGGCTGTGGAGCCAAGCTGGAAAACACCGGCACAGGCTCCAGCTCACACAAATATCCAGCTCAGTGCTAATTCTGACTTATCTGCAGGTGTGTCAGTTCGGATTCAACTGCATCGCCCACACGCAAACCCACGCTGGCTTTGCATGGGGGATTTTAAAGCTTATTCCCTGAAGGAGGAATTGGGGAAGGTGAAACCCATGTGATTCCCGTGAGAACCCAGTGGGACTGCTGCACATCCTTCATCTTTCAAGCAACAGCAGTTTGTGGAACCTGGGGAGTGTAAAAGGCCCTGGGAATACTCCTCTGCCAGAGGGAAAAAAGAGTTTAAAGGGCGAGAAGGATTTCCCACATCAGTACAAATCCCATTGCAGCTGCACCTCGGGCTTGGGCACTTGGCTTTCCATAAGCTCCTGTTCTCCCCAGAGCCCCAGGCAGCCAGTTCCACCCTGGGATTGCAGGACACCTCTGTCACCACGGCCACAAGCACAGGGACAGATCCCAGGGGCTCCTGCAGTGATCCCACCCTGATCCCATCAACCCCTGCCTTGATCCTGCCCCGATCCCACCCTGATCCCATCAGCCCCTGCCTTGATCCTGCCCCGATCCCACCCTGATCCCATCAGCCCCTGCCTCGATCCTGCCCCGATCCCACCCTGATCCCATCAGCCCCTGCCTTGATCCTGCCCCGATCCCACCCTGATCCCATCAGCCCCNCCCATCAACCCCTGCCTTGATCCTGCCCCGATCCCACCCTGATCCCATCAGCCCCTGCCTTGATCCTGCCCCGATCCCACCCTGATCCCATCAGCCCCTGCCTTGATCCTGCCTCAATCGCACGAACTCTCACCTTGATCCCACAAATCCCTGCCTTGATCCCAAGAGCCCCTACTTTGATCCTACCTTGGTCACACCAGCCCCTGCCTTGATCCTACCATGATCCTACCAATGCTCATCTGGATCTCACCAGCCCCTAACCTTGATCCCACCAACCCTTACCTTGATCCTATTTAATCCCACCAAGCCCCACACTGGTCCTATCCTAACCCCACCTTAATCCCAGCAACTGCTAAACTCGATCCAGCCTGGATCCCACCAACAATTACCTTCATCCCACTTCGATCCCAGCAGCCCCTGCCTTGATCCCACCTTGCTCCCAGCACTCACAGCTTCTCCACACCATGGAATTTCCTGGCATAACTGGCTCGGTGTGCAGTGCTAACTCCCAACATCCACTTCAAGACACGGGGTTTAATTTTAACCCCAAGATTCCCTGGAAAGCTGCACCTGCAGCCATAGGTATGGCAGGAGATCTGTTTTAATTTATGAAGTCAGCATGGTCACCAAAGCTCCTGGGAGCTTTCATTCCCAAGTTCTTGATAATTTTATTACTTTTTCTGCTACATTATTTCTTTATTCCTCTTTTCAGTGCTCCAAGGAGCTAAAGCAACACAGGGAAGATGAAGCCAGGACCCTCCTCCCCAGTCCAAACACCTCAGAGCTTTTTCCCTTCATCACTTGACCTGTTTCTTCCAAATTTAAACTTACTACCAATCAACACCCACATTCTCTAAATATAATAAATTATAAAATTATAAAAAATTAAGGGCATTTATCAATTAAGGATATTTTAATCCCTGTTTATCAATTAAGGATATTTTAAGCCCCGTTTGGCCCTACAAAGGTGGGTGTGCTCCTAACAGCCTTCACCTTCACATTTTAAATCCACCCAAGAAGCCTTTTAGGTTTGATTTGGGGATAATCAGGTTTGGATTGGGTTTGGTTTGGGGATAAATCACTTGGTAGGACAGGGGAGGGAACATTCCGCTGAATTTCAGGGAAAATCGATGGGTTTTGGTTCTTAGTGACCCCTAAAAGAGCAGAGCTGTGGGATGTTCGGCTGGAGGAAACAGACACAGCCTGGATTAATCCTGACCAACTCACACCTGGGGTTTGAAGGAGCCCCAGATGTCACAGTTTGGAAACTGTACCTTTATGGCCTCGATGGCATATTCCACCTGGAAGAGCCTCCCCTCTGGAGAGAACGTGTTCACACCCCTGCAAGGACAACACAGAGTGAGAGGGGCAGGAAGCCAATGGAATGCAAGTCCTTGCTCAAGGGTGAAGCCACCTGGGCACAGATAACACAGGAGGGACAGCGGGGCCGTGTCCCCCTCAGCGCTGGACACCCACGGGGGCTGGATTCAGGATGTTCAGGGACAGGAACCCAGGGAAAGCCGGCAGGTCAAGGGACGGCTGAGAAGCAGGGGGGGTGTCACGGCACACTCTGGGTGCTGGAAGCCTTCGGAACCCAAAGGGTGCACCAGGAGCCAGAAGGGTCTCGTTTTACCCTGGAATCATGGGACCCTTGAGGTTGGAAAAGCCCTCCGAGATCACGGAGTCCAACCGTTCCCGCAGCACTGCCAAGGCCACCCTAACCCATGTCCCCAGGTGCCACACCCACGTGTTTTTTGAGCCCCTCCAGGGATGGGGACTCCACCTCTGCCCCGGGCAGCTGTGTCAGGGGTGGACAGACCTTTCCATGAAAAAAAAAAAATCCCAATATCCAAACTAAACATCCGTGGCCCAGCCTGAGGCCGTTCCCTCTCCTCCTGTCCCCGTTTCCTGGGTGCAGAGCCCGACCCCCCCCGGCTGCCCCCTCCTGTCAGGGAGTTGTGCAGAGCCACAGGGTCCCCCCTGAGCCTCCTTTTCTCCAGGCTGAGCCCCTTTCCCAGCTCCCTCAGCCGCTCCTGGGGCTCCGGACCAAGGATTCCGCAGCTCCGTTGCTCCTCACCGGACACGCTCCTTTCCCCGGATACCCCAGCCCACCGCACCCCATCCCCACACAGCAGCCCAGGGCTCACGAGCTCCCGCCGCCCTCGGGCCCGTCCCACCCCGGCAGCCCCCGGTCCCGCGGCAGGGCCCAGCAAGGCAGCGAGCTCCTGGCAGCTCCCGGTGCGATCCCAGCGGGGGAGGCGCCGCTCGGGGCGCCCCGGACCGGTCGGGCCGCGCCGGGAGCAGGCCCGTGACTCAGCCGCGGGTGCGGGCGGGCACTCACCGGTCGTACTCGGAGCGTGTGAGGAACATGGCGCCGGCGGGGCCGGGTGGTTGCGGGGGATCGCGGGGACTCCGGAGGTGCCGGGGGGCTCGGGGGTTCCAGGGGCACCGGGAGCGCCGCGGCCTCACCGGGGCTGCAATGCCGCTTCCGGCCCCGAGCGCCGCTTCCGCCCGCGCCGCCCGCCCATTGGGCAGCGGCCCTGCGGTCCGGCCAATGGGAGGGCGAGGAGGGCGGGATCAGCGCACAGGAGAGGGGCGGGGATTGGCGGGAGCAGGGAATGGGCGGGGCCAGG
>VZTE01000732.1:993-27707 GCA_013397775.1 Eulacestoma nigropectus
CAGGAGGGAAAAGGAGAGGGGAAAAAAAAGGGAGAAAAAAAAAAAAAAAAGAAAAAGGCAACCGGTGGAGGCTAAATAAATAAATAAATAAATAAAGTGCCACCCAGTCCTGGATCAGGGCAGGCTTTGTTAGAGAAAATTGCAGCTCGATCTGCATAATGGGAGCTCGGGCTGCCCAAGGCGATCTTTTTATTGCGTGTGTGTCTGCTGTTATCAATTTTGTGAACGATTTCACAGGGAGCCTGGCAGACTTGAGCTGGAATAATATGCAAAGATGAGCTTTGAATAATGAATGATGTGCTTTTAAACCAATTCCAAAGTGTCTGTGATAGTACAATATGAAAAGGGGTGGTAAGTAATAGTATATTTAAAAGGCACTAGTATGTTTTTATTACTATATTTAAAAAGATATCTATATTATTTTTGTGAAATGGATAATATATCACAGAGTCTTTGATAATCAGCTAAACAATACATTTTTCTTTGGGAAAACTCTCCTGGTTTTACACAGTTAAATATAGAGTATCAGCGTACAGCTCTGTAACGCTCAGCTACCTTATTAAATATTAACGCTATTTTAATATTAGCTTTTAAATTTAATATGTTGACGTTCTGCAGTTTTACTTTAATTATGTTTTATAATTAATAACCCCGGACGTATGGTATCCTTAAATGCAGCTCTCCCGCAGCCGCGTCGTCTCCCTCTGCGGGCGGGGGGCGCGCAGATCCCCGCGCAGAACCCCGCAGAACCCTCACAGAGGCGCAGAGCCCCGCGCAGCCCCGCAGAACCCCGCGCAGCCCCGCGCAGAGCCTCGCACAGCCCCACATAACCCCGAAAAGCCCCGCACAGCTCTGCACAGCCCCGCACAGCTCTGCACAGCCCCGCACAGCTCTGCACAGCTCCGTCCAGCCCCGCACAGCCCCGCGGCTCCTTCCGACCGAAATTCCGCGTGCGCTTTGCCAAGCTCCGCGCTCCGTGGCTCCTTGCCGGGCTCCCCTCCCGGCCCCGCGTCCGCCCGGCGCGGAGCGAGCGGATCTGCGGCCCCGACGGCGCGGCCCGGCCCCTCCGGCACGGCCCGGTGCTGCGACCCCCGGCAGTGCCAGGGGCCGGCCGGGTGCCTGCGGGGTGCTGGTGGTGCGGGAGCCGACGTGCCCACACGAACCCGGGTTACCCTGCACCTATCGGGGAGCCGGACCCCGCTCAGGGCTGGCTCCGCCGGGCAGAGGGAGGCAGCGGGACCCCCGGGCAGGCACAGGGCACCGGCAGGCAGGCAGCTTCCCACCACAGGGAGGTAAGAAACCCCACACCCAGCTGGGCTCCGGCCAGGCCCCAGGCATGGCACAGCAAAGCATGGCATAGCGTGGCCTGGCCTGGCACAGCCTCTGTACGGAGTGGCACGGAACAGCACAGCACAGCCCACGGCCTCTGCCTGCCATGGCACAGTGAGGCAGGGCATGCCAGGAGCCCAGCTGCGAGTGCCAGCCACGGGCAGGAGCTGCAGGTGCCTCTAACCCAGCACACGGGCAGCGAGGGCGTGCAGCACCAGCGGGACAGTGCTGGACAGCACCAGAGGGACAGTGCTGGACAGAGCCGTGCAGGCAGGAGGGGCTTGGGAAGGGAGAGTTCTTGAGCTGTGTGGGAAGGCTGCTGCGGCATTGTCATTCCCTGTAAAGTTGTGCACATTGTACAGGCATTAACTGAGACGTGGTGCCCAGTGCGTGATGCCAGCAGAGAGGATCACGGTGCAGCCCTGCCACGCAGGGGCAGAGCTCCTTGGGCACAGGGATTGACCGGGTCTGGGGAGCACTGCTCCGAGTCACCTGCTAACGTATAGGGGGACAGAGTTAAGTGGGGAAAAAAGTAAAGCTGTGGAAGTGGAGTGACCACCTGCCTGGCACCACTGGGCAGAAGAGTCCCCCACCCAGTCTGTCACTGAGAGTCACTGGGGACAGAGATGTGGCAGCTGTCTCACTCCTGCCTGAAACCCAGAGCTGCTCCCAGGCCTGGCTGCCATGGAGGTGACACGAAGGGGACTGTGCTGCAGCCCGCCGTGGTCACTGGCTTTGGTAATGGTGCACACATGGTGCCTTCCTCAGCCTCAGGAACGTCTTCGGGATCCAAACATGGAGGGTCCTGGAGGGAGGGTGTCCTTGCAGGACCATGTCCTCGCAGGACCCCCCACGTGCCTGGCAGTGGCCAGTACCACCGTTCAGCTTTGAAAGTGCTTCCTGTAGGATGAGATAATAAAACCACGTGATGAACTCTGCTGATAACCCCCTGCACCCACCCTCCACAGCTGCTCATGCACAAGCTGTGGTGCTGCGCCTCGTGGACAGGAGACACCCCCCCAGCGCCTGGAGCTCATCCACTGCACGTGCTGTCAACAGCCCTCCAGCGTGTGACCGCCGTGTTTGTGAGGCAGCTGTGGGGCTGGGAGGCGCAGGCTGGCACTGCCCAGTGGTCACGGTGGTGCCCAGGGCTGCAGTGCCCACAGGGCTCACCCTGGGACATAGCAGCAGCAAATGTGCCTGTGACAGTGCTGTGGAGATACAGCTGCAGGGTCTTCAGCAAGCTCAGGCAGTGATCACAGCCGGATCACACCTGAAACTGCTGAGCACGTTCCACTGCTGCTGAACCGCTGTGCTGGGGCTTTAGTCCAGCTGAGTTTGACCCCTGGACCACCTCGGGTAGCCCCACAGAGCACCAGATGTCCTGGTACATCTCATCAGCTGCATTTCTGTATTTCCAGCCTCTCTCACATTGCCCCTTCCCCAACACTCGGCTGTGACATCTTAGGCTGCACCCCTGGCAGCCCGGAAGCTCCAGTTCCTCCAGTGGCTCCCTCTGTCGGGGCCTGGGACCAGCAGTGGTGCCAGCAACCCTTGCCCGAGGTACTGCCCAACAGCTGGAAGCCAGTGCATGGAAAAAGAGAGGTTTGACCAGTGTCTGACCTACAGCTCAGCTCTTCAGAAGCCCCTTCATGCTGTCTCACCAGCTGTCACAGTGTCACAAATAAACCTTCCTCCTTAAGGCCGTGTGAGCTCTCACACATCAAACTCCTCTGTTGTCCACAGACCCTCCCTTAACACTCCGGAGTTCAGGGCTGTGAGCTCGTCTGGCTCCCTGACGGTGCCAGAGGCAGGGCAGGCAGCAGGGATGTGCCATCCCCCAAGGGCATCGCTCATTGCTTGGGCTCTTGTCTTTTCCTACAGGGTGACAGGGAATGATGCTGCACCAGGAAGCAGCAGCAGGTGCTGAGATGTTCCTGCTGAAGCTCCGGAGTTCCTGCTGTAGCTCCTGTCTTTGGCAGCGGGTCTCAGGCTGGGCAAGGCCAGTCCTGTTCTCCACAGCCTTTTCTGGATGGGTATTGCTGCATAAACCCAGCATGTCTTGAGTGATTACACACAACTCATGTGGAAGTCAGCATGGCAGAGGACACGAGCTGGTTTTCAGCCGTAGCTCTGGAAGCAGCATTCCTGTGGAGCTGGTGGGGGATGCTGGTGTTCAGGCTGGAGAGGGAGGTGTGTAATCTGTGTCCTGGCACGGGGCAGGGAAGGGGGGCAGGACAGCCAGCAGCAGCTTATGTGCAGTGAGTTGCTGCCTGAGCTCTGCCTGTAGCCAGCTGTGCCCAGCTGTGGAGGTAACCGGCAGGCAAGGGCTGAGGTTTGTGCACCAAAGGGGGATGTGGTCCTTGTACCTTCTGCAGGGCTCAGCGAGACCCTGTGGGTCCTCCTGGTCAGTGATGAGCCCCTCTGGGTGGGGGCCACCGTGGCCACCAGGCCCCAGGACAGAGCAGTGGCCTGTCTGCCCCCTCCCAGCGATGGAGCAGGACCCTCGGTCCAGCCTGTGGCCGTGCTCTCACGGGGCAGCACTGGGCTCAGGCACTCAGCTCCTGGTGCTCAGCAGAGCTGACAAAAAACCCCTGGTTTTGTCAGCCCACAAGGGTTAAGTCAGCTGCTCTTTTTCTGAGGGAAGAGCTCTGGTGCTGCAGAGCCAAAGGTCATTCCCCTCTGCCCCTTCCTTTGGGTTTGGAGGGCTGTGCCCCTCCTGCCTCCCCTCACCCCATGAAGGCAGAGGGGAGGGCAGGGTGGTGGAGCTCTGCCCTCAGCAGCCTTTTCCCCAGCAGAACAAGGGATATTCCCTATACCCCGACGTGGAGGAGATCAGGACACCTGCCCCTTAAACCCTGCCCAAGGGTCCAGACACACAGGCGCCGGGACAACTCTCTGTCCTCCATGTCCCAGTGGGTGGAAGCAGTTAAACCCCACTCACAGAGCCAATGCTAACGGGTTCTGAAGCCTCTGACAAATGAACGTGCCTTAGTGGTTTCAATTCCTGTTCTAAAGCACATCTTTGTGGAGTTGGTAACCTTACCTGTTATATTAAAAAAGCCAAAACTTTATTTCAGTTCAGAATCCATGCATTGCTCCACAAACGGCTGAGACCTGTCAAGAAGGGGAGGGTACAAGGGAGGTGCTGGGGAAGGAGCTACCCCTGAAAGGGAAGAGAGCACAGAGGATGACGGGCAGATGGGGCTCAATTTCTTTCTGCCACCTCTGATAAAATCAGGCTGTAGTGAAGCCGACGGGGAACATCCTGGTATCGTGGACAAGCCCTGAAAGATGCAGAGACATCTGGTCTCTGGGAGCAGCAGCGCCAGCCCCAGGTGAAGGGGAAGGCAGGTCGGGGATAAGCCCGGGGAAGCAGCCACTTCCTTCCCTCTTTCATTCTTATTTTAAATACCAACACGCAGCTGCTGCCAGGTTTTTCTACTAAATATGACTTTTGCTGGGCAAATTACATTAGGATGGATGCCACAGGTATCCATTAAGGTTTATTTATCGTGATACCGTTTGTATCTCATGCTTATAAATAACTTATGTTATAGCTTTTGTTTGTAGAAATGTAACTTACATATTTTATTATGCTTTCTGTAAACCTCAAAAAGAATTTTGTCAAAGCAGTGCCTCTTAACAGCAGTCTACACCCTGGTACATAAAATCTACACCAGCATTATTTTTTAATAGGGTGAGGAAGCGTGTTATCCCGCCGCAGTTTGAGAGGTTTGCTGTCATCGTAAACTCGTGGTGCAATAAAACATTAACGAAGCCAAGGAGTTACTCTGTAAGGTGTGCATGTGCTGGGGCTGAGCTCTTCGGAGCCTCCTCTTGCAAGCAGGGCAGGGTACCCAAACTGTGCTCGGCCCAGCGCTGCCCTCGCCTGCCCCAGCGAGCAGAGCCCGGCCGCGGGAGGCTCTGGGGGTTTGTTCCGGCTCGCAGAGGGACGGACGCTCACCTGAGCCTCAGCAGGCCGTGCTCTGCTCTCCGAGGATATAAAACACTCCTGGGGGAGAACCAGCCCTACTTTACAGTCCCCAGCTGTTTGCATTACCAGACAGGCCCACGTTTGTTCCTCGTGAGGAAATTGCTTGGGTTCCAAGTGGCATCTCCCTTTGACATTTCCCATTCCATTGTTTCCACTTTTTTAAAAGGAGAAAAAAATTCCAAAGCCCTTAAGGCAATTATGTCTTTTCAAGAAAGGCATTAGGTATTACAGGTGCTTTGTGAACACTGTGGAAAACCTGGGCTGCACCCACTGTGACCAGGCCCCTTTGCAAAGCTGACAGTAGCCTCCCAAAGAAGAGCCTGGAGCCATAAACCTATTTGCCGTGCTTTCCCTGTCCTAACCTAAAAGCAAGTGTATTTGTACAATCTGCTGCTCCAAATCCGTTCCTGTTGTCAATTGTTCACCAAGGTGGAAGTGCTCTTTAAACACTCATCTCCAGTTTGCCCAGTTTAGAAGATGCTCTTTGGAGCCTCACCTGTGACAGGGGACGTGTTAGAAGGGACATTCCAGAGCTGTCTCAGTGCCCCAGGGAGGCTGTAGCTGGGTGTTAGAGAAGCCCTGGTGCGTGGGCAGGAGTTCTGGGACCTGTGTACTCTCCCCTTCCACGGGCCAAAGCTTCAGCCTGGCAAAGCAGCCAATTTACCCTGAAAAGGGGCTGGTTTGGGAGCACGTGCCCGTGATGTGTCACCACTGTTTTATTTTCACCAGGTAACAAACAGGCAGTCACAGAAGCCATCACCTTTCACCGGAGCCTTTAATGGCAGTGCAGGGAGCCGTGAGACCACGGCAGGGTTTATCCCAGAGCTGCCAGAGAGGAGGCAGCACTGCCAGGGCCCCTCCCCAAGGCCTTGGGGGATTGGTTCTGTGGCTTTTAAAACCCAGCTGAGCAGCACAGGTTCCAGTTTCCTTTAGGGACCAAAACGGAAACTTAACAGCCACACAAACCCACAGGTGCCTGAGGCGGGGATGTGACACACACTTCCCACAAGGTCCTCACACCTCGGCACACGGCCTCAGGGGTAGGAACACCCCAAATCTGCAGCTCTCCAGGAACCTCCATGGATTTCTGTAGCTTGCATGGGTTTCTGTAACCTCCATGGATTTCTGTAGCTTGCATGGGTTTCTGTAACCTCCATGGATTTCTGTAGCTTGCATGGGTTTCTGTAACCTCCATGGATTTCTGTAGCTTGCATGGGTTTCTGTAACCTCCATGGATTTCTGTAGCCTCCATGGATTTCTGTAACCTCCATGGTTTTCTGTAGCCTCCATGGATTTCTGTAGCCTCCATGGATTTCTGTAGCCTCCATGGATTTCTCTAGCCTCCACGGATTTCTGTAGCCTCCATGGATTTCTCTAGCCTCCATGGATTTCTCTAGCCTCCGTCGATCCCTTTACCTCCATGGGTTACTCCTCAGGTGCTCAGCACTCCTGCAGCTCAGACCCTTTGGCTGAAATACTTTTTCGAGCTGAGCTCAAATGTAAACAGCAAACTGACAAAACACCTTCCTTCCTTCCTTCCAGCTGTACTTCCTGCTGTTTAAAAATGTGCAGAAAAGTGACAACTGCAAAGAAAAAACCTGGAAAAAACCCTGTAAGAAATACAGGTATGAACTTTTCCTCCCTGTTGGCCACAATTAATAATTCCCATTCTTACCTAAGCAGTGGTGAAATATTATTTATTTCACAAATGTCAGTAAACATGACAAACACGTGAAATCTTTTTTTTATCTTAGGTAAATAATGGAAAAACCCAACTCAATCCCAATGCAAGTTTCTAATTGCACATAATAAACTGACTTACTGATTAAGCAGTTCTGATTTTCTTTAGGTCTTCCTTCAACTCATTTTGCATCTCCCCAGCCAGTAGAGCCCCTCCTGCCCAGTACAGGACATCCACTTCTCCCCTCTGTAGGTCTCTTTCTCTTTTTTGCAGTGGTGGTTAGACTTTATTCTTTGTAAAGTGTTTTAACACCTTTATTTTCTTCAGTGGTTTTTTTTTTCTCCAGTTTCCAAAGACCTGGAAAATGTGTACTTGTGGAATAACATCATCACTACTTCACTAAGTCTTGGTCCATCATCTCTTATTTCACTCTGTGCAACAATCTCAATTTTCTGGCTATATTTGTAGCCTAAAAATGCTCATTTTCAGTCTTCTTTGTGGTCCACATTGTCATTAACCACCCACGCTGCAAAGAAATATATAACATTTCGTAGGGAAATAATAATTTTATTAGTTCGGAAAGGTGTCATATAAAGTTTGTACTGGCTTTCATCTCACTTTCAAACAAATACGTCCTCAAGAGTGAGCTTGGAGGTTTTAACTGATGAGATATTATTTACTACTACATACAGAACTGAGAATCATTAACTGATACAAATTCAGAAGGAATGCATATCCTCTTGTTCCTTGGTTAAGCACTGTTTCTACACTGTCTCCTAAAGCCAAAATAACAGAATTATACATTTTGATAAGAAAGGCTGAAAACGTTCTTCAAACTAAGTCTGGTTTTCCATTGTTTTCACTATTATAAATCCTTACATTTAGGCCAGAGATACAGAAAGGCAGAAGATCTCTTTAAAAAATAGTTTTCACAAGGGTAAAAAATCTCTCTAACAATATAACAGGGTCCCAGCACTTCCAGAGATGGTTTATCAGTCAGTGCTCTGTTTCCAAAGTCCTTGTCAAATCACATCCACACCCCTGGGATCGGAGGTCCCTTTGCTGTGCAGAGCTTTGGCCACATCTCTCCAGCATGTTCTGAGTGACCTGGAAAAACAAACACCAAACGTTTGGCTAAAGGAGACCTGACAGTGAGAGATGCATTGCAAGAGGTGGTAAAAATAATAACTATAATGTGTATTAAATGGAAAGAAAACCAGAGGAAGACTCACAAACAGAATCCCCAGGTGCTCTCAAAAGCCAGTTCTACACCATAACAAGGAGCATGTAAGCATGGGCGTAGCAATGTGTGAGCATTGCAGAGCCAGCAGTGAAACAGCTGGAACATGGAGCTTTCCCACCTCACGTGGCTCAGAAATGTCCCTCCTCCCCAGCCCCCAGCACAGGGCTCCTTGGGATGTGCCATCGAGGCCAGCCCCACCTGCCTCCCTCAGGACAGCTGCCGGGGTCCAGCCTGGCTTGGTGAAAGGTGGGACCAGACCCATCTGACACAGAACAAACACACAAACCCCCCCAGCACCAGCAGGGGTGGGACGTGAAGTCCGGCCGGTGGCATCACACCCGAGGCTAAAGGACAGCCCACAGAGCCTACACAACAGCCCAAACATGAACCACTCCCTTGGCCTATCCTCACCCGAAATGAACAGTTTAACTGCCATTTATCACAACTCATCTGTGTATTTGGTCTAGTGGAAGACGTTCCTGCCCATGGCAAAGGGGTTGGAACTGGATGATCTTTAAGGTCCCTTCCAACCCAAACCATTCTGTGATCCTATTTAAAAAAAAAAACCCAAACACCAAAACAATCCCAAACCCACACAGAAACAATTTAAAGTACCAGATGTGTCTGCACTCCTCATTTAGAGTTTTTCAAATGTTCTTTGTCTGTTGCCTCCATGCTCTTTGCTGTGATTGTGTCAGACTTTGCCGGCTCACAACAGCCAAGCTAATAAAGTCTCCCCAAGAACAGCTCCTGAGGGCTCCTTCCTGCACAGGACTGTGGGGACAGGTGCCTGCAAAACTGATGGGATCTCAGCAAAGGTCTCTTTGCCGGATCAGGGGCAATAATCCTGCCTGCCTCCACTGCACGGGGATGTCTGGCAGCAGTGTGGTGAGCTGGGGCTTGCTTGTGTGGAGGTACAGGATGCAATTAGCAATTTATTCTTTATTAATATTTTTTATGTTTGTGCTTATTTCCTTACTAATGGAAATTGATTTCTGCTCAATTTTAAACATTTGCAGTTAAAAGGAGCCTCCTGCTTCTCAGAATAACCTGAGGGGTTCCAAACCCAGAGCTGAGAGCAGAGAGTGACCGTGCTAACTCACACTGCTTGGTGGGACAGTGCTGGCCCTGAGGTCACCCCACGACAGAAGGCAGATGGGACTGAGAAGGATGAGGTGCTCCTTGGCCCAATTACCCCTCTCCCCTCCCACCTGCACCCTTCCCTTTCTGCCTGCACTTCCACAAAACTCTCCGAGAACTTCCACCCCACTGCCCACCTGAGTGCTCTGCAGCACTTCCAGGTGAAAACCCCCATAAATTCTGGGAAGTTTGAGTCCAGCACTTGCCAAATCCAGTCTTTGCTGGCAGCTGCAGCCATGGGAGCCTCTGTCTGAGCCCTGGGAAGGGCGAGCACAGGCAGCAGAGCTGCAGTCCCCAGCCGTGGCTGGATCATCCACGATCCCCATCCCGTGCTGCAGGTCTGCACTCCTCAGGATAAGGCAGCTCACAGAAAATGCACACTGATGTAAGTTTTCCTCGGAAAACAAAGTTTTCTTAAGGATTTCATAGAATCATGGAATCAGTAAGGTGGGAAAAGCCCTCTAAGATCACCAAGTCCGACTCCACATCTGCTGTCAGGCTGGCTCATCAGCAAGGTGGCCCTCAGGTCTCTGAAGTGCTACAAGAGCAAAGCAGAGAATATTAAAAATGAGGTTTGGAAATTTAAACCCGGAGTTACCTGCACCTGGAGAACTTTTGAGCAAGTGCTACATTGCCCTGTGAGAGAGCAGCAGGCAGGGCTATCCCAGGCAGGTCTGTCCCAGGCAGGGTTTATCCCGAGCTGGGTCTATCCCGGGCAGGTCTGTCCCGGGCAGGTCCGTCCCAGGCAGGGTCTATCCCGGGCGGGGTCTATCCCGGGCAGGTCTGTCCCGGGCAGGGTCTGTCCCAGGCAGGGTCTGTCCCAGGCAGAGTTTATCCCGAGCTGGGTCTATCCCGGGCAGGTCTGTCCCGGGCAGGTCCGTCCCAGGCAGGGTCTATCCCGGGCGGGGTTTATCCCGAGCTGGGTCTATCCCGGGCAGGTCTGTCCCGGGCAGGGTCTGTCCCAGGCAGGGTCTGTCCCAGGCAGGGTTTATCCCGAGCTGGGTCTATCCCGGGCAGGTCTGTCCCGGGCAGGCTCCAGGCGCTGCTCCCTGATCAGCAGCAGCCTCGTGGTACAGCAGCGCTGGGCTGCAGTGGGATCAGCAGTGCGGGCTGGTCCCCAACCAATTCCAGCGCACCCCAGAGAGGTGGCAGCAGCATCCTCGAGTACTTCTCGAGCCTTTTCAGAGTGGTGCCAGTTCGGGCTCTTTGCTGTGGGCTCTTGAGAAGCTCCGTCATCTGCCTCACTTCCTGTGTTTCTATTCCCACCACATTCTGGCAGAGCTATGGACCACTTAAAGCAGAACTTTTTATCACCTCACAAGAATGTTGGTTTAGCTTAGAAATACCGAACAGGAGGCGACTCTAGAGCTGCCCACCACCCTGCTACTACAGCCAAGCAAGGCAAATAACCCTGCCCAGTCGTTATTGCATTGGCTGTGTCAGTCACAGCCTCATGGCCTTGGGCACAGGCACATCCCTGGGATAAGCACTGATACAGACAATTATTCAGAAGAGAATGAACCATTCTGATGAACCTGTGCCCACGCACCTGGCAAGGTTCCCAAGCAGTCTGATATTGCACTCTAGAGGAATATTGTCTGTATTCCACAAATTCCAGGTGTATAACAAGAGAACTTGTTAAAGGCAGGCTGAGAATCAGCTTTTAGTATGCAGAATTTAGTAGACTTTTGAAGTTAATGTAACTTGTAGGGTGTCATACAGAGTATCAGAAAGCACAAAAGTCTGGGATTTGTTTACCAGATTTTTAAAAAACCTTTAAAATGTTTAAACCTTTTTAAACCTTAAACAAATCCCAAATTAAACACACGTCATTATCATCAAAATTATAGTTGTCCTGTACCTATGCAAAAATATGGGATAATGAAAGAAAATGTAATAAAACTGTAACACCAAGACTAAACCCTGACAACTCCACAAGACTGTAGGGAGTGTTTGCTTTAACGTCTCCTTGGCAAATTTCATGCCCTCAGCACAGTTCCTCTCAAACCAGTGACACCCTGTGTCCCCATCTTTGCTGCCCACTGCAGCAGCCCTGGGAGCAGAGGCAGCAGCTGATCACACAGCTGGGTCCTGAAACACTTAGACCACTCTGAACATCCCCTGGGAGCAGGCATGAAGGATGCAGGACCTGCCTGCACCAAACACCAAACACCAAACACCAAACACCAAACACCAAACACCAAACACAGTGACCAACGCAGAGTCCAGGGTAGAGGAGGCCACAACCCTGACACCTTGTCCAGTGTCCAAAAGTTATTTTAGAAAAGAGGCATTCCACGAACTTCATTCAACCCCACAATGGAAAGCATTAACAGCATCCCCAAGCAACAGCAAGGAGTAACATCTCTGCCTCCCCTTCCTGAACACAGCATCCCATGGCATCCACGTGTCAACCCCACAGAGCTGTTCTGAGCCCTCGGGTTTCTAAACATCCCAGTCCATGCTGAGCTCCAGCTGTCTCAAAATATTAGTGCTGTTTTAGGGTGGACTGTGAGTATGATTCCCATTTTGGCATCATTAACCCTACTGGTGCAAACACTTACCAATCTCAATTTTTCTGAGTCCCCAAGTAAACATGATGCCTTCCCTTTGAAATGAATTATGGGCAAAGAAGATCTCATTAAAACAAAAGAAGAAGAGAACAAGCAGTACAACATGGTAACTGCATGCTTGCTATTTGCCAGGAACTGTAGAGACAGAGCCCCACCTGAAATAAAGGAACCCATTCCCAGTAAATAAATCAGCAGCGCACTGGAATGAGCCAAGCAAAGATGACTTTTACAGTTATATATAGGTACGTGTCCCACTTTTTCTGAACGTGAAATAAATAACCTTGATGCAAAAGGGGCAATGCAAATATTACAAATCCTATTTCCTGTTCTTCACCCTTCCAAAAGAAATATAAGACTTGTTCATAAGTGAAGGTGCTTATACATATCCATGTCTGCTAAGCAAAACACACAATCATTAGAACTAGTCTAATTTCAGTAAAAAGAATATTCTGACAGTCACAAATTTATTCCTTATGATTTACAGCTCCTTGGTTTTATCTTCAAGTGAAATATTTAATTTCTTCTTATATTGAAGCATCAAAACCATATAATTAATATGTAGTCAGGCTAATCCTTAAGCACTATAAATCAGAAGCATTATATAAACAAAAGTGTCGTCTTGAACAAGATTGGGAATGCACAAAACTACTTATATCCCACTTTTATAATGATGCAGTGACTCAGAGCAGATAGAAAATGATTAGTTTTCTTTCCAAAGTAGGAAATATTGCTTCCATCTGTAAAGTATAATATTGTGATGTCATAAAGTTTTCCTAAACACTGAATTTACCCTTATTCCCTCTCAATCATTTTAAAAGAACTGCTCTCTCTTATAGAGCTTGGATTTAAATCACAATAACACACCAAGAAGATGAATGACAGTGCTGTTGGATATGGCTAAAATTGGATCCTTCAGCACAGGTGAATGATGAGACAGGGCTTCTCTTCTTGATATATTTTCTTCTTCTATTAGTTTCCTTCCATGGCTGGGATTTCAGTTTGAATTTTAATGTATGCGGTTGCTGCTAATCTTAGTGTCTGATTTTTTTCCAGCGCCCTCTTATTGTATAGACAATTCATTCTCCAAAGCAGTAATACACTGAGGCTTGTGACTGCCCAGGAGATAAAGCAATTCAGAATAAAGTTAGAGCCAGCTCTGCAGAAAGGCACAGACAACAGGTCAATATCCTCAGAAACACACAAAAAATGCACACATTCAGATCAACACACAGGCGTTCCCTCAGAGGGCTCCCATTCCACACAGCAGCGTTGCTATTAAGTCACCAGGGAAACACGAGGGGCATATCCAAATTCATAGCTTCAGATTTTATTGAAAGGGCAAATTGCAGTGTCTTTCCTGGTTTACAGAATCTGCCACAGATGCACACAACCCAAACTGCAATCAATGCCAGTAGTTCAGCTTAAGCGCTCAGATAATACCCCCCAAAGCCAGTTGCTCCTGGGAAACCCTTCAGAGAAATAAAGTGGTTAGCTATTTTTCTAGGAAGCAATTTTTCTGATGTGATTCTCACAGCGTTGTTGTTTCATCTTTCTATCTAAAAGCCTGATGAGGTTGCATAACTTCTGCTTAATTCTGGAAATGGGAAAACAAAGTTTATTAGAAAAAGTTAATCATATCCTTGTATGACTCATGGTTGGGTGTAAAAGTTGGGGTAAAAGTTTGAGAGGATTTTTCATCAAGAAGGAGCCATTCAACCTCTGTGAACCATCTGTAAGATACTCACATAGTGCATGAGCTGAAACCCACTCTTCATTCTTAATGGGAGCATAATGGAGCCCAAGGACAAAGATGGGCAATTTGAAGGGCAGCAGGCAGCCCTGTTCTGTGTGAAGTAACTACTTTTACTATTTTGGCATGTGAAGAGTGAATCTGGTGGAATTTGATAAACACTCACTTTCTCATTGAGAAGTGTAAGTCCAAGCAGAGGTCTTGAAGTAGACCATTGGTTTCTGTAGTCTCCAAAGATGATAGTGTTCATTAGGACTGACATCACCTGAAAGAAAATGCAGACAGTTTACATGAATGTGGATGCTGTTATTAAACTGTGTGATGTGTTGAGAAGGAAAAACGCATGCAACCTTTACTAACCATGCTGAAATCACTGATGTTTCCTGCATGAACATGGTATTGCAAAAGTCGTTCTTCCAAACAAATATTTCCATAACCAAAACTACCAGGTGAAGAAAGTTTAAAAACAGTAATGCCAAAGCTTGGCTCTAAAGCCAAAGTTGAAATAAAACCAAATACGAACTGAGATTTCGAGCAGTGTTAATTTGAGGTACAGGCTTCGAAGTTCACTCTGGGATTTTCCCCGTTGTCATGCTATTTCCAGAGAGCAACACAGGTGTGCCCAGCAATCTGTACGAGTTTTAGACAAAATTCAGGCTGCTCTTCAAGATTCTGTTTTTCTCACATCCACCTTTCTCCGTGTATGACACTGCCAGGACTGGACAGGAACACTCCCTGTTTCAGCCAAGGCAGTTGGGATTATAGCAAGACGTCTTTCAATCTGTACCCTTTCCACCACAGTTACAAACCCAGCCTCGGAGTTTAGACATTTTACTTTACTTCTGTGACTTGCTTTACAGAGCTCTGTAGCAGGGATAAAGCCACTTCATCAGCTCTATAAAGCTCTGAGATCTACCAGCTCACACAATTAGGTTCTGTTCTAAACAAGCTGCACAATTCACTTTGCCCATTGGCTGGCACACCCCTAGAGCCCCACAAAGCTCTGACTCTGAGCCCTCTTCTTGTTCTGCTCTACTCCCGTACCTCTGGTGTGTCTAGCTGGGAAGGGTAAGACTTATTTTAGGGATTTGCACCATTCTTGTACAAAGAAATTACAAAATAACGATAGAATCCATTTAAAGATAAAATGCTTTAAGATATCCTTGAGATATGTTCGTCCCAAACGCCAAAGGCCACAACATATACAAACCTAAAAACATTACTTAGAGATTAAACAGGGAGAAAATTTGTAAAATGTCACCAGTAAATAGTTTGACTCACGTTTATAAAATATCTACACCCTAAAACCAAACACAGAGGAAGTAGAAAATCATTAAATCCTTTCTTCTAGGCCAATGAGTAGCTGTGAGCGGGGTCTCAGGAGAGCTGCCACACTGCAAACTAGCCTGTAATAACTGACCAAGGCGAAGTCAAACAGCATGTTTCACTAAATGAAAAAGATGAATCCTAGCACTACAAATCACCTGGAACAGAGAGATCCACAAATCATTTCAGCATCCAGGTTAGGAACACATGGTCTGGCGTGGGAAAGGCCAATTCTTCACTTGACTTCACAGTTATGTATCACACAAACTGTGTTCCATTACTCACAGGACAAAAACAGGTCCATGCTGCTTTGGAACGAAAGCAAACAATTCCAAACCTCTGCTCGAGCACTAACAGGGGCTTGTTTTCCAAAAAAGAATAATTATGACTTCTTATAATTCGTTCCTTACTAGGTTTTCATCTTCATTGCTTGTAACAAGGCCAGCTGTTGGGACAGAAGCATTTTTTAAGTAATAAACCAAATCCACCCAAGCTGTGAATTTGTCTGAGCACCACTGCCCATGCACCCATATTTCTTAGAAAAAAGAGACTTCCAACGTGACGCTTAACCTGAACAGGGCATGCTCAGGTCCCAACAGACCCAGAGGGAATGCCATCACCTCTTCAGACTTCAGCTTTATCAAACAACTCATGAGATTGTCTTTAAGGTCCAGAAGCTCTAAATTGCAAACAAACTACAAAGTAAATACTTTTGGAAAGTTTTTGGCCTAAATATGGAAGATAACCAAAATGTCCAAAATTCACCTGGAAAGCACTTATCTGTCTCTATGAGTAAGGACTACTGAGAGCACTGAAAGAAGTGAGGAATACAATGAATGTTTTAATTCGTAAAAAGAAAGCCAACATGAAGCTATGTAATAGTAATTAATAACTATCAATTGTGTGGTTCGATATTGGCCAGCCTGGAAGACAGTGGTGAAAGCCTTTCTTCTGCTCTGGGCTTTTTCTCTGACAAGATCCTGCTGTCCAAAGTTTTAAATTCCACTTCTGACTCTTAAGGAGTAAGAACCCTCTCAGAAATCCCTGGCCATACAGGGGACTCTGCTGCCTCCCAGAGTAAATGAGGACTCATCCCGGGCATGTGCATGGCTGTTTTCTCCACGGGCCAGTCCATTCCCTTTGGCTAAACTGCACCCTGACCCAGCACTCGCCCTTCCACACACCCACTCCTGGTGACAGGAACTGCTGGGACCAGTCACCCTTCTGCACTCATGGGAACAGGGCTGAACAAGGGCTCTCTACTATTTTCACATCATACAGAACACCTTCTTCCCACACTGTGCCCCCCGCAGTGTCCTCCTCCAGACCTCACATCATCCCTGACTTGGCTCTGCTGGAATCAGGAAAAATAGATTGACCAATGCAAGAAAGAAAATCCCTGACACTCAGCTCCATACATGGGCCCATTTTGTTGCTCCCCTGAGTTGTGGGTCATGAAGGAACTGAAACTGTTTAAGCTTCTGAAGAGGCTCAGAAATACTCTACCTTCTTCTTCCTATTTCATTTGCTGATACACATTTACAAATATTTGCATTTATGATGGCAACACATACAGAAATGACAACTGCAGTTTTCTGAAGATTAAATCCTGCCCAATAACACCTACAAAAAAGGAGCTAAGTGCAGTTGTGGCCAGCACTACTGCCCCGGTGATGCTGCTCACTCCCAGGCCATCAGCCAGCCCAGGCACAAGAGAAGCCTTCAGCAGCACTGTCTGCATCTTTATTTCACTTATAAGAAGTGCAGAGCCCACCACCGAGATACATCAGCATCACCATGACGTCTCAAAGAGGGGCTGAGTGAGGAACAAAGTCTGTGTGCAAAGCCACAGTGATACAGACTGGCCCTGGGGCACCCCCTCAGCTTCCCCAGCTCCTTCCAGCCGTCCCCCAGCCCTGGTCATGCTTGGGGAGCCCTGCAGTCCCTCTTCCCAGGAGCAGAAGCTGCTGCTGGGGTTCAGGTGTTCTTGCTGTCTTTAGCACGTAGGTGGGAGAGGGCAAGCCATCCTCTGGCACTCCCTGCACACTCTGCCTTTGCCTGGAGTCTCATCATCTGATTGGAGATCACAGAGCAGCTCAATGGCAAGACGAAGCATGGAGCACAGAACTGAACACACAGATTGTTTTCCCAGGTGGAAAACACCTTTTGAATAGAAATGGAAACATTTTGCTTGAGGAGAATGACAGACCTCGCTGCAGACCCACGGCAGCACTGCGGCAGCTGGGACAGCTGGGGCAGACCCGAGTGCTGATCCAGGCACAAAACAAGGTCTCAAGGAGGGGAAAGAGACATTCAAAAGGAAGGGGGTGGGGGAACAGATAATCTATTTTTCACTTAGTTCAAAACAGCGACCTTACCTCTGTTCTCTTAACACAGGGCATCAATTTATCTGCGTCAATAATGCTTCTCCTGACATATTTGTTCTTTACAGAAGGAACTATTGACAGAACAGGCAAGAATAAAGAACTGTTCTTCCAATAAATTAATTCATCAGAGCTTCTCCTCCCTCAGAGCCTTGGATGGAGGAGGAAAATGTTGGTCAAGACAACCTTCATTATGAAAACTTGTTCTCAAGGAAGCTGGAAGAGAAGCTGCCCTTCCATTAAAAGGCTGCTTTGCTGTGCCAGGTTATCAGCACAACATTTGCACCACTGCAAGTCCTGTAACTCACTTCTTTTTCCCATATGTTGGGATGGATCTTTTACTATACTTCAACTAATCACATCTTAGCAAAAGGAACATTACATTAACACCAGAGAAGGCAGTATGCGTATTCCTTTACAAAGGATTTAGAAGGGTCAGGAACGTGCACAGATTTTAACAATGTACTTGTCTGCTAACAGCACTCCTTGTTTCCAGTCAGATCTGAAAAATTTACATTTTTTTCATTGTTTAGCATACAAAATTTGGTAGGTTTCCAAAGCTCCAGCTTCAGAGAGTCTGCTCTTAATTTAAGAGCTGTGATTACTACTTTAAATGTCTTTTGGAATTCTTAGTTCTTTCATCATCAATTCTTCCTGTATCAGTAAATGGATCATCATTTACTAATAACACTAGGAAGATTTAAATACTCCAAGATTATTAAATACTTTAAATTTTAATCTGTTGTTTTAAAATATTTATTTTACTAGAAAGCTTGACATTCACATTTATATTTCCCATGCTCACAGCTAAAATTTCCAGATGAAATACAAAAACCAAAGCCTTTATTTATCTGGAAAGCAAGAATCAGCCCATTATTCCTGAACTAAAAATATTTAGCTGTCAGAAACAGCACATCAGCTGAGCTTTGTAATATATAAGAGTTTAAGAACCACGTGCCTTTCCCCCCGCATGATGAAATCACATTAGTCCGAGAAGGAATGTTGTCAAGCTGTCCAGAGCAGCACGGGAGGCTGGTGACACTGCAGCTCCCTTCCCTTCTGACTTTCCCATTTCCTTTCTTTCCCCTTCCCAACTCCCTCCCACCCTGCTGCCAATTTCCATGACATGTACAGGAAGAAGGGAGGAGTTGTGGAAGGGAGGAGTTGTGGAAGGAGGGAGGCAGGGAGGGACATAAGAGGCATCAGGCAGGAAAATGGGCAGTCCCTGAGCCCAGGCAATGGATCCAGAGCCCTTCCCAAAGCTGCCCTCAGGCCAAGCCTGGCATTCCCACCCTACAGACCAGATTCCTCCAGGTTCTGTTCAGAGTATACAGCATTTCACCCTCTTGGTGCACGCTGTCAGTATATATATTAAAATAAACATTAGTAACTAGAATTTAATGATTCAACAGTTGAAGCTAAAACCTGTGAGCAACCCAATCCTGTATCTCTGTTTGCAACAGTTCAACTGGCACTGCCCTTTCTGCTTGCTTTTATGAGAATTAGGCTACAAATGGCTGAGAAAAACCCAATCCTGGTGTCAGGACAAGGCATCTGGGAGACACACTGCACACTATGAACCAGTAATGGCAGCAGCTGATGGGCTGAAATATTGTCCAAGTGTTTCTTTCACAGGGTATTCCCATCAGTTTTATGTCCTGCTGGGAGACTCCCATTCTCCCAGTGTCCAAAAAAGGGTGACGTGAAAAAGAAACAGCTACAGGAGAAGTGGAGCTCTGCATTTCCCAGCACATCTTTAGAACTGGCCAAAGGGCTGGGTGTGGGAATTCATTTGAAGCAGGTCCAAGTCATGAGCCAGCAGAAATAGCCCTAAAATAAGAGTGTATGAACTTAGGTCAAACCTGACTTTGTATCTAAGAGAAACATAAGCACGGCCTCGGAAGGACACCCTCAGGACAGGTTCAGCCCCTGCCGTGTGCACCAGAGCCAGTGTGATCTTCCAGTCCTCATGTTAATCGCACAGTAACACGGAGCAGCAGTGCAAGGAGGGCTTCCCAAAGCTGAGGCTTCCTCTCATCATTCCCTACCTTTAGCCAGCAGCGAGCTGCCTTCCAGGCCATTGACAGGATTACAAAGCATGAGTTTGTGCTACACCGGGGAATCCCCACAGCACAGCTGGACAGGGGCAGCAGCTGCAGCCTGCACACGAGCTGCTCACAGCACAGCTCTGCCCTGTGCTAGCAGCTTTTCAAACAGTAATTGTGGGATCTTTCCTCTGAGAGCCCATTCTAACATGACAGAATATGTTATTTTCAAATTGCAGTTGCATCTGAATTTTTTCCATGAAGGTCTATCACACTTAGGTCCAGCCTCACCCATCAGAACTGGGTCCATCTCTGTCAAGGGAGACCATGCTCCTGGCGAGGCTGACATCCACCAGAGCTGGAGAAGTGATGCCAGCTGGCCACTGGAGACTCACTCATGGTAAAGCACTGAGTCTCACGGGGTGGAGCAATTTTGCTTGGTCTGAGAGCTGCCTACATTAAATTCTGGAAGCAGAACAGTTAACAGCGGCAGTACTGACACCACCTGATGAGTGAAATCCTTCCTCCTTCTGTGGGGAGGAGGGGATATGTTTCATTAATTATTACCTTCCAGGGTATGTTGACTTGCTTCTGTCTGTGCTGAATTTCATGTAAACCCTCTGCTGAATGTCACATGCCCATACGCTGCCTGAAGTGCAAGATTTTGTATTTGGGTATCTGCTGTAGCTGACAGATGTTTACAAACTCGTGTATCTGCACAGCTTCTTCCTGCCTATCCATCTGTGCTCTCTGTTAGACAGCAAGTTATTCCACCTCAGGCTGGAATAATTTAAGATTGTGACATCAATCCTTAATCTGCATTTTTTAGCTGGTAGCATGCAGAGATTCTAAGTTACAGCTACTAGACTGTCATTTTATATTAATCTAAGATGCTTATTTAAGATTCAGCCATTTCTTAACAAGTGGCTGTAACTATATGATGCTACAGCTGCTTTTAAAGATGACAGAACTGTGATTAACTGGGACCTCTGGAATGCACAACCTGCCATAATTTGTAGCACAAACTTCAGGATAGCCTGATGTACCAGAAGGCTGAGCTCTTTAAAGACCTTACCAAAAAATTAATACCCATTCCCCTCTGCTTTTAGCAGCACATGAAGAAGCAGATAGGTTCAGGGCTTTGTAACACAGGCTCATCTCTGAAGATCCTTAAGCATCTTTTACAGTCCACACGGTGAGAGCCTCTCTGTCCTGTACAGCCAGCACTCCTCTCTGAGGTGACACAGCATGAAGTTGGTGTCTCCTACAAGCACCTCCACCCAAATGATTTGTTACGCATTATTTAATCCACTTGGGAGGAGAGAACATCAATTTCACCTACACCAACATCTTCCAGCAAGGGCTCAGAGCGGGCTCAGGGCGGGCTCAGAGCGGGCTCAGGGTGGGCTCAGGGCGGGCTCAGAGCAGGCTCAGGGTGGGCTCAGAGCAGGCTCAGGGCGGGCTCAGAGCAGGCTCAGGCAGGCTCAGGGTGGGCTCAGCCCCGTGGACGCCTGCCAGAGCAGAGCCAGAGGCTTTCCCCACACAGCAACAGTAACCAGTGGCACAGAGACAATTAGATCCGGGGTAATTATTTTCCCCATATTAACTGATACGGAGATGATTAGCAGGGACAGGAGGCAGGGTGGGCTTTAAACCACCCCTTGAAGGAGATGAGAGTGGGAGAAAGGCAGCAACTCGGCTGTGACCACTGTGCCGGGATGGTCTGGAGGGCACAGTGACCCCTCCACTGGTTGGAGCAGAGCACTGGAGCAGCACACAACTTAAAAAGCCTAAAACGAGTATTAATTACCCATTGCCTAACAGATTGCAAGCCTCTTCTGTTTTCAAACTGTCTTAAATTGATTCTAATTTCTTCTGTGGAACAATTAAAAGTGTTTTTGTTATCCTGATGAACTGAACTGTAACCAAAGCTTTTGCAAATAAACACAAAAGACAGATGATAAAGCTGGTAATAAGCATATTGCTCCTGTGTCCTGAGCAGCCACCAACACTTGGCAGTGAATATCATCTTTCACAACAACAACAACAAAGGCTAAGAGCACACGGCTATTTCATGCAGTCATCAAAACAAAATGCATTGAATATTATATTTCATACTAAATACATTACCCTGGCAGTTTGACACTCAACATTTCAATAGATATTGCATCTCTCTAACATTCTGCCTGAATTTCTGCAGATGGACTTTTAAGTATCAATGGAAGATTACTTTACTTGTCACGCTAAAAAGATTTTAAAGAATGGTTGCACACACTTCATTTTTAATTTTTTCTATTTTTTTTTTTACAGGAAAACGACTTATGAATTCAGAAACATGGTTCTACTGAAAGGTCAAACCCTGTATTGCTGCAGCCCTTTGTGTGTGGTGCTCTTCCAGCCACTCAAATCTCTTCTCTGATGTGCCCAGCAAAGCACTGGGAGAATTTGTCTTAAGTTAAACTAAGCTTACCTAGACACTGCTAGGCTAAGCTGAGAGAAAGTAACAGCATTCCCAAATCTCATCAATCCATTGTGACATTGGAGGCTTTTTAAAATGTATTTTATTTTAAAACTGTGAAGGTTCCTGGAGACATGCAAATACACAAGAATCTCAATTCTCAGTAAAAAAACTCCAAACAAGTAAACACCAAAGGAAGAAAACCCAGCTGGATGCCATGATTTCAGAAGACACCTTGAGCACACAAATGTCCCTCAGGATCACGAACAGACAAAACCAACAACATTAGCCAAGGAAAAATGTGGATTTTGAGGTTCAATTACAGAATCCTGAGAATCAGACATCTGCCAAGATTAAGTGGGACACATATTTAGTGTCTGGAGTCACTACAGAATTTTGGGCACAAACCAGCCTCTTCACCTGCCACATGCCTTTGCTCTGACTACCAGTCAGAATGCCCAGGAACCACCTCATCCAACACTGGATCTCCAAACCAGCACCACCTCGGCCACTGCCATCAGATCCAAGAGCAATTAAGCATCCTTGTAAGCTGCTGCTATTCTAGAATTTTAAACTTACTTTTTTTTTTTTTTCCAAAGGAGGGAGGGGGTTCGTTCACGGAGAGTGAGTTTCATCACTCACATGGCAAATCTGCCAGTAGCAGATCACAGAATGGATTGTTACCTTTGCCTATCCATTTTGTAAAGATATTGCTTTCTTCCCAGACTGCAAGCATCACTTCTAACTGGATTTTGAATTATAATGTGAACTTTACAAAATTATTGGTGCTATTCATATCACTAGTTAGATTCTATGGAACAGTGATATTTTTTGACCTTCCCCAAACCAACACCTCCTAGTGTTTTATATAACAGAACCACGGCCAGCAGAAATTGAACATTTCCAAGTAAAGTATTACATTGCAGGGAGTAAACAAGGAATAAAACATTTTTATAATTCTCCCTAAACTTATTTGCTTTTTGAAAATATTTATGCAGCACAAAGATACGAGCTCAGTGAGAAATAGAGCCAGTTCCTCTTGTTTAATTGAAACATTTATGCTTTTTGTTCTGCTAGCAAAAAGCAATGAACAGTAATATTGCAAGATAAATACACAAGAAACTTATAGATATGATTGTAAAACAACATCATCCTAATGTTTCCACTTAATTACCCTGAAATGTATTCTATTTAATATTCATTACTCAAAAGCCAATTTAAAAGAGAATGAGGTGAAGGGACTTATTCAGAAAGACGGACTGTCATTCACTGCAATAGTTATCTAATATACAGAAGTTAATAAAGCAGATTAATCTACAAGTCCCTTTAAGCCATCACTGAGTTTAGAACAACTGCCTCTTTGACCCCTAACCCTCCCGCTGCGCACCAGTAGCAGGTGCCAGCTGCACTGAAATGATGGCTGAGGCGTTTTAAGGCAAAGTCTTTTCTTGCTTTGCTTCTGACCAGCAGCTGACCCTGTAGAAGCGATTGTTTCATGTGCTGGCCTAAAGGCTACACAAACCAGCAAGGGATAAACAAAAGCAGACACGGAGCAGCTGCCTCGCCCGGGGCCCTGCAGCGCCGACACCTCGCGCGGCGTGCGGGAGCTTTGTGCTCCTCCCCGGGCTGGTACAATGCGCGTTCCTGGGCGGAACTAAACTTCTCCCCAGCCCAAAACTGCTGGTGCGAACTGGAGCACAGCTTGGATGATTAAGAGGGGATCCCCAATTTGATTTAGCGTCATTATTAAGACCGTGAAATCTTCAGATACATCACTAATGATGATGTATTTTAACATTAAAAGTCTTAAAATTAAATTACTCAATTCACATGATAACGAATCACAATGAGGCTTTAAACAAAGCGGAATTAGAAAAGACACTAAGCTCATTAATTTTTTTTATTTCTTAATTGACAGCACACGTAGTGATAACTATACATTTAGCAATATACTTGAGACTGGGATTGCTGCCACTTTTATACATGAACAGTAAGAAGCATGTATAAAAGAGAAGTAACCGTAGTTTTCATTAAGATAACACAGCTCTGACATAGTTATTTTGCTGATGCAAATTACACAACCACAAAAACAATCAGAGTAATGATTAAATGCAGTTATGTACATGGGAGACTACTAGTGCAAATGTTAACATATTTAAATGGGTTCCTTCATTAAAAAGATTATATATGATATTAAACCATCAATCAAATTGAAACACTAGAGTCTAAACGTATTGTCACTGGTTAAAATAAATGACTTTGAGACTGAATTTTGGCTCACTCAATATGGTGCCTTTTCTGTTGCTTAGCCACCCAAATCTCTGCTGGCTTGGCTACAGCTGGTATATCTCCATCTCTTTCAATTAATAAAGAAAGTTGTGGTAGTATTGGATAACATTTTTAAATTGGGCTAAGAGGCTGAAACAGATGTCCCAGGGAAAATCCCTCTCACTATTGTATCAAAACTTTCAAGCCTCGAGCCAGTAAATGCCAGGCACCCTTATCCTGATCCAAGGGAGCCTTTAAACACATTCGATTTTAAGCACAGGAACAATCACACCTGTGGGTTTGATCTGCTCTTAAAATGAAGTATATGCTCACATATATGAGTGAGGGTCTTAGGTACTCAACATCTCGCACAAGTACCCTCTGCCAGTGCCATTTAGATTTCTTTGTGATGGGCTTATATGCAAGTGCTGCTGCCGGGGCCATGAAGCATGTGTTATAAATGGAGCTCCACTGCAGGTTTTTATTTCCATTACTGTGCACAACTCCACACTAGCTGTATATGGCACCGAGGTTTATCTGAAAAACAAAAATGTCACTTATTTTACTATATAAAAGGGGAAAAAGGAAAGTTGCAATTTATAATACTTTTTTATTGTAGTAATGCCACTTGATTTTTCATTGCAACTGGCACTCTGCTTCCTGGTTTCCACTTGCCAGGCAGTGCCTGTTGTGCTGCTTCACTTAGTGCCTCCCGTCACTGGGTGCAGTCCTTGGTCACACTCTACCCCACTGGGCAGCCCGGGCAAGTTCCCCCAGGACGTCACACCACACCCCCTCCTCCTGCCCGGCACTTTCCACCCCATCCTGGCTCCTGACTCCAGGCTCTGGTCTTTGTTCACCCACACACCTTCCCACCCACCTACTGCCACACTCCTTTCCCGGAGGTCCCTCTCCAGCCCTTGTACTCCACCAGATTCTCCTGTGGCAGGGAATGCTGGCTCTTCCCACGTCCCTGCTGATGGTCCCCTCCTCCAGCACTGCCCCCTGAAATGCTGAACCCTCGAAGGGCTCAGCTTGGGCACAGCCTCGTCCTACAGACACCCAGCCCCAAAGCCCCTCTCTGCCAGCACTGGCCCCTGCCGTGGCCCACCCGGGCTGAGTCGTGGAGCGGCCCTGCCAGCAGCCAGGGGCCAGGGGGAACCCAAACACTGCTGCAGTGTTCAGTCTCATCGAAAACCCCGCTCATTCTTGTCCACGTGATTTTTCTGAAAATGATGCACTGGGCACTGCCCTCCCTCACTCGGCCTCCCCGTACTTTACATCCCTGGCCAAGAAACACCCAGGAAAGCAAGTGAACACTGGAATGCCACTGAAATCCTATTTCTATTCACCCAACCAAACATTTATCCCCTCTGCACCCAGCACAGAATCATTTCAAAGATGGCTGTGCAAGCAAGAATTCTTTACCTATCGTGCCTGACTCTTATGAACGTGTGTTAGAACTGCAGGTGAAAGATGCTACAAAACTCATTGATTTTTGGAAAGAATTAACAGGAATAGTATTTTACTACACCAAAATTGAGCTAACAGGCTAATGGGTACAGTTCAGTAAGATCAGCATTAACAGAAGATAAAGGTAACTTCTTAAGACCAAAAATTACACTTCCATTTATAAAGGGAAGCAGCAGAGGCTTCAATTCTCAATCCCAGAGTAACAGCAAAGTAGGAGCCTTTTAAAATTATTTATCAAAGTGCTTAGAACAGAACATAACAGCGATAGTTGAGTGCAATAAACTTAATGTTGTGTTCTACCCATATATCTTAAATTACTCCACACGTTAATTCGGTGTGGCTGTAAGATCCCCTCACCAAGTGGCTGTCTGCAGATGGAGCTCAGGCTGCCCGCCCGGGGCTACGAGCCCGGACACGGCAAAACCGGGCCAGAGCCAACAGCCACTGCCGAGCTTCCCAAGGATGCCGAAACTTGCTCCCGAGCAATTACGGAGCTGTTTCACTTCCATGCTCTTTATTGCTCCTCTCTTTGTACAGTCACGTCATTAAAGCCCCGAGCTGCTGCGGGGCACACGTGAGGGAGCAAGGTAGGAAAGAGGGGGGTGGTCCCACAGCTCCGCTGCTCGGGGCCGGGGCCGTGAGCGCCTCAGGCGCGGTCACGCCGCGCTGTTCGCAGCGGCCGCACCGTGACCGCCCCGCCAGGCAGTGCGGGGGCAGCGGCGCGGGCCGGGGTGGTGATGGTGGTGATGGTGATGGTGATGATGGTGGTGATGGTGATGATGGTGATGCCGCTGTTCCGGACGCGCGGAGCGGTGACGCCGCGCCCGGCGGCGGGCGCAGGACAGCGGGACACCCGCACTCGCGGCCGGCGGCTGTTCCTGCTGCGGGAGGGCCCCGGGTCCGCGGAGCCGCCCCTGCCCGGCCCCGGCGCCTCCCGCGGGCCCGGTCCGCACCCACCGCCCGCAGCCTCCTCCTCCGGCGCGGCGGCCGCTCGGCCCCGGCCCCCGCCCCCGGGCAGCTCCGGACCGTCCCGTGCGGGGCCGCTCC
>VZTE01000732.1:28197-58197 GCA_013397775.1 Eulacestoma nigropectus
CGTGCCGGGCGGGCGGGCGGAGCCGCCTCGGGGCGCTGGGCCGGCGCTGCCCGAGCCCCCCCGCCCGGCCCGGGGCCCGAGCGGGGCCGGGTCATTGTCCCCCACGGCAGCCCCGAGCCCCGACTGGGAGCGCGGCAGCGGCGCAGGTACCGAGCTGCCAAACCTCCACAGCGGAGCGCAATTTGCCACCGGGCCCCAGGTTTTCAGCGCCGTTAAGCGTCTGTGACCCACTCCTTAACAGGGTTACGCATTACTGAGCCCAAACAGATGTCCTGAAAACTGAAACCGCTGGTTAGGAAGCAGCAATCTTGTTCATTAGCTTCCATGATAGTCAAATCGTCTATAAACCCAGTGTTTAATGGCCAGCCAATGAATAATCAATGTCTCACTTTTCATCCGAGTGTGAAAGTGAGAATAATCTAATACGCTGTCCCCCCGGTAGCGCATCAGGCCCTGGGTTCCGTTTCTATTCAGGGCTGATTTATAACCCAATGGAAACCTGATGTAAACATATGATCAATGAGTCCCATCATTGCTAATAATAACCCCCAACCGGCACACTCCCTCATCTCCAAAGCCATCCCTTTAGGCTATTAGTTTCGTCCAGCTAATCCTCTCCACTATTCCTGCCTGCTGCTTTTACCTTGGCCATCCGTTCAGTCCGGCAGACTCAGAAGTAATTTTATACGCAGCAGAGAGCGGGTGGAATTGATTTTTCGCTCAGTGCTCAGTTCCCATCTGAATAATTATCAATTTTACTGCCTCATAAAGGGAAGAGTCAAAATTTCAAATCAATTCAAAAGAGCTTCTGAGACTACAGAAACTGTGCATGAGAATAAAGGTCAACGTTGTCAGTGACCTCGGGAGATGATGTCAGATATTAGTACCCTGAATAGTTGACATCAAAGGGACTCAATATGATATGACTAGTGCTAATGCAAATCATATTTATGCTGACTGCTGGAGACCAGCCATTAATATTTAAAAGAGTATGTGAAAGCCTGCATTCAAAATAAATATAACGTATTCCGCAGAATCTGAAGTTAATAAAGACAGATCGCTGCCTAGTCATATGCTGTAAAGTGAAAGATTACTGCATATTAACAGACAAAGTATTACATCAGGATTGCCACAAATGGAGGGCAGCCCAGAGCCCAGCCTGCTGCTCTGCCCCTTCAATCACCGCACGTGTGGCACAGCGTGGAGCAATCCAACAGCCCCAAACACTGGCTGCTGCTTCCAGGAAACCCCTGTCAGGCATGTAAAGCATAAGAACCTGTAATATGACAAGGGAATCATCCTATTCTGGTAATGATGTCAATAATAAACACCATTAATATTCTTGGAATATAGTGCCAGGATTATATTAGCTACCATTAGTTCCTTTTCGCCTTCAATTAGAAACAGCAAGCAAATGCCAACAGCAACTGGTGACTGTATGCCAGGCTTTTTACAAACGACACCTACCTAGCAGGGAAACTCAAATGACCACACTCATCATTTGCATTTAGTTAATTTCTGTTTCCGTTAAAAGAAGGAAACTTTGTTTCGCCTCCCGACCTGTGGAACACACCTCCTTAAATGGCAACTCTGCAACTGCATTGGGAATCCGGAGATTCTTGTAAATAAGCATTTTGAAATGGCTTAATGAGATTTAAGGGCATGTGGCTTGGAGCAAATGTGGTGATCTATAGCTATGAACATCTTGGTCTCCCTGTAGTGCACTTGGGCTGTGAAAACCTGAGGGAGCGGAGAAGGGGCAATCTCTCCTAAGCGCTGCAGTGGCCACTTCCTTTTCAGAAGCATGAGATTTAATTTCTATTGTATTTACCTTTAATAGAAAAAAAATCCCACTGAGTCATCTACTGCAAAATAAAATATTCAAGCTTGACAGCATACAGACATTCAATTTACACATTTCATTACCAAAATGTGTAGTTCAATGCCAGAATTTGTTCTTCTTCCTCCTAAAATACTTTAGAGACTTTCCTTCCCATTTGTCTATAGAAATGTATTGATGACCTCACACACATCTTTTTATGGGCAAAAATGAAACACCCAGTTGTAAGATGCTGTACAGCCAAGTACAGAGCCTGTACTGCTCAGAATGACAAAAAATACCTTCAATCCTTGGTTGTCATGAGAACACGGCTGAAGCTACTCAGGGTTGCATCTAAGCGTAGGGAGATTTGTTCTGTCACTAAATAGCCAACGCTACCTGGTGTTAAGTACCCCAAAACCCAGGAGAATTCAGAAATATAATAATACCCCATAGAAAAGACTGTGAACTCACCTGCTGTAGAACTTCTGGGTTCTGCTGCATGAAATGGAGCAATCTCTGTCTGTGGAATGTCTCTACCTCTAAGAGTCTTCTCATCTTCTTTAGCGAGGTGCCTGAAGAAGGAGGTGACAGTGTAGTCTAAACTAGCATAATAGCTGGAGGAGACAAATTAATCCATGCAAAAATGAAACAGTTTTGTAATTGTTTCCATAAAAAATAACTAATAATGACATTTCACAATACTTAGGGAGCTCAAAGTTAAATCTCTTTGACATTAGGCTAGGTGATAAATCAACCAGTCTGGTTTTGACACAGGAGCTGACCAGCTTTGAAGACTCCTTTTACTTAGGCACCTTTGCTGTTGGGGAACTGGTTATTCATGTTGTACCATGTCATGGTATATCCATGTTAAGGATCCTGTACCTGCAGCGAGCCTCATTCACAACTGTATGAATGCCGTGGTTCCTCTGGGAAGTGCAGGATGAGGGCTGGCATTTTGCTGGTATTCAGTTTCACATTCAAAAGACTGCAGATTCCTGGAAAATAGAATTCTGGTTTGATCTGCTTACTGAGAAGACAAGGTTAAACCCAACAGAGCTGTCCTCCAGGTTTTTCTCAAGAAGTTTCCCAGTGTTTCTCTGCCCCAAGGAACTTACAATCCATGTCAGGTGCCAAACACTGAACGAGGGCCATTAAAGGCAGTGAAAAGGTCATCACAAAACAGCCAGTTAGTCACTTCACTTACCAGCTAGTAATTAAAGTGGGTTAAAGTATATTAAATACATTAAAAGCAGTGTCCTGGCCTGTGGTTCTCATGCACGCTTCCCTCGCCTTGCTCTGGCAAACATTGGGGCACCTTCCCCTGCCCAGCCGCCACCTCCTTGTCCTGGCACCCAGGGAGCTCCCAGGGCACCCGGACACGGACCCTGTGCTGCCTCCAGCTCCCACCCCGTGCCCACTCATTCACAGCTGCCACCTCCATCCGGACACAGCCACTGAGGCTCCTCGTGCGGGCAGGGCTGAACTTGCTGGGTGCAAGGCTTAGCCCTGATTTCTCTGCAATTTCAAACATCACACCCAAACGAGCGGAGAGTTGAGGACTCCATCCTGTTGCCACTGGCTTCAGCAAGAACTTCTCTAGGCCTTTTATAGTTCACAGTAGTTATTTTAGATGGGCCACTGGAGTAAGGGATGTGGGGGTTGCAAAAGGAATTAAACTGTTAAAATGCTCATTCTAAGGGAAAAGGGATTAGAAGGATCCAATTAAATGTACCTTGAATTCTTTAAACTATGCTAATTTGGAGGCCTGCCAACCTTGCAGTGTTCATTTAAACACATCCCTCTAGACACTGGAGTATTTTGATCTGTGTCTGTTTAACTCCTTAAGCTCTGTGCTGACACTATTAACCCTTCATCATCTAAATCCTAGCTGCATCTTGCTAAGGGTGTTCTGGAGAAAACCCTAAAGGGATATTTACAGCCAGAGAAGAAGTGGTCTCCTAAGGCTTGATCTTCCAAAGCAACCAGCTGACTTAGCAGCAGGAGCTGGGAGCGACCTAACAGCTCACAAAAATGAGCTGGAGTGTCTCAACTCTGTCTCCACAGGACCCATGAGCTTCTGAGGGCTGAACTCAACAGGGCAAGAGGGCAGAACATTGCTGGAACAGACCTGAGTTCAAAGCTGTGAGTGCTGCCAAAGCCAAGGCTGCAGAACCTGGCACTGTTGTGTTCTCAACCAAAACAGTCCTGCATATAAACTAGAAATGCAATTCATGGTGGAATTGAATCACCATCAATAACAACAAGTGAGAGATTTGAAAATACATATTTCATAGGAGGGCTCTGCTGTATTTCCTAACCAGTGCTTAACTCTATTTCTTTTTAAATTGAATAACACAAAGTAAATCACTATCATCAGTTTACAAAACAGCAGTAGTTCTAAACATGCTGATACTGTACAAGTAGGTATTTTACATTCGACAGTAAGTGATTTTAGCAGGACAGCAGACAGGTCTACGCTATCATTTGCTCATGAGAATCTGATACGAGTGTTAAGAGCTACTTAAATTTGCCCATAACTATATATCAAATATGCTTCCCTATGCTCATTTTTCCTTTTGATTGCAGACAGGGAGTGTCAAGCAAACTCCCTTGAATGACTCTTCTGGGCATGTGGAACCCTGTGCTTTGCAGAACAGTGTTCTCACTAAATCTTAGTGAGACAGGCCAACCAAATAAATTGAACCAACAGGAGCAATGAGGAGCTACCAGCTCTAGGCTATGGACAGATAAATGGGTGAGAAGACAGAAAAAGGATAGAATTATAAAGGAAACTGAGATAAAATCTTGGTATAATCAGGAAAAATGCAGTAAAACCACATTTCTCACTTCTGGTCCACTCAGGTCTATCCCCTGTGTGGGAATCATTTGGATCACGAAGCGAGCAGGTCGTGCTTACAGAACCACCACCCCCAGCTCCGGGTGTGTCAGCACGGAGCAGCAGCACTTCAGCAGCTTTGCCAGGCAAACGGAGCTCTCTGGGCTGCCCTGACGGCCAGGTGGGGCCTGGGGCTGGGCAGGGCACACGGTTGGCAACTGTGGCACCAGCCACCAGCTCCCTGGGGTTCTCCTTTGCTAGCAGGTGTTCATTTCGGGTTTGGGGCTACCCTTCCTGCACTCCTCTGTTATCTGTGTGGTTTTGCCTCAGGTCTGCAACTCCAATCAACCATCAGCACACTTAACTGCAAGTTAAGCACGTGTCTTAGAATGGGTTTTGCTATTTTAGAAGAGCCAACAAGACCCCCAGAAGACTCAAGGATGCCTTTTGGTCTCAGCAATATGACAACAACCTGCTAGAGGGAAATTGTTTTTCAGCAGTTTAGTGACATTGCTGAACCTCTGCAAATTAAAAGATTTTGGTTTGGTTTTCACATAAAGGCAAGGAGAGGCAGTTAAGTGGTATTTTCTTTGTCCATCAACTGCTTGTAGTTCAATACTGGCATTATTTGCCTTTGAGACTAAACTTGGAAAGCAAGTGGATTTAGCAATTTAACATCTAAATTAGGCAGCAAGATAGAAAAAAATGTTTTACTTTTTCCTCAATGAATAGCATCCTATACTATTAATCATATGAGAATTAGAAAAGCTTTGCAGAGATTAGTGACAAAATGCCAGGCAGGCTGCCTTGAAAGGCTCTGATCCACTGAGTCAGCTGTGAAAAAGCCAGGTAAACACTTTGGAAGGGAACTACTGGAGTGTTTATCCTCCCAATAAAAGCTCGGGTGAGGGCTTCCATTACACCTGATTTGCAGTGAGGTGCCTCGAAAGGGATACATATTCCTCATAAAGTGGGGAATCAAGAAAGATATTTACTCAGCAATAGAAGGAACACTCCACAGCAAAAAGAATTTGAGGAATGTTTGTCCTACAGCTGACAACAGTGAGAGTCTCAAAGGTTTCAGACACATAAAGAGAATAGAGAAAAATGTCATATACTTTTTTCTGTGAAAGAGAAGTGATCTCCTGGTATTTAATTTTTAAAATAAAAAGACAACTATTTAATTGTTATAAACATTTCTGAAAATGACTTCTATGTTCTAATCAGTTTAAAACACAATTCCCCCTCATATGGCTTATAGCCCTGAGCCCTACTCTTCTGAGATGTTCTTGTGGCACTGATACAATTCAGTGAAAAAGGCATGCTTGGATCTACTCACAAGGATGTATGTGACCAAATAACACAGAGGAAATAAATTTATATTTCTCTGTCTGATACTTGGAAATGTCCCAAATACCAACATTTTAAAAGGGATAAAAACATTTAGAAGAATGACTTAGGGAAACACAATGATAGGTGAGATTCCTGAGATGATTAAAATCAAATTAAGAGCTATAAACTGTCCAGTGCTTCTTCTGGACATGTCATTACAGGAGTATGGAAAATAACATTTCTTTAACACAAATGAGGAATTTAATGGCTGACTTGAATTTCAATTCTTGATACATGATATTAAGGAAAAATAATCACTTTCTCACTGCAACATGGAAATTAAAAAAAACAAAAGAAGCCTTTTTCGGCTGACTAATCATGGGAAGTAAGCACAATGAAAACACGTTTTGGGGACCTAGCAAGAAAACAAGTGAAAAAGACCAGTAGGATCCTAAAGATGCAGGCGGAAACCAAATGAGACCATCTTCCATCCAACCTCCTGTCAGAAACAGTCGGCACCAGACAGGTTCCTCAGGACTTCTTCCAGTATCAAGGAATATCTCCAAGGATGGAGATTCCACACTCTGTTTTGGTCTTGTATGTTTGTATTTATTTTCAGTGCTTTAGGACATGGAGGTGAACTGAAGGAGAGTACTGGATAAGCAAATCTAGGGCTTATGAAAAAAAGTGAGCTGTTAACATTTTTGTTGATACTTTTCTCAGCAGAAAATTCTACAGAATATAAGTTTTCTAAGACGTTCCTAAAAAATCAGTAGTTTTTCATAATTAAAGTCCTACATGCCTAAACCACAAAAGTTTGAAGCTAAAACTGGAAAGACATACTTTTCTTACTCCTCCTACCTGCCTTGAGTGAGAGATAACACCTTTTGAGAGGAAAAAAATAAACAGAACTCCTGAAAGCTGAAGCTTATTTAGCTTTTACATTTTCTTCTCTCTCTTTTACATTAGTTCAATTTGCATTTCAAGGAGATGGTTAAAGTAGACATAGTATGCTAGTGAATGATAAAAAATGAACATAACCAGCCCCTCACATGGAAGAGATGTGGAGGATAACAGAGCCCAGGACCAGGGCTTGCTGACCTGGCCAAGGGCAGGTTCAGTGCAGTATATCCACCTCAGCCCAGGGACAGGCAGCACCAGCCCATGGGCAGAAACCACCGTGCCATCGTCACGTGTGACAAAGCACTCAAAATATCTGGGAGATGGATTTCGTTATACAACAGAATGACCTGAATACTCTCCATGCTGCTGCTCAGCTCTTCACTGCCCATTTCCTCTCAGTGGCTCCCCTCCTGCGGCTCAAAGTGCTGAGTGTGCTCAGCACAGCGAGTGCTCCGTGAGCCTCGGTGCCTCCCTGTCCTCCTGCGGGGCCCGGCTGGCCCTGGGCAGTGATGAGCAACAGCAGCTCTCACAGAGCAGCACCTACACCCGCTCAGGGTGTGTGCTCCTATTCCTTCCCAAGTCAGTCCCCTCATCAATAAATGTGACTGAAGGTTTTGAACAGCTTCCCTGTCAGAAACTGCAGGGTATTCCGAGGCGACCAGAATGTAAATGCATGATTTATTGTTAATTCCTCCAAATGCTGTCTCCTTCTCCATATTCCAAATTGGTTTAGACTAGCACTCCCCAGCCCAAACTCCAAATTATTGGACAGTCATCTGGTTCAAAAGCATAAATTAAACAGTGTAAGCGATGAACTGCAATCAGATGCTGTGTTTGTATCATACTCCAAGTGTGTTTCTGTGGCTCCGATTCTCCCCTAAAGTGTATTCAGGAAGTACTGAGTAACTGGTTTCTTTTTTCCATGGGCAGACACCTTTACATTCCTCAAATCACATCACAGCTGTGCAGAACAAGCATTATTTACACAACACCTAAGCTGATCAAATAGAAACAAAACCCCACAGATACCTGTACACACATTAGTATTTTTCTTCTGAATAACAAATGCATGACTTTTCAGTACAATTGCAGGAGAGGCACATTCATAAGTTTAACAATTCAGGCTTGTAAGAAAAGAATATTTAAAACCATGATCTGTAAAAATCTACAGGTTTGAAAGAACTTAGCTCCAGTAACCAAAAGTCACATTCTTTAAACATTCAAAATCCAAGCATCTTCCAAATTCCAAACACCAAAATTCAGCAACTTCCATTGTCCCTTGTATTAATTTTTTTGAAGATACATGTGAATGGGCTGCCTTGAAAATCTGAGATATCTAAATACTTGAATTCTTTCTTTAGCCAAGTGAAAGCAATTCTTACCTACTGCAGTGAGTCCTTCAGATATTGAGGTCAGAATATGGATTAAGACGTGAGGTTCTAAACTGGTAATGAAACTCATATGATCCTGGCTCAGACACTCCAAAAATGAGTTACAAGAGTGGCTTAGTTTTGGATATTACTGAAAAGAAGGAGTACACATTCATAGAAAATACTGATATTACCAGTGACTAATATTAACAGATGACAGAAGAATGCTCTTACAGATCTGATGATATGATAAATTCTAAACTAGCCAATAAATCAGAATATTTTGAGAGACAAAATATTTTCTTGTCTTCAATAGATTTCAACTTTTCAAATTTACCACTGGACATAACTTGCTGTTAGCTTAAAATAAGATCAGGATAGTCCAAACCCACTCCCCTGCTTTGCCATCTGACACAGCTCTCAGTCCAGGAAGAGTGGGATAGTTCTGTGCAGGACTCCGGGCGTGTCTTGCCTTCTGCAGGAAACCTCACCAAGATCTATCACAGATTTCCCCAAACCACCTCAGAGAGAGACTTTTTTTGGTGCCTAAGTGAGCTCCTTTAACAGGCTGTGCGAGGCAAAGGTCCCTGCTTGAGCCCATCAGCCCAATCCAACCAACATCTTCCTCGTAAGGATTCTTGTTTTGGAATTAAGCGTTGGACAGCTGGGAATGTGCCCATTAGGCATGTTTGACTATACAGACAATACACTGACTTAATTGAGAGTAACTTTCCACTTCTGTGGACTTTCTTTATGTGGCAAAAATAAACCTGGGTGTTACCATCTCTAACTATCCCAGATTTGTCCCTCCCCTGCAAGACGACGACAGCTGGGAATGAAAGTGTCACGAAGAAAAAGTCACAGTTCAAATTCAGGCTGATATTATGCAAGATCTGTTGTCTTCCCACAGAGAAGTGGGAACATGGTGTACTTTAATTTTAAAGTTTTCCATTTTATGGAGAATACACAGTGCAGTGACAATTTGCAGACTGAAACTAATTGCAGAGTAGCTGGATATATGAGGATTCTTTACAGTGCATGCAGGCAACAAAATGGGTTTGCAAGTATAGAAAGGGGAAAAAAATTGCATTTCTCTCTTTTACAAGCCTAGTGAGAGTTCTTGAAAAGCTCCTGTTTCACATGGCACTTCAGTCATACCTGTATTTCAGATGTCACTATATACATAAATTCAAGTAATTGAACTGAAAACTGCATTTGAGCTGCTCTACATCCCTCTCATTATACCAATACAAAGCCTGTGGTGGTGTTATTTTGTATTTCACATAAAGACTCCCAAGATGAGTAATTGCTTACTAGCAGGTCACTGTGGGATACTGAAAGCAGCATTTTGACACAGGCCTGAAGTACATTGTCAAAGTGGTTGTCCCTGTTCAACTTGAAGATGCCAAAGCTGACATAATTTCCACATAAGGCAGATTTGAGTGGAGAGTAACAGATGGAAATGCCCTTGAGTTTCAGCAGATGAACCTCATCTTTTGACAAAGTCCCAAGAGAGAGGATCTGATTACCTGTTAAGAAAGAAAGAAAGAAAGAAAGAAAGAAAGAAAGAAAGAAAGAAAGAGAAAAAAAGAAAGAAAGAAAAGAAAGAAAGACTTATTTAAGCAGCTGCAAATCTAAAATATTTTGATGACACTATCTAAACTTATTTTTTGCCTTTTTTAAATTACTATTTGGAGGAAAGATGTAAAGGATGTAAAAGACGTGTTAAGTATGCATGACTAGAGCTTAAAAGCCACTAAGCAATTAGTATGCAAAATTTAAACTAAAAGCTCTGAATTCCTGCCACTGATGTACAGCAAGACCGTGACTGGGTCTATCAGCATGAATTCCTTAATCTGAACAGAGTTGCAACACATGGTTTTACAGTTTCTCATGCCTCAGCAAAACCTGGTTTTGATTCATTACCAGAATGGTCTTTTGGGATGCTTCTGATGTATACACTCACTAAACATATTCCTCAGAAAACAAACATGTCCTTTTCAAAAGCCTGTTTTGCCCTGTTTATTATGTAAAAATAACAGCTACTGGTAAATATTGTTGTTGCTATTAACGGGCAGTGGTGACTTCTGGATCCACCCTGCAGCAGATCCCAGGGCAATCCTCTGTACAGATTTCTGTGCTCACAAGGGCTCATTACCAAGTTTTCTAAGTACCTTGTAACAATTTAATGCTCATCTCCACAGCACCCCCGAGTGAGTTTGTCTTCATGACAGTTTTTTTCAAACCTGAAGGAATAATGAAAGCGAGCTAAAGCAGTGGTACGAGCACAGCAAAGCCGAAGCTCTTGCCCACCATGAACCAGCCTGACTCAACTGAGCCCTCTGATGCTGACCTTGACAAGCTCGGCCTGCACAGAACCCAAGTGCCAGTCTTGGCTTTGTTACTACTCATCATTCTTGGCAATTTTAACTAGAGGAAAATAACACAGAGCTGTAGGTTTTTGCAAGGATTCCCACAAATAACAGCACAACGGCCCACAGATGAGACACTCAGCTTGTCTGCTCTCCGTGCTGTCCTGGCTGTGATGACAACTTGGATCAAGGAGCAGTGAGCAAACTGGGCATTACCTGTTCACAACTCAAACATCACCAGCTGGGAGAGGGAGTTATGACAATGCAGTTGTGATTTTATAGTAGGCAATTAAAAAATGCCCTAAAACCTTGCCTGAGATTGCACAGATGGAGGATAGTTTAATACATATTGAGGCCTAACATGAAACTGGGTCAGGCTCTGCACAGCTCTCCCTCCCACCCAAGCAAATTTCCACTTGCAGATCATCTCCCTGCCTCATTTCAGTTCTGTCCCTTAATGCTGTTGATTACCAGCACTAACAAGTTTACATCAAACAATTAAAAAAATGAAGGGGAAAACCTTGTTTCCAAAACCCTAATGCATCAAAGTACCACTCATTTGGTGTCATCTGATGCAAGGACAGAAAGGTGTAAGTTACTGTTTAAAACATTAATGTTGGTCACCACTTCTAGCAAGTACAAGGCAATTTATCCATCAGGTTGTAAATGAAAAGTAGATCCAAAAAAAAGACTGGGACTATGATCAGAGATTGCTTGGAAGAAGTAACTGGGGTCTGTAAGAAACTGGAATGGTAAATTAGAATTATGGAAGGGAAGAGAAAAGCAAATATTTAGCTAGGAAAGATGGTCACAAAATCAAAATCAAGCCTTCTTAATTAAACAAAAAATAATTTATGAATGAGAATCCAGAATGGTTTTCACATTTGTAAATGGTCCTGTAGCACCTCTCTTACCCCAAACGCTACAGTCACAAACACAGTGTAACTGGGGAAGAGATACCATTCCAGAGACTGCTGCTGCATAGAAACTAACTCCAAATGGTGTTAAATCTCTGTTTTACTAAACAGGAGCAGAATCCAACAACTCTTTGAAAACTAAAACATAGCAGAAAAAGAAAAAAGTCTTATAGTGTACCTGGATATTAATTTATTTTAATGTTTACATAACTAAGAAATTACACTTACAAAAATTAAACACCATTTAGCTTCCTACAGTGAAATATTTAATACATCCCAGACAGACCATCTTAATTAGCATTAATCTCTTTGACAAGTTCTGGTCTAGTTATTAAGAAGATCAGTGAATTTCAAATTCTGTGGGAAAAAAATAAAATGAGATACAAAACTGTCTGTGAGAACAAATGGGAAGGCAGACACTGGTTTTGGAAACTACTGTTGAACAGTAAAATTCTCAGGGCACAAACAAGACAGAAAGGTAAGAGTGCTGTAAATTAACCGAGCTGGTCTTCTCCACTATTAAATTCTCTGCTGAAAATCTCGACTTCACTAAGACAAATATGTACCTGGCTTCAGAAATAAGCAAAGTTCTGGGTCCAAGGAAGGAAGAGTCTTGAGTCTGTAGCTGAGCTGTCCAAGCATGATGTCCTGCAGCCACAGGCCCTTCAGCTACTTGATGTAATAAGCAACAAAAGAGCTTATTAGTTGTCAAGAAGGCAATTATGTACTTAATATGGAAATTAACTGCAAGCTGATGTAAAAATGGATGATGAGGAAAGAAGCTGGAAAAACCCTACGAATCCCTTAATCTGGGAACATGAATTCTAGGAGGTATCCACTACTGCTGGTGTTCCATCATTTTCATTACTCCAGAAAAACCCCTCCCTCTAATTGAAACCCCTTGATGAGCAGAAGGGATTGGTGCAGGAAGGCAGCAGGGCAACGCAGGGCCCGTCCCTCCCCAGAGACACTGAGGAGTCTGGGTCTAGCTTGAGATTAAAAGCTGCTTTTTGCAAGTGGACAGAGCCCATGGAGAAGTGTTCTGTGCTCATGGATTCATCTCAAAAGGGCCCAGGAGTGGGGACAGTCCCTTCCAGGAGAGCAGCCGAGGTGAGGGACTGGCGGTGCCGGGTCCCCGCGCCCCCCGCCCGCGATCAGGGCACGCAGGGCTCCAGCACAGAGCAGTGTTTGAGCACTTACTGAACAAAATGTGAAGTACAGTGCCATGCCGGAGAAAATAAAAAAAGAATGATCTACTTGTAACATTTAGCGGGAGCTTCAGGGGAATATTTTTATACACGATGGATACTACTGAACATAAACTAATTTACAGAGGTACTTGGAATCAGGTCAAGAACAACTCCTCAGCTACTGAGGATATGCTTACATTTATAATCCCCGTAGTGGAAGACCAAAATACAATTTTATAAACTCTTATTGTTAAAAGAAACCATTTAAAGAAATTAAATCAACATAAAAGTGACCTTTGACATGTTGAATTTAAAAATTGTATTTGAAATTCATAGCTCCTGTCAAAACAAAAACTCTGTAGAGACTAATCACTGAAGTCCCAGTGCTATTATTGAATTAAAAATCAAATGAAAAAATCCAACTTGCACCAATTTCTTCTTACTGTGGGAGAAATTACTCTCACTGCCTTAAAATACATTGACTTCCAAAATTCTCAATAGTTTCCTTTAATCCAGCGTTTTGCCCTGCACTTGACAGCAATGTCACTCACAAAAATTATGAACTCTCTGAGACTCAGGAGTGATACAAAATTCTGATAGGAATAAGAAAAGGATTTTTAAAGATATCGGTGAAACTGCTAGAGAGGAAATAGGGGCTTGAATTTGGCTGCCAATTTAATGAGTTAATTACCAAAGGACTCCCCAGTACAACCAAAGGTGCTGGAAGAAAAAGGTGTCTGTGCAGAGGAAAATGCCAAGCCAGCCAGCACCAGTCTGGGCTGCTCGGGCTCCAGGGAACACCCCCAGGCTCAGCACCCCTGGCCACCCTTCCCTCACTCCCCTGGGCATGGGAGATGTCAGCACAGCAGCCTTCCTGTCAGCTCTCCTCCTGAATTGCTTTTGCAGGAGAAGCTATAATAGAAAATGATTTCCTTATGGCTGAGTTTCATTTCAGCAGGGCTTGTTCTAGATTTCAAACCAATAAGCACTTTGGATGATAATAATGCACCTGAATCATATTTTAACATGTGTGAATTAGATGAAGATATAAAAAGACTTCGGTGAGATTAAACAAAGGTTGTGAAAATGTATCGTATTTATAGACAAAAAATGTTTTTTGCCTTTTCCCCTTTCCTATTTTTATTATTCACCACTGCCCATAAAGATGGCTTGAGCTACACTTTCCAGGCATTCGGAATGCTGGGCAGTGCAAAGAAGTGCCCAGACAAAAAAGGAAAATGTGAATCATAAAGATGAGAGAGAGCTTCAAAAAGTGATTTTCTTTAAGCTTCCACAACCACAAAATGTGCATAAAAGCTCTCAAATAAGCTCACAACGAGCGTGCCCAGCACCAAGATAAATTTGCCAAAAGAAAGCGATTCTGAAACACGAGTCAGAAGTGAAGCACAATATATTGTGGAACCATCTCTCCAGGAATGAGGAGGGCAGAGCAGCGCAGCTGAGAGCACTGAGCACTGCACTGCCAGGCTCAGCTGTTGCTGAGAAATACCTGTTAGACTGCAAGAATCCGTTTAACCAAAATTTTGAAGAAGACCCGTTATCTTATGAAGTTGACACTGAATGGATTACCACACTAAGTTTTGAAATACATGTTCTGGAAGCAATTTAAAGCTCATTAGAAATAATTGTGTCTGGCTACTGGAAAATGTGGTAAAATTTAATCCACATCCAAATGCTACCTGAGCTGTGAGCACAGGAAATTGTTTTGTGCTACTGTGGCTAACCTCATCGCTGACCCTGAGCAGTAACTGCTACAGCAGCTGAAAGCTGAAGCAAAATTAAAAACTTACATCAAAGTATATCATGACAGAATGTAGATAAATAAAAACAGCATATTGAAAATATTATTTTTATGTCAGCCTCTTCTAATGAAAGGGAAGAGGTTTACTAAAATGTAAAGAAACCACAAAACAAAAAATGGATGGTCCCAAGATGCATCAAAACATCATTCCTACACCACTGGGAGTTCAAAAGCACTTGGTAAGGAGACCTGTACACACAGAATTAAAAGTGAAATATATTGGGGATGAAGAATGGTGAACTACACTATCCCAACTCCTCTCAATTCTCTCCTCTCTGATGTTTATTTTAAATCACTATCGCTCCCTCAGACCGGCTCCAGCCGTAATGGACAAGACACAGCAGCCCTTGCCAAGAAGCTGTGGAGCCCCAACAAGGATAATTGCCTGACTAAGTGCATCCTATGCCAGGCTTCCCATCTTCTGAGCAGATCACATTAGCAGAGGCATCTCAGAGCTGTCCGCAGCACAGTATCAGTGATAAATGAGCAGGAGGGGACACTCCAGCGCTCCCCCATCCGCACAGCTGGATCTGTGCAGCAGAACTCAGCACTCGCCGAGGTGCTCCTCTTCAAAACTACAAAAAAATTCATCTTTCAGATTTTACTCCCTGACAACTGAACATACTTGCATATCTTAAAAATAGGCATTTTGGGGTTTTTTCTGCTTTGCACTCAAGCATATGAAATCACTATATGCCAATCTAGGGAGAAAAGAGTCTCTACTTCAGTCTCGTATTAAAGATTTCAGCGTCCATACTCACAAGCTTTTGTGCACATTCACCCTCCCCAAACACAGCTCTACCCTTTTCTTCCCCTTCTCTTTTCAGCCCAAGCACAGACCTTACAGCTCATAGAGAAAAGGACTGGAGGTAACATTCAGACACAAATAGACGTCACAAACTTGGGTAAAACTGAAGATGGAAAGAAAGCAACACATTGGATGACCAATGTTTGTTTCAGAGTCATTTCCACAGTTATTTCCTGCACACGACAGTACAGGGCCCACACAGAACAAAGCCACATATAAATTTTAGCTGATTTGCATCACCTGAACAAGGCCATATAAGTGAAGTACCTGTGTGTTATCCAAAACTGCCTTAATTGGTGTAGGCCAGACTTAAGAAGAATGCACATGATGTCAGCAATCACCACCGTGGGTGAGAAGAATCACCTGATGCACCTCACTTCAGCCACTAATTCCTTGTCAAAGTGTTGACTGGACAGAGGCAAATCTTAGATCACATTTTATGTACCTACAGGTTTGCATAGCAAGAAAACTCCCAGTTGACCTAAGACTTAACCAGAAATTTTTGTGTTTAATTTGGTGCAAATGAAATTTCTGAAAACAATACCTTTACATGCATTTTCTGTATATCATTACATATGAAGGAGGAAGAAAAATCTTGTTCTAAAACAAATTTAAATTTCACTTACCAATGGAAGCACAATACAACAAAGCCACATTTTCCTTTATTGCTTTAGGTTATGTTCTTCTCAGGAAAAGGAACAGCCAGGCTAAGCTGCACTGTCTGTAGAGAGGGATCAAGCCCTTCCCTACAGAGCCAGGGGCCAGAAGCTCTCAGTGTCAAGGGCATGGCAGGGAGGAGAGGGGAGAGGCAACAGAACTGGAATCCTGGTGTTCAGACAGGAGTTTGCCAGGAGGAGCAAACACAGCCAGGGCTCCAGGTGGTGGAAAGAAAAACTTCTTAGGGACGAGAGGAGCCTGGGCAGAGTTTGTGGCAACCCACCCAGCCAGTGGATTAAATGAAACAGAGACCGAAAGGAAGCGCCTTCCCACGAGGACAGTGTGATGAAAGAAAGAGACGCTCGCTTCTACTTTTCCCCTCTGCCTCATGCCATCACTTTGTGTTTCTCTCAGTTTAAAAAGGAAATTATTATCATATAAATTTCAGTCAAATGTATCCTGAGTTAAAATGTGTCTCTGATCAGCTCTGAGGAGCTCACCACGAGCTGCAGACACATACAAGAGGTCTGGCTGACTTGATAAGATAAAGGAGCACATGCAGTCTGTTGTCATCTCCTGACATTTGCTGTGCATCTTCTATTTTTTCCTAATACTTCATTTGTAAAATCATGCTGAGTGAGAGAATCTCAACTATTTTTGTAATTTTAAGTTACTTGGAAGAATGGTACAGAAGAAAACTTGAAAACTGAGTCCAAGGATTGGAAGGCGTTTACAGATTCATTCTTTTATCTGATTCACACAGTTTTTCAGAATTGGAAAATTCAGGGTCTGGAAACATTGTTCAAGAACACAAAGTGAATTTTATGATCATCACTTGGTTTACTTGTTTATTTTTCCCCAGATGTCTGCCAAGATTACACAGGCTTAAAAGACATATACACTTTAAAAGATCATAGAGTATTATAGATTATAGTTTTCCTTAAAAATATAATTATTAAGATTTTCAGGAAGACATTTGAAAATAATGCAAAATTCCTTTATATCAGTACCTTTATAGGAATTAGTATGTTCAAAAGATCATACATAATCAATGAATCCCTACAGCACATTTCCAGAAGTTACATCTTTCTGTACACTGGAACAGAAATTTCAGAAACTACTACTTGGTGATAAAAGCTAAAAATGCCAGTGCTTTAAACAGCCATTCTTCAATGCTGAGCAACTTTAGTATCTTGAAATACTTACAGTGGGCAGTGAAACCTTCCCAGAGCAGTGTGTGTGGCAGTGTGAAATGGGGCTGAGCAGGGCTTTATTCCAGTGCCCAGAGCCCAGCAGGGTGATGGCCAGGCCATGCAGTCCAGCTGTGCCAGCTGTTCCAGCTGTGCCAGCTGCATCCTGTGAAATCCCTGCTCCCACACGGGCAGCTGCCTGGGAAGGGCTTGGGAGTGGGCTCTGCCCAGAATAAACCCTGGCAGTCACTCACCCAACAGAAAACCTGAGCAGTTCCTCTAAAGTCACACCTAAGTACTGGCAGGATCACTGATGGGACCCTGACATTAACATGCACATGTTTTAAAGCAAAATAAATAACGCCCCCCCCCCCCCCAGATACTGTGTGGAGGCTCTCTCTCACATCTCCATTTGTTCTCTGCTTTTAGCTGATGGGTGATTTTAAATGTTTCTTCTGGAGGACATGAGGTACAGGTCTCCTGTTAAACCTGTGCTGAGTAAAATGTCATCCTTCCCTAGGAAAGCAGTTTTGAAACACATGGAAAGGAAGCATGGGAGAAAGCTCTTATGGCCATGATGGGGTTGAAGATGCCCCTGCACAGTGCAGGGGGATGTACTTGGTGACCTTCAGCAGGTCCCTTCCAACCCAACCCATTCTCTGATTCTCTGCCCACTTCACCTTTCTGTGGCACTCACCTCTGAGGAGATGCCACACAGTCCTAAGGAACTCACATTATTTGACAAAGAGGCTGAGAAGACTCTGGATGCAGCTTCCACAGGCCCCATGGCTCTGCTGCTCAGTTTTTACTCCTAGATCTGCACTGGGCTGAGATTCCCTCTTACGTTGCACAATTAAATCCCAGCATGAGTCAGAGAATGTTGTCTGGTCCTTATGTGCAAGAGCTACCGATACCTTAGGACTGAGAATTTAATGAACTGTGTACACACCATAAAAGCTGCAATTGAAAGCAGAAGGTTTCTTTACAAAGGTTTTTGGGGTTTTTTTAGGCATGAATTAGGAATGAAGCAGGTTGAAAACAACTCGTGTGGTTTACTCAGCAAGGTTTAGAAACTTGATGCCAACAACTGAGCTGAATGGATGCCCAGTAATAAGGTTATGTTCTTCCTAAGTGCAGAAAGGATGGTGAAAGCTGATGGAAATAAATTAAAATAAAAAATTAAAAAGGAAATATGATTGCAGTGGGATCAGGTACCATCAGACAAATAGGGCTGAATCATCACCATGACTACGTTTGATTTTTTTTTTAGATAATCTAAAGATTTGCCTTTTATCTTTCACACATTTTCAAATCTCAGTTTTATTTTGCTTAATCATCCTAACAAATTTACTTAAGAACACAGCTGAAAAATTTTGGTCACTTACAACACGGTATATTTGCAAAAGAAACAGAAAAATTATTTTGCAAAGACTGAAAGTTACTTGTGTGTAATTTTTTTTGTTACAAATAAATGCTTTAGGCATTCCGCAGGTACTGTTTCCATGTCCTACAGATCAAATGCAACATCACATCTGAGGTTTATTGTAAAGGCAGCCATGTAACACACAATTTCCAGACCCAAAAATCAGCCTGAATGCAGTTAAAGCAACTTTGATGCACCAATTTTCTTTCTTTAAATTAAACAAGCCATCTATGGCTCTTCCAGTTTACACAAATTACAAATGAGGTTTCTCTACAAAAGCTTGGTAATGTTCCTCTTAAGATATTGAGAAAGCAAAATAGTCAGCTGCAGTGTTAGTTGGAGTGTGATATAAACTGCTGGTGTCAGAGACCTGTTGCAGTTGCATGCATGAGTGGGAGTAGTAAAATGGAGCAACTGATTATAAACACTTTTAACAGCGCTCCAGGGTAAAGCTGTTATACTCCTATTATGTTTCGGAAGTGCTGGAATATAATTTGAATACATAAGATCAACCCACAGCTATCAATCAGCAGCCTGGATCAAACACCTCACGAGTGTTTGTATCTTTGCTGCTCAGCTCTGCAGCTGCCACAACAGGCCTTGAGGTAAAGGTGACACAAGCAGCTCTGGTACCTGAATGAACCCCGAGCCAGGGAACGAGGGCTCCCCAGGCCTGAGCCCTGCACTGCCAAGGGCTGGCTCTGGCTGCAGCACCTCACAGTCCTGCTAGGATTCCCCAAATCCATCACTGCTCAGCAATATCAACTACCAGGATTTTTATATCACAAACCAGGCCAAGAGTTACACTGCAGAGGAACCATTAATGAATACCTGCCAACGTACAGATCCTTTTACTGTCTTCTCTGAAGAGAAGAATTCTGTTTGGAGATGATACATCAACACGTAAATGCTGTAATCTAAAAATAAAATAAAAATATTCAGATCTTCATGACAGCAGAAAACTGCAATGGATTCACTCCTAAAACAAACAAACAAACAAACAAACAAACAAACAAACAAACAAACAAACAAACATATTTGCTGATTACAGAGCACAACTAAATGATAAACCAACTCTAGCTTTCGGGGATGTGCACTCTAGCTATCTCCATGTGTTGCCAGAGTAACAAGCCTGTGACAAAAGACAGAAAACTTTTAACCAGGAAAGGTGACAGACAATACACATACAGCTTTTCATGACTGGGGAATGCCTTGTGCCTGAACGCAGTTCAGAAAACCCATCACCCAAGTGGTCAGGCTAACTTTTACCAGCTCCTTCATCTGTACAGTGTTTAAAAATAAACCAATCCCAACTGTTTCTTTTGCTACCTAACACCTGTGGCAATCCCACAGCAGTTCTCCAGGTGTAAATTATAAGAGATGCTTTTAGGCACACTCAGACCTGAAGGAGACTGCACCAGGTTGTCTTACCGAATCACAGGTACTACCAAAGCACTTTGTTCCCAATCCAGAAATGCATCAGAATCCTTGCCAAAGGCCCTGCTGCCTCCTTCCGATCTGTCTTTGTGCTAAGGAAGCCGAACTCTTGGTTCAGGACTAAAAGTGAGCTTCAAATGTAGATCATAGGCTCCTAAGTAACTTTGGGGACACCCACCCTTGGCTTTTCTTGGGACTGAGAGGGAAGGGAGCGATCCCTGAGGGATGTGAAGCAGAGCAGCCCCGGGCTGAGTGTGCCACGGGCACGGGATCGACTCCTGTAGGGTCACTCACTGAAGAGTGGGACTCAGCGATCCCCGCAGGTCCCTGCGTCACTCTGTGACCTGTCTGCTCTCACCCACCTCTAATCAGCCACGCACCCCAGTGTCTTCCCTGTCCTAGAGACCAGGAAGGATCTTCCTCTGCTGCAAGTCCCTTTTTCTAGTGACTGAGTCCTCATTTGCAGGGTCCTTTGCTGCAAACTCCAGAGTAAATCCGTGTGTTTATGAAAGAATAAAATGCCCATGGTAAAAAACATTTGTATATTCCACGTACAAAAAATGATACTGGCTGCCAGAGGCAAACCCCCAGACCAGCACATCATCTCCTTATCAGAATGGCATCATGCACAATCTGATACTCTCAGACACATTTTAACCATGTCACAGAACATTCTCTGTGCATGCCCATCTCTGAAGGCTAACGCAGCACACAGCTCGTGCAAACATCATCCCAGGTGATGTCTGCTAAAGGGATCAAGATCTCTGAGTAGCAATGGGTTGAAGAATACATGAATAGGGAAAGTGGCTTGAAGAGCTGGCTCCTGCATAAGACTGATTGTTCCAGTTCCCCTTGCCTTTTTTCCACCGCTTTTTGAGTTCTATGTTTCTGTTTTAACGATCTCCTCCACAAAACAAGCTGCAGCACTATTAGAGTGCACAAGCAAATAAAAACAGGTTAAACTTCTCCACCGCTACCATCAGGATAAAAGACACAATTAGCCAACACAAACCAAAGGGGGAGTCACTGCAGGCAAGTCAACACAAACCACACAGGGAATTCTGCCTTAGGGCTTGGCAGTCCCTCAGGGACCACATGCCCATCCTACACACTGGTGTTTGACTGGGAGCCAGGTCTGAACTTCTAGGTACCAGTTTCCTGTTGCCAGATGAAACTATTCTGTTTTTTCAAATTTCAAATATTTCAGCATTTTTTCCATGTACGTCTGATTTAGAAGGCAAAATGAGAAATGATACCTCCTTGTTGAAAATTCCAATTATTTTTTTCATGAAGATACCCAGCACGGTATCTTCATGGTAAATGGAAATGAGGCAGAACAACTTGACTGGCAAAGAATTAAACAGGTTTGCTATTAATTGATCTAGCTAATCTAGTCAGTGGTTTTGTTTAATAACAAACTTATTTTAAATTTTTAAGTTTGTCCCTTGTCCTATAACTCTGTTTTGTTTAAGCAGGAGAAATGGTGACTGTTCTTAGGAAAAGGCTATTGCCTCTTCAGCCAATAATGGCAGCTCCTGTGAACCTCACAAAGTGAAACACAGACCCTGTATGGGAACAGAGACCCTGTATGGGAACACAGACCATGTATGGGAACACAGACCATGTACGGGAACAGAGACCATGTATGGGAACAGAGACCATGTATGGGAACAGAGACCAGTGTGGGAACACAGACCATGTATGGGAACACAGACCCTGTGTGGGAACACAGACCCTGTGTGGGAACAGAGACCCTGTGTGGGAACACAGACCATGTACGGGAACACAGACCCTGTATGGGAACAGAGACCCTGTGTGGGAACACAGACCATGTATGGGAACACAGACCCTGTATGGGAACAGAGACCAGTGTGGGAACACAGACCAGTGTGGGACTGTGAAATCCAGGTCTGACCCACTGGAAGGGTTTCACACCTCCAGGCCGTGCAGCCCCAGCTGTGTCGTGGTTTGACCCAGCTCTGGGGTGGAGCTGAAGCCCAGCCACAGCCCTGCCAACCAATGGCAGAACCGTGTGGACAGACGGACAGACGGACAGATGGACAGATGGACAGATGGACAGACGGAGAGACGGACAGACGGACAGATGGATGGGCTGCTGCTGCCTGAGGCCGCTCCACACTGCTGCATCCTGCTGCCACCTGCCCCAGGCTCTGCAGCTGAACTACAGAGGGGAAGAGGCTGACATGAGAAATGTACTTTTAGGCCTTGCTTCTCACTCCTTTATGGGGTTCTTCACATTCTGAATCGAACAAACGAGTTAAACACACCAAGGAGAGCTGTCCAGTAACAAACTGGGATTTAAATTCAAATCTCACTTACCTGAAATACTCTCAAAGGGCACAGATGACCTGTGCCATTTATACCTCTAAAAGCTCACTAATGGCAGCTACATTTTTGCTGAGGTACACTTCCAATCCAGCTCACTCTCTAGAGAGGACGGTCAATATTCTCCAAATGCAGCAGATGCCACGTAAGGTACAGAAATGAGCTGTGCTACTAATTCTCCTGTCATCCCCATTCCTCAGCCTTCTGAGCACCCCCATGAGCACTGCAGGGAGAGGGTGCAACGCTGCACAGCCTCACTGTGGAATTTCACGGGATAGAAAGCAATTACCTTTTCAGATCTCATGGCAAGGAGAGTAACTTGACAGCCAAACCCTCCAAGCAAAATGTAAGCCAGCAGCAAAGGCTGCTGATACACCCAGTATGATTCGCTATCTTAATTCAGAAACTTGAAGCATTGAGTCCATATTCATTGACCAGGGAAGACTGAAAACTACAGTCAAATTTTTAAAAAGCCAGGGTCAACAGAAAGGCTTTGGCAATTTATTGCTTCTTTTATAAATCCAATAAGGTGGAATAAATTGGTTTTAAGCAGAGTATTATTTTTAAGTGTTTCTAACCACAAGCTTCAAGGAATCTGGCTAAGGCATAAACTTAACCTGAGCAGTCAGTTCAAGCTCAAAGGAATTCAAGCTGCAAAAAAATGATACTGAGGTTTGAGTTGCAAGTGGGCAATAACTGCTATTACAAACAGATTACAGCTTCATGAGAAATGCACTCTCTTCTTGTGATTGGGAAACTTCCATCTCTACAGCGGTTTGGCTCTTTCAAGCTTGTGCCTAGTCCTGAATAGTCAAAACACATAACTCAAAAATTTAGATCTTCAAAATCAGAATAAAGTTGAAGAAGCCATCTTATTGCTGCCCATGGTTTTATTTTGTTAAGAACTATGATACGAATTTGGATAAATATGTAACACTGTTAGCCTGGTGAAAAGATTGTACTGCTTGTCCTTCCACATCTGGAGCAGCACAGGATCAGCCAGCCCAGCTCAACTGGAACCTTTAAATGACCCTGAGATCAACGCCCTCCCTGGCAGATCACTTTTCTATGAGCTCAGTGCCTGTGTCTACACACACAGGTATTTTCTATAGGCAGCTTCACGCACTCACCCACAGGCATCAGGTGTGATCGAGCTGACTGCAACTCCAAGTAAACCTAATGATTTAATTCTTGCAACCCATTTTCTTATTGCAACCTTTCTTTTACAGAGAATAGAACTCCTGAAACCCAAGGATCAGCTGGGAGGAACAGAGGAAAGGACTGCTGTGAGTTCCCACCTAACTGTAAGAAACACTAACTGAAAAGAACAAAAAGGTGGATATTTCCCTAATTCACAATTGAATCTCCATGGATGTATCTGACTCCAGACCAAGGACCTTAGACTGCATTCTGGTGTTAGTATGGAAAAAACAGATGAAACACTCAACATCTTATCCAGGCAGCCTGGGAGTAGAATAAAATACCTAAGGAGAGTCACCACTGCTAGGGAAAACCAGGTTTTGCCTGTCCACCTGTGGGTACTCAGAGTTCTCCAGACCTGCTCGTTCAGGACTGACCTACAAACTACAGAGCCCACACGTTCCGAATACAAAAGACAAATAAACTTTCCCAAGCTGTGGTACTGCAGTCGCCATTGACAGCTTGACATATCAATATTTCAGGAAGAATAAATGACTTTCATATCCAGGGGTTTGGTTTTCTTGTTTTGGTTTGTTTGTTTGTCTCTGTGATTTTTTTTTAATCGTTCATTACTGGACACTTTGGGAAGATGCTGCACTTAACACCTGAAGCTGCTTAAAATATTTGGAAATATTTTAATGAAGTCTTTTGAGAGATCACCTAATACAACTTTAAAACAAATTTTACTATTATTATAAATATTTTCTCTTCATCCCTTGCCAGAGGAAAACGATAAATCTTGTCTCAGCTGAATGAACACCATTTATCATATTCATTTTCTTGTCAATACAATTATGAAAAGCCTTTGGCCTTTTTCCAAGGAGCCTGATTTGCTGGAGAAACTCAATTAGTATAAGCAAGCCTGCTATAAGCCAGCCCCATTTGGCAACCCAGAGCAGCCTTGGCGTACCTGCGATGCACCTCCGAACCAGGAGCCTGATAACTCCATCCTGGTGCTAAAATACAAGATACAACAGAGGCCCCCCTGCCTTTCCTCTCTCCTCCCCGGACCAAAAGGACTTTAAAGAAATTATTTCTGCTCATTTTTGCCATCTACTGGACAAAGCTTAAATCCTAAACACTGTGATCAGGTGAGAGATTACCCAGTGTAATTTGTTTTCTTATGGACAGGCCTTAGACACAAAATATTTCCTACAATCACTTGAAAAGTTTATCAAGACATTCTTCTACCAATGATTTACAAGCGACTATTTCTGATAGTATTCAATAGAGAATAAACATCACTTTATGAGATACTAAAATCTTAGTCTTTTATCTCTTGCCTCTGTATTGTTTATTTATTGAACAAATATAAGTAAATGGATATTATTTTTTATAATATTCTGTATTTTCCATTTTCAATATTGAAATACTAGGACCTCAAACATAACAGAATAAAATCTCTTTGTAAAACAGTTTTTCTTTGCTATTAAATCCATTTTCTGATTATATATTTGAAACCAAAAAAAGAAACGTGTTAAATCAAAGGATATTTAAATTTGATACAATAAAATTGGCTCCTGACCCTTCCTTCTTTTCCCATTTACCTTTTTGCTTTTATCTACAGTAAATAAGAGTTGTGATAATAGCAGCTCATTGTGCCGTAGTGCTTGGGATCAATACCTGTATGCAGCTGGACTTGTCCAAATGAGGAGAAATCCACTGAACAGAATCATGCACTTCTCCTTTACAGCCGAAGGTGAGGAAGAAAAACATTTTGAACCTGTGCAAGGGAAAAGAAACTGGGAAGGCCTGACCTTTGAATTCCGCACAAAGCTACATTTCCATGTATTTTTACTGAGAATACTGAATACTGAAATCCGAAAGTTGGATGCTGTTTTTATTTATTTGAAATTAATTTAATCCATAAAATGGAAGGAATAAATTAATTTTTAAAAAATCAGGCAAGGGCCCTGAGGATTGTATATCCTGGACCCTTCTATAAACAGCCATCTCCATGGATGCATCCATTTCTTTCAAGAGGAGCAGAGGTAAGACGCTGTTACTCCTCCCACAACTGGAGATTTGCTGTTCTGTACAGGAGCGTGACACTCATGGTACACAAGGAAAAACAAAGTCAAACCAATTTGAAATGGAAGCAGCACTGATCTGCTTTTTCACATCTTCCTGATTTTATTAAGTTTTAGGGTAACACAAGCACAAACAGTACTAACAAAGTTAAAGGTACCCAGTGGTGCCCACCAGAAAATGAGATGCTAATTCACAGTCTGGCTTCAGGAGCCGGGTGGTTCATTGTTGTTGTTGTTGTTGTGGGGTATTTTTTTCCCTCCAGTCCTCTAAAACTGAAAATAAGGGACGCTTTCCACTGATTTTAGGAGAAATAAGGATTATGCTGCTTTCTGTTTTGGACTTACTTTCTTACTGCTGAGCCTGCACAGACAAAATAACTGCAGGCTTGCAAAGGTCTTAAAGAGGGATTATCTGGATCAGGATCCGAGTCCCCACCAGCCGAGGATGGCACTCAGATCATCAGGGGCTCCTGTACAGCCTGTCAGTCCTGAAAGGATAATTTCCTACTTGCGATTCGATATTGATGCATTTCCCTTTCTTAACCAAGAAGATTATTAGTGAAGAGTAGAGCTTCAAAATTGACTTAAAATAAAAATCTTTTTTAAAAGCTTGATTTCTTGCAAATCATGTAATTGTTCTTAAATGTTATTTTTTCTGTCCATAAAACAAACACATAATTAATTTTCATAGTTTTGTGAAATCTAAATTATAAACCAAATATTTTCATAATCCCTCACTACATATTTCAGCAGTTTATTTCCAACATGACTGTGTGCCTGAGAGAGAACTACAGCTACTGTATTTATAAAAATACAAAGCATTTCTCTGTAGGATTAAGAAAATACCCAGGGCCATTATTGCATGTGTTAGTTTAAAAATGTACACAATATTTAAAACAAACAGAATTCATTACCATTACTTATTGAAGAAAACGACAATGTAAAGATTTAGATTTTATTTGCAGAAGTCCATTTTCTTCTGGATCAAGACAACTGCAGGTGTTGTGATATTAATAGACTTGACATAAATAGAAAGTAACTGACTAAATTAAAGACATGATTCATAGCAGAGAAAGAAATCTCCCCAGATAGCACTTGTATGGTATTTTTTAAGCACTTTTGATGTTAAAGCAAATGTAGGTACATTGTGTTTGGAATTAAAGACACGGCTTTTTTTTTTTCTTTTTATGAAAACATTAGGGATGTACAAAGGGAAGAAACCCCCTCGGACATGTCTTCCAGATTAGTGATGTGACACAACAAAAAAGTGACCTCTGTTAAGTGCGTTTGCCGTTGTGCGGTGATTTTAGCTGATTACACGAGCTCATTAGCTCGGTTTCCTGTGCCCACTGTGCCACCATGACCCTGACGCGGGGGCCTGGCAGGGGCACGGAGCGGGTGTGGGGCTCTGCGCCCCAGCCCAGCACACGCTGCCAGCGGGAGGAGACTCCGTAATTGATTTTCACGTTAGCGACGAGCAGATGGAGTAATAATCAGCCAATAATGAGCGCATATCTGATTTTGATTCATTAGTTTAAATGTCTTCTCAAACCTCTTTTTTTTTTTTTTCCACAGAAGAAACACAAAGATCCTTGGATAAATAATATTTCTACAAGTTTTCTAGTGCTGACATTAGGAAAATGCTTAGGAAATGCTTTGGATTATTCTATATGCTCTCATAATGAATAATGCAAATTAAAACATAATATATGAATACTATGTATTAACGTTTAAAAGTGCTTCCTGTATTAATATATTTAAAGTGATAATAACAATAAAATGTTAATTTAAGCTTGTAATATTTTGAATGGTGTAAGACTAACTGATACTCATAACAAGCTACAATTAAGGCTGCATTGAGGCTCCCATTGTACTGTTATTTTAACATATCTTTTGTTGTTTTGTTGGGGTTTTTTAAAGTAATTTTCCAAGTAGGTTTTCTTCAAAAAATGACTTTTCAGTTTAGAGGAAATGATGCAAATCTCTGCCTGTGTTAACATTAGTTCTGAGATGCACTTTTTCCCCTTTAATGGCTGAAGTGTGGCTTCAGAATCCTTCCTGCTCCAATGCAGACCACACTGTGTGCATAGATAATTAGCCCCTACTAAGGGGATGTTTTCAGGATAATTAATAGACATCAATAAGAAACACCAGTGAATGAAAAATATTTTAACAACATAAACAAACTTTTCAGTTTACTCAGACATAAGTATTCTTTTCGACATTGCAGGTGGGATTTGTACTTCTTTTCTTTTTACAACAAAAGGTCACAGTTCTGCAGAGTCTGGGAAAAAAATAACCCTAGAACCATGGCAAAAAACCCAGTAAGGAGTTCTCTCTTGAAACCCAGGGTTTTCAGTAATGTACCACTTGGTGCTTACACTGCAATATTTATAGTGTTGAGAAATATAAAAGATAAGAGCCACATATTCATTTTAATTGATCACATAAAGAACAAATTACTGCTGATGCCTTGTAAACCGCTCCACGTGAGCTTAGACCAGGACTAATTTCTACTTTTCATACACAGACTCATCATTCTGGCTGACTTGGGTGGCACACACACAGATTCATCCCAGGACAAATGGAGTTCTTCACCAAAGACTAGTGAGGTTGCTGGGAGTATTTTAATACTTGCATTTCCTTTCTGCTGTGCATTGAAATGGCCTGAACTTGCAAAGATGCTCAGAGGTCTCAACTCTCATTAACTTTAATGGGACTCTGAAATCACTAGAGAGGAAGTGTTCAATACTGAGAAGATGCAATATAAAATTGTAACTTTATACTCATCTGTATTTTCATACTTGGTGTGCTGCTTTGTCTGCACAGAAAATAACTGTTCAGCAGACAAGGTGGCCAAAACATAAAGAATTAAAAGAACTTGGCAGCAATACTTTATACTTCTCTCTGAAGGCAGCCAGAGATGCAGCAATAGATACAAGGGAGTGGAAATATTCCACACTGATTTTGGTTCCTTTGCCCATTCCAGCCACAAAAACGGAGATAACAAGGCTGCACAAAGGAAGTCTGGAGCAAGGGAGAAGTGGAGCCACAGCCCCTGGCAAGACAGGAACTCGCCTTTGTTCGAGCACTGCTGGGGACAAAGAGCTCACCATCCTTGTGTGGCTGTGGGATGTGGACTAGGAAAGGACAACCAGCCCAGCCCATAGGCCTCCAACATGCTTATTCTGTCTTTATCAAAAATGGTTTAAGAAAACACCGTTTTGCGAATATATTTAAGAAACAAATTGGTTGTGAGACTTTGAAAACTATTAATAAAAGTAGATGTCAAACTTTCTTTGAACTGTGGTCCCAGGTTTCTGGGAACCTACAGAAACACTAGGCAGCTTCAGACACCACTGGACCTCAAATTCTAATGAAAGAACAACAACTACTACAAAAACTACATTTTTTTGTTTTCTATTTAAATTGAGATACTGTTATTAAAAAGCCCATAACTACACTTCTTAATAAATTACCTCAATCTACAAGATCTAAGATATAGATCTAATATTCTTGTCCTGTAAAACCCCAGCGAACCAGTAGTTTGGATAGGATCCATCAGAAATCAGCTGTGTAAGATAACACTGCCACAGCCAACACAGATTGACCAGCCCATGAAATAGCCTCCAGAATCCTGAGATAAATCCTGATCCACTTAACTCACTGGTACAAAATACCCTTAAACTCTAATAGGAGCAAAAATCACCCTAGATTCCACACTTGCTTACCTCACATTCAGTAAGAACCTTCCCCCCAAAATCCCAAAATCCCAAAAGAATCTCGTTTTAGACCATTGTAAGCAATCAAACAGCACTTATGTGCATAAAATTTATTAATGACAAACAGGATTACACACTTATACATCTACTTTTTGTATGCCATCCCGTGGGAGCCGGAGTGCCTTGCAAACTTCCCAGTGATGGGAGGAATACCCAAGGCTGCTGCATCTCTCCCAACTGCAACCCAACCCCTTCTGGGGCAACAGGACAGCAAACGGCACCACCAGCAGGGGCCAAAAGAGTGAGAGGAGGAGTAAGGAACAGTAAATACAGGAAACACATCAAGAGGAGCTTGTCAGCATTCTGTGGCTTTATACAGTGCTCTTCTCGCTAATGAAGCAATTTTGTTCAAATTTCAGCTTCAGAATATCCTTCCCTGAATGTCAGTGATAGGTGTCCTTAAGATTTAATTATTACAAAGCCATTTAAAAAATAAATTCACGTATTTTGTTTCAAAGTCCTTAAGCACATTTTTCAATGGATTTTTTCAAGGGAAAGGAGCTGAAGATGTACATATTCCCAGAAAAGCCCCTATGACTTGCCAACATGTGCCAAGTGTCTGA
>VZTE01000732.1:60697-125472 GCA_013397775.1 Eulacestoma nigropectus
CCTTCTATCTAGTAAGTCTTTTTCTTCCCTAAAATATACTGTTGTTTTGACACAAACAGCTTGCTACACTTAAGGATTTTACTAATAAAACATAATGTTGTGTTAGATATTATGACTGTTGCCACAGCTGAACTGCCTTGTCAAATCAATCCTAATATGGCTCCCACAGGCACATAAAAACCTTATTTAGCTATCAGTTATCCTAATCACTTTGTTCAGTTTAAGGGTGCAATACTTCAAGACCCGTTCCAATTTATACATATATGCCCAGCCATTTAATAAAGTCTTGATTTATATAATAAATTCTTGTTTGGAAAAAAAATACTTTAAAGCAGCAGTGTTTTATCAAGTGTGTTACACGTCTCCTCATACACCCAAATAAATATGTTAATATACACAAACAGGATACTTGCACGGAAAAAGGGAATATGGAACAGATAAGCTATCACTGAAGAAAAATCTGTCTCTTTGAATATAAATGAGCCTTGAATGGAGTCCCTTCATCTGCAAAACACTGGAAAAATCCCAATGCCTTTTCAATCTTCGTACAAAGTTTGTTTAGGATAGTATTCGCAGCCTTTGTATCTCTACTGTCTACATTCCTAATTAAATCTACGTATTCAGGTATAAATACCCACAAACAAGTAAACAGGTGTCACGGAGACTGCAGCAGAGGTGACAAGCTTGCTGCTGAATGCTTGCCCCACTATCAGCTTTTCCCACGCATCATTTCTTCCCCTATAACAGAAATAAACCTACCTTTGTTTCTTCTTGTTCAAAACTACCATTGAGTATCTGAGTCACATTTTCAAATCAAACTGTGAGGGGGAGCATGAAATTCTCAAACTCATCCTCATCTTCACCTATAGGAAAAGAAACCAGAATAAACCAGCAAAAGCATCATCTTTGCACTTGTTCAGAAGGGTCAGGCTCTGAGGCTTTCACAGAGAAATCCCACTGACACCGTGGGAACTTCATGGGACCTACAGGAACAAAAACCTGAGCTATGACACATTTTTACTGAGCTATAAAGAACACAAATTGTTGATTCCACACAACTTGTATCTAAGACTGGCTCGTGTCCATGTTTCACATCTTTCTCCTTTTTGTATTTCTCTTTCCTCTGTCAACCTGCAGCATTTGTTCACTGCCTTACAAGAACATTCACATAAAAAAATCAAGATTCAACAGTTAGAAAATGGTAAATTTAAAGCTACAATAATAAATTAGACTCTTTCACATGTGTAGTTTATGATATTTAGACTGCAGTCTTTTATGTTCACATACTATTTTTCCTGCCTCCTACCTATTTGGTATAAAGAACGAAGCTGCCCTGGAAATGAACCTGGACTGTGTTGGGATTATTCGTGTGACACTGCCTCATTTGTTTCAGAAGGTGTGAGTTTAGGAGACACAAGATGCTGTGAGGAGGGAAAGAGATCGGCAGTTGAAAGGTATCCTGGCAGTCTGGATTGATTTTGTTTTGTCATGATCCTGAACAAGTAACTGCAGACAACTCTTTAGAAAAGGCAATCTGCATCACCTGCTTATCTTCAGGCCCTAATGAGGGTAGCAGGCTTCTCCCATGCTCATTCCCCTAGAGACTAATTCAGAGTAGAAATTTAATTTATGTTCTTTAAAGGGCTTTTTGCTATAGGGCTTCTCTCCCTCCTCTCTTCATGGGCAAACTCTGGGAAACCAAGTTACAAGTGAAGTTAGAAGGAGTCTTGTGTGTTAAACTGGTTGTGCAAAGTTAGTGTGAGCTTTACCGTTCAGTTTCCACACTTCACATACCCATCTGTAAAACAGGCCTAACTCCAGCCCCATATCTTTAGCGATACTGCCAAGACCAAATCACTCACCCCAGTGCAACAGTGAGAATGACAGAAAAGGCCAAAAAGAAAAAATACCAGGAAGAGCAGTCACTGGAGACTGACAAATTTAGACAACATCCCGGGGAAAAAAAATCATAGCACATAGTAGCTTTTCTTGAAGCTATGATAACACATCTTCTGAACTGGAAGAGTCAAATATCCTCCAAAATAATTGTGATCCTGCAATTAAAACTGCTCTGTAACAATGTCAATATTTACAATTGCAGTGGCAATCCCAACCCTGCTATTTCCTCTGTCCCGAATACCCGGCTTTGTAACCTGAACTGCTCCCCTCTAATACAAGGCTTTCCAGACCTTTTTAAAAGCAAAGGAGATACATTCAATAACTTACTGCTGCTTGCTGGTCAGCTCAGTTATGGAGCCTTCAAAGTACAATCTGTGCTCAAGGACTTTCTTAAACTAGTGAAGGGTTGCCCAAATCTGTGACCTGCATCCTGCAGCAAACCCAAGAGGGTGAGGGGCTTTGTGCTGGATTTCAAAGGTACTGCTGGCAGCAAAGGGTCTGATGGACTTTGGGAAAATCCAGTCCTCTCCATCTTTGCCTGTCTCCTCTGCCATCTCTCTACTCCTTTCAGCTGGAGTCAGTATTTGTATTTGGCATTTCTGGGCCTTGTGTCTTCTTCCATTCCAGTTGTTTGTCTCCATCTCCTCCCTCTGCCAATCCAGCTCCTCAGGCAGTTCCAATACACTTTTAGATTCTGTGCTCCCCATCTCTTTGCTTGACCAGCAACAGCTTCCTCTTGCCCTCTTAGGAGCTAAACTGTTCCTAGAGCATTGCATTTCCTGATGCTTTTCGCCCTTTAATTGCTTACCAGATTTTCCTCAGAGAAAATGAGAGAGGCCCAATCTTTTAGAGAGAGTGCCATGATGGTCAGTGCACAGACGAACAGGAGCCATCTGCATCCTGCCCTGTGCAGGTTTAGGGCTCAGCTGCCATTTACGGGGTTCTCAGGAGAAACCTGAATTACTCCAAGATAGGAAAGGTCGCACTCCACCTCTCGTGGAATGCTGCAGACCACTGGAGTCAGTCTCCACAAAGATACTGTGTACACATCCACATTCAAGGTGAACCCTTCCCAAGGCAGAATCTCAAGCATATTTTATCAAAAAGCCAAAAAGACCAAAGAACTACCAGAACGTCCAATGCTGATTGTGACCAACACTTCAATGACAAACCAGCTATTTCTGGAAATCGGGTAAGGGAAATTTTATGTGCTAGGTCTGTTTTGAATTTCAGTGTAGTCAGTGAAGAAAGATTATACAATTAGGATCCTCTATAGTATTGTCCTATTAATAAAATAATGTGTAAGTTTTAGAATAGCAGCCCAAATTACTGCCTAGAATAGCAGCCCAAATTACTGCCTGTACATTTCTTTTTCACTCTTGAACAAGTCACATCCCATCGCCTGAACAGCACAGTAATAATAAGGAAAGGAAGAAGCTATCCTAAATAAACCTCCCATGGTAACTTGTTCATTTTCTATGACTCAAACTACACAAACACATCCTGATGCCCTGTGAAAGAAGAGATGCCTCCCTTGTCAGCTGTGGCAGAGCTGTGTGTGGCTTTCAGCAATTAACAGTGTCTCAGACCTGGCTCCCGGGGGAGGTTTGGCCCTGAGCAGGACTGCAGGTTCAGAACACTGACAAACCATGCTCAAGAGCTCCTGAAGGTATTTCCTACAGCTTAGATCTACTTCTTTTGGTGGAGCAGAAAAAGAAGCGACTAAAATTTATTCATTTTAGTAAAAACTTTTATTTAAACATAACATTTACCAGTGTTGTTATATTACTTTTGGTTACTGTATACTTAACACAAAACATCTTGGACTAAGAATCTTGGACAAAATGATGGAATTCTTAATGCCACAAAAATATTAAAAACACAACCTGGAACACATGAGGAGTTCAAAGTCTAATTATATTTATATGAGGCTTAAGTAACTCAACACAAACTGGAGTGCATTTTGAAGCAAATATCAATTTCATACAATCATAAAATCACCCACTGGTTTGGACTGGGAGGGACCTTAAAGATCAACTCGTTCCACTCCTCTGCCAAGGGCAGGGACACCTTCCACTATCCCAAGCTGCTCCAAGCCCCATCCAGCCTGGCCTTCCAGAGACAGGGCATCCATGTGTTACTGTTCTTTCCTACTAAAACTGAATTTTGCCAGTCACAGCAATGCATATAGTTTAAAATGTAAATATTCTCAATTTACTGGATTCAATTAATCTCCAAAAATGTTTCTACATCAATTACTTAAAGCAATTCCCACCAGTAAAAATTCATCCTAATTTTGTTTCCACATAAATTATTTATCATTCATATAAAAGGATTTTATATAAAGCTCTTCATTTAATTAAAAAAAAAAAAAACACAAAAAAAGCCCAGAGAACACAACTGTGCAATGCTTTTTTCATCTGAAAATGACAGTTTTCACAGTTTGAAAGTATATTTTGACTCACAATGTAAGAGCATTGCAAATTAATGCTTGCACAAGCACACAGAAAGGATGGTTCATGTACATCCTACTTTTAAAATTCAGTTCCTAAAACACAACTTCTACCTGTTTATTAAGACTCAGAGAATCTTTGTGTATTGGGAACTTGCATGAAAAAGTGAAATAAAAAACCTTCTGGCGGAAGCTGGAAGGTTCTGGCCTAAGGGATACTCCGGAAACACAGAACACCTACTCAGGCACTTAATGTTGTAAACTCTTAAGAGTTAATATAAAAATCGACTCCTTTTGCTTATTTCTTCAACAGAAGGCACCAAACACACGGTTGCTGTCAACGCCATAAATGTCAGAAGTTGATGGGCAGTGATTTAAATACCAACTTTAAGATATTTACTGTACAGTTCAACTGCTCTTGGGTTGGTTTAGGAATCCCCAGCAGCACACGAGGCAGTGAGGTGTCTCACGGACATGGGAGGTGAAAAGACAAGTGCTCCACAAAATTTACTATGCAATTTATTTAACTTAGTAAGAAAACTTGCTGTGTCATTCTGAAGCATGAATTTCACAGCCTCTGTTTTCACAAGCTTTTTCAGGAGATTATAAGTAGCAAATGTTAAGGAAAAAGCAGCCTTGCAGCATTACAGGCAGGTTGTACAAACTTTCAGGAACTTTTAGTGAGGGAAAAAAATCCTAACTGCAACAACAACAAATGTACATTGAAATAATATCTTAATTTCATCTAGAAATATATATAATAGAGAGATTCCTTAGAACATTAAAGACAATAATCTGTTATTAATTAAAGCAATTACTTTTCATGGCATATATTCTAGTCACAAAAGAGACACATGAACTAAATGACTTTTATAATTAAACAGAAAGTTTCAGATAATCACAGAATCACAGAATAAACTGAGTTGGAAGGGACCTACAAGGATCAAGTCCAACTCCCAGCCCTACACAGAACCATCCCCAAGGGTCACACCATGTGCCCCAGAGGATTGCCCAAAGGCTTCCTGAGCTCTATAAATGGTGTTTGTTCCCAGATAATCTCATGTCATCAGCATGTCAGTGAAGTGCTTTTGCAAGTGCCTGCACTGGAGCCGCGTGGCACCGGGCAGTGGCACTGCTGCTGCCCTGCAGTGCCAGCCCCAGGCGCTCTGGAGATCTTCCAGACCCATCAAAAACCTCACTCAATTTGTTTCAGTGACAAGAGATAAAAATACATCACATCCGTACTAAGCCATGTCAAACACTTCACCGAAGTTAAAACAGAGCAGTGGATGTTGTTTACCTCGACTTCAGCAAGGCTTTTATGTCCCAGGACATCCTGAACACACAGAGACTTCACAAATACCCATCACACTCACTGCTGTCACTGGGGTTTTTCTGCGTGCTTGCTTCACTCTGCCGTCCCTGCACATCACTGACTACAGAGTTCGATAACTTTTATAAGAATAAACAATTTCCCTTTTCATTTTAAGTAGATTAAATTATTTTTAAACAGGTAACACTGTAAGAATAGGTTTTATAGCTGCCTGCTATTGGAAAATCTCCTAACTTAGTTTTAAGAGTTGTTTCTCTGTCAATCTATAACATCTAACGTGGGATTACCTGGTTTCATACTGCAAAGCTACACGGTTGGTTCCCCCCCCAGTTACAAGGCAGAGCCTTTAATAACATAAGGCTAACAAAGACAGGGATTGAGAATGTTTGAGAGACTAAAATTATTTTACTCCAAGTTACCACACAAAATAGTAATAAAACTGCAGCTATTTTGCCACAAAAACATACAGTGGAAAAGTTAATTATTAGAAAGAACTAAACATGTATGAGAGAGCACTACGGCTTCACAAACATAAAGGAATGACTAACATATTCCATTATGCAAATGAATTCAAAGATATTTCACAACTGATCAGCTAGGAGGGACATAATGATTTATAATTCAAATAACTGAGCTTTGAAATCAAATTGGACTAATATATTTCAAAATATGCAAACCTGGAATAAGTGTGAAAGTAATGTAAACCATGATACCAACCCAAATAATTTGTTGCCTTTGTTGTTGACACCTTCTTATGGTTTTTCTTCTTTTTTTCCTGTTATGTAGTGCAGTTGCTGAAATTATGGTTTACTTTTAATTCCACATTATCCTTTAGAAAAAGATGATAATACACATAAAAAAATAAAGATACGAATTTCTAAGACTGTGTAAAAGCTGACTGGTGTACAGGAAAGTACTGAAATGAAAAAAATTATTATTTTAACCTTTCAGGCTAGCCACAATTTAATCTATTTCAAATACTGAAAATTGATCCAGTGGATCTAGCATCTTAACAATACGCTATTTCTTTCAAAGCAATATATACTTAATGTCTTTTAAAAAACCCCTGATATAATGTGAAAAGGCCAAAGTTTGCAATGCCAGGAAGTAGTTATAAACTACTTCATATGTTTGAAATAAAAAGTACTTCAGTATTATTATTAAAAAAAACCCTATTGGTAGAGTTTTTAATAGGAAAAAAATACATATCTTTAAAAGCCAAAATGACCAGTGAAATTAGGTTGTACATCATTTTCTGGGAAAAAGGAAAAACAGCCTCGACAGGTGTAATTTATCATTTTTCTGATTTAATACCAAAGAAATATATTAAAATAATAAAAAGAATCCTGAAATCCTCAAAATTTGTAGTGATAAATAGCCCTCCCTGTCTTTATTGCATTATGCCTACTAACAGAAATATTGCATGGTGGATTTCGCCAGACAAGGACGATTATTTTCCAATAAAAAGTTGCATATTAAATTCCAGCATGAAAGTGGGTGTCTAATACTTTTGAAATCTTTTATGGTTTGCCAGGGAACACAATTTTAAACTTAACTAATACAAGCTCACGCTGAAGTGAAGCAGCATTAAAGCTGCTTGGCACAAGCCCACCCCTCTTAGCAGCAGAGCCACCATTCTCAGAATCATTGTAATGGAATACACTTGGGGTATTCGTGTTTTCAGCTAATCTCTCTTTCTGCTGGTCTTTCAACACTTCACACTGCTGGTAAAGAAGTTTATTCATGAGGACAGTGCTGCTGTACGTCCTGAGCATGCAGAGGGGTCTAAAACCACTCTGGCAACAGTTAGCAAGTTTCTGCAAAGAAAAACCCCACAATTTCATCACAGTGTTAATCTTAAGGAGAACTTAGGTTATTAAATATCTACTTTTTCATCCTTTCTAGGTCCTGATATTATTACATGCATTTCATAAGCAGGAACTCATTTATTGCAAATATACTGTAAATAATGTGAAAGCTACCCAGACTTTTCAGCCTTGGAAAGTATTATTTGCACCAAGAGTGTATCCTGACCCTACTTTTGAGGAGCTCCCATGGGAATTCATGCCTTTGCAAGCCTCCAGAGGACAACAGGAAATGCTGAATGCTTGCTGGCTGTAGCAGCAGTGCGAGGCTGGTTCCATCAGCAAACGCACTTCCAGGAGCAACCAGGCAAGCGCTCGCAGCCAGGTGCCTGTGTTACACTTCATGGGGATTCTGGAAGTGTTTTGAATCCTACAGAAGCAATAAGTATCTAGCAGAAAGGAGGAGAGAGCTCATTAGTTCCTTCATAAATCTTGTTAATGAAATAAATGTCTCTCATTCTGTTTTTGTTGAATTCCTTAGCAATGTTTCAAGTCCTTTCCAGTCTGATTTCTGTGATGCCATGAGAAAACAAACACATGCATATTTAAAATATCAAGTTAGCTGCTTAATGGTATTTCAAGTCAGCATATGGAAGTACACCTTGTATGGTTTTCATTAAACAAAATTCACTTACAGAATGTGAAAACCTGCACTCATCTTTCAACCTAAGGAAATATATTAAAATTATTCTTACAATATTAGAGTTTTATGGAGAAATAAAATGATACCAATTGTCATATTCCAGGTGCCTTCCCCTCTGTTTGTGTAACAACGCGCTCTAGAAAATTACTGAAAAGTTGCTTTCATGAGCCCTGGTGGTTTATTATTATTATTATCTGTCACATACCTCTAAATATTGTGTCGTATCAAACACTGCTACTGGGGGGAGGGTTTCAATCTTCTTGATTGACTGACTGAAAATTCCAAGAACAAACATTCTCCTGCAACTTATGGTAAGTGAATATGAATTGGAATAAGCTACACAAGGTTTGCAACAGAGAGCAAGTTAGCATCCATGACTGGGTAGGAATTTCAAACAAATATCTGAACCCAGATGAAAATCCACACATAAAGTCATGGCTGTTTTACCAGTGACACATTGAGGAACTCAGAATCAGGCAATGACATGTTCAGAGGCTTGTGTTTGAGATCCAACACATGCTGCATATCTGAGTTGCCTCACCCTCCAAGTAGAACCAATCCTCTTCTCAGCTGCCAACAGAATCAATCCTGTTCCCAACACTGTTGAACTCATCAATGGTATTGACTTCAAGAAGTTTAGGAATGGGACAGATGAGCACAAGCACATAGTTACATGATTCTCTTTCGTTGGTAAGAAGTAGGTAGAAATAAGCACACTTTTTAAAAACTATGCATAGAAAAAGATGAACCAAAATGAATCAATATTCATACCCCAATTTGTTTAAGTATGTGACATGCAAAAGGACAGAAGTCTCATATTAATTTTTGCATTATTATTTTCTAATAATATGTTGTGCCATACCCACAGGGCTTGGAGCACCCTGGGATAGTGGAAGGTGTCCCTGCCCATGGCAGGGGAGTGGAATAAGATGATCTTTAATGTTCCTTTCCAACCCAAACCACCCTGTGATTCTATGATTATATTACAAATGTATTTCTGTGATAGGTCTTAGAATTTTTCATTTATGAGACAGAAAATGCTACAAAAACGTCACATTATTTTCCTAAGCAAAGGGATCTAAACTTTTTTGCAAAATTGTGACAAATTAATTAATTTTTTTTAAAATCTGTTATCAGTCATAATGAAATAAATTATCTGAAGCTTACCCTTACTTATATCTATCTCACTCATTTTCCATCACAATATCCGTCCACTTAAATCATGTAGTATTTATCTGCCTAACTCTTCACAAAATAAAAGCAAATTACTACGAAATCCATAGGAAAATTTCCATAGGAGTAAAGGGGCACAGACAAACTATGGGCCAGTTCAGAGAGCTACTGACGTACCCAATTCCCAGTGACACTCTACCCCGCAGTTCTTGTACTGACCCATAATTCTCCCCTTCCCCACACCAAACACTTAACTGAACTCGAGACACTGCGTTTCCCAACTGCAACCCCTCTCAGACACAGAAGCACACTCTGATTAACAACCAGTGCTACAGGATAACACCAGTCCTATCACCAATCCTCGGGGAACATCTCGTCAAACCACTCGCCACTGCAGACAGCAAACTCAGAGTCAGCCCTGCGGTGAAACCCGGCAGCTCCACTGCCTTCCGCAGGTTAAGGGTGGGACGTGGGGCAGGGCCAGGACCCCGGACAGCTGCTGTGCTGTGCCTGAGTCAGAGGTACCTGCCATGGAACCTCCTGTGCCCACCTGCTCCACTCAACAGGAGGTGAAGAGGCGGCGTTTTCCTTCAGATGAAAGGGGTAAACTGAAGCCAGGGAAGTGGAGGAATGTAATTTTTAAAGTGAGGTTACAGAACTCCAGACTGGGTCAGGCTGGAAGGGCCCACAAGGGCCTCACCTGGTGCCACCTCCCTGCCCCAGCAGGGCCATCCCAGAGCCCAGGGCACAGCAGTGTGCCCACCCAGCTCTGCCATGTCCCCAGGGAGGGACACTGCACAGCCTCTCTGCACAATCTGCTCAGGGCTGGGCACTGCCCAGGGCAGGAGTTCTGCCTCCTGTGCAGGTGGAACTTCTGGGAATCAGTTTGTGCCTATTGCCTCCTGTCCTATTTCTGACACCACTGAGCAGAGCCTGGTCCATTCTCTGACACCCTGCATTTGGATACCGGCCCCTTCAAATAAAAAGGCCCCATGGTTTCCTGGCTTGGAAGCCCTGGCACCAATTCCTGACCACGACATCAAATTCACAGAATCACAGAATAAGCTGAGTTGGAAGGGACAAGGATCATCGAGTCCATCTCTCAGCCCTGCACAGAACATCCCCAAAAGTCACATCACGTGACTGAGAGCATTGTCCAAACACTCCTTGAACTCTGCCAGGGTGGTGCTGTGACCGCTGCCCTGGGAGCCGGGTGTGCCTCAAACTCTCAGCCCAATGGGTCTGTCCAGCTTTGCACAGCTCAGGTCCCTGTGTGTGGAACATGCACAGTGACTCTCACCTTCAGCTGTCACACCCATTGCTGACAGACCATGATGTAAGAGATTGCACCAGCACCAGCTATTAACACTGTGATAGAGCAGGATTTCAGTTTTGGGAATAGAGAATCTGGGGAAGAGATGTTAAATGCCTTAAAATCAGCACTGATCAGGGTTTTACGTATTCACAGGCTAAGGAATGTATACAACACATAAACGATTTTTTTTCAGAAGTTACAAACGCAATAACGCAGTTTAAAGCATCTAAATGTTTAGGATTATTTGCTCAGGAAAAGGCATGTAACAATGCAATTACCGAAGCAATTCCTCTATTTAAATTTATGGATAGACATTGATTTACTTTATAAAATCTCTATGAAGAGCTATAGGGGTTCAGATTGCCTTAAAGAAATAGCCCATTCTAACAAGTCCATAATTCACAGTTTATCCCTACTATGGGGAGTTCTGGAGATGTTTATAGTTGCACTAAATCCTTAACAAGTATATACCATACAAAGCAATAGAAAGGAATTTGAACTACCCAGACTTGACACCAATATCAAAATCATAAAAAGGCTATTTTGCAAAAGAGCAAAATCTTTGTCCTTCACTTACAAGACATTTAAAGAAAAACAAGAAGCCACAGTGACAACTTGGAGAGAAAATTCAAACTGTGTAAAGACGTCTCTCCATCCAACATTCAGGGTACTTTTGCCTACATCTGTTCTTTCGTTTCAGGGCTGTATTTGGATGCTGGAAGATGGAGAAATAATATAAAAGCTAGAAAGTACTCGTGAGTGAACAGAGGCAATCACAGCAATTCCCATTTCTGTTTCTGCCTTGCCAGTATCAGGCAAGATGAAACACACATAAAACATCCTATTTTAAGAAACATTTGCAAAACTTTATAAGTATCTGAGAAAACTTCTAAAGATCTAGAGAGGAATCTCATAATACAAAAAGCAGTTTCCCAGCATGTAAGGAAGAGAAGCCAAGGAATGAAAGAGCAGAAAAATTTACAGGTCTCAGAGAAATCACGGCAAGACAGCTCTTAAATCCAAGCACCAGTGTCCCTGTATCTTTGTCACTCAAGTGATTTAGCGATTTAAAAGATGAACTAAATGTAACAGAGACAAAGGAAACAACCATGAAGTTCCAGATGAGTCACGGAAAACAAGAGCTTCATCAAAAGCTGCACCAATGCCAAATTCACCAAAACATCTACGGGAGATGAGCACTGATGTACAAAAAGAGTGGAAATAAAAAATGGCAGCATATTCCCAATTTCAGTAACAATACTAGTATCAAAATTCTGAACTATTCACAAACACAAACCCAAAAGAGAGTAACACTGCTCCGAAAAGCTAGGAAAACCTTGTAAGCTTATATAAGAATTAAATGAATTGGGAATGTAAAGTTACGAACAGGCCGCAAGTTAAGGATATTACAAATGTAGGTGCATTACAGAAATCATAAAGATGAAAAAAAAATCGTGCATTTTAAACAAAAATTTCAAAGTTGCTTAAGGATGTGCTAACCAGTTCCCATTACAGTGCAAGAAAAATGGGCCTCCAAATCCCCTGAAAAGACTTTGAAAATCTGTTCCTTATGTGGTGCTGAAGTTTCAGTAAAAACACAGATAGCAATCTGTTGGCAAGAAAGCTCTGTACAGTCAGGTTTTAATTATTTCTGACAGATTATCATCACTTACCCTGAAAGCTCTTGGTGGCTCAGGGATGCCAGCGAGAGCATATCAGCAGTGGGATATATACTTTTCATTAGAGCTGGACAAAGGTGAATAGTTAAAAACTGCACATTCTATCATGAGTAAAAATACTGAGTTTTCGTTTGCTATAATTCAAGGAGCCATTTCAGTGTGAGTGTTCTGAAAAATATTCAGAGATGCACACTTAAAAGTTGTAACATGGAAAATCCCTCTACTCACACATGTATGTGCATTCACCATAGTGGCATCCAACGGCAACGTTTGGACATGCATCTTTTATTCATGTTTCACTTATTTTATCATGACCGAAAATACTAAATACTTGGGAAAATATTTTGTAAATCCACCTCATGATAAATCATTTCCATGTGATTTTGATAATAATGGAAAATGGAAATACAGCCATTAATGGATATTCTGGCTACATAAAACTCTGTCCCCTCAAAAATGGTTTAACAGGAATTCAGTAAAAGGCACATTCATTAACTTCCAAAGGAAAGGTGGTAAAAGATCTAGGATCTGATGGGACAGTAGTACTTGGAACTACAGTCTGAAGGTCAAATTGACAAATCTCAAAATATTCCTGTTTGTTGAAGAGTACTTATTTCATACAGCTTTAGTCCATGAACAGAACAGTGGCTACTGGTAGCTATGACACAAGTATTTCAAACTGTTTTCTGTTAATGAATTGAGTTTGACCACCAATCCTCCACTGCAAATCTGACACTAGTGAATTCAAAAGAACAGGTTAAAGCTACATGGCAAAATCCATCAAAATATTCCTGAGCTCACACCGGACTTCAGAAAACTAGAAATTCCATGTGTCCAGCAGTAAGCAATCACAAGAGGTTAAGTGTTTAATTGCGGAACAAAAAATATCTAGTATGTCCTGAGAGACCACAACTTGTTTCATTAGCATGAATTCCATTGCTATGTTTACTCCTCACACCAAGTACAAAATGCTTCCTGCATGCATCCTCCACTGGATTCTTTAATGGCAAAGTGGAAGGAAATAACTGACAACGTCTTTTGATCATCCCACAGTGCTAATGGCAGGTTAACACAAGGTGCTTTGTCCAGCACTTTGGGATTTGAAGCACTGGGTGTCATTATTCAGACCAGACCACTCTGAGGCATAACTCCTCTATCCCACATAATGCTTGGCATTAACAAGGCAGGGACGAGACACCGTCAAACACTGTGCAGGTACTACTCAAGAACATCACCACTCAGCAAAGAGCACACTAGAAATTCCCCAGAGTTTCCTTTTAACCTATTGTTGAGGAATAACATCTTACAAATATCACCTACTTAAAGAAAAAGTGGATCTGTAGGCTAAGACAGAAGAGTAGATAAGTGGTATGTAACCTGTGGTTATAAAGACTCACTACATCCACAGGAGGAACAGGTGAATGGGCTCACAGTCAGGGATCCTGCCTGCTGCTGCTACAAACGTGCTAAGAACATCCCCTGTAACAGAGCACCAGGAACGCTGCCAGACTGGATTGCCCCATCAGACCGCCAGGTTTGGATTATATATTTCAATATGTTATGATTTCACACCCAGAATTTCCACTTGGCATGCTACCACTGGGAAGAAGACCCTTTATTTTAATTGCCACAAACACAGCTGTGTTTATCCAGGATTCACAGGTACCTCTTACAGCCACTCAGTGAAGTGTTCATGTCAGGCTGCAGCATCCATTCTGTTAAATATGATCTTCAATCTAATCAATGAACAACTCATAGTTTTATGAAAACACAGTAAGCCATGAGGAAAGAGAAAATAAAACTACAGTGTGTAATCTAAAAAGCAGCACTGATTTTTGCTTATTATGTACCTTATTTTCTTATAAAATCTTCCATGTAACACTAAAACCCATTAACACTAAACTCCTTAACAGGAAGAAACTATTTTTTTTTAACTTAATTTACAGTAGTTGTGCAAACACAACGCTATCCAATCAAAACACAGGTAGGACTGCTCATACAACTCGTTAAATAACGTTATTTCTTCAACTGGCAAACATAACAGAGAATTCCTCTCAATGGTAGCAGTGAGTAGCAAGAGAAGAAAACTGATGCATCTGGTATCCAAAGAACAGTCCTCTGCCTCCTTTTTGCTCAGCTGTTTGAGTTTCACTGCAGTTTGAAACAACCAACCAAAGCCCAGCCATCATGCACCATGGTATGGGCTGCCTCCAGAAACTCCACAGTAACACCATCAGTATTTTTCCATCCATCACCCTCCATTTACCTGTCTTCAAAGACTACTCCAGATAAATATCAAGGTTGGATGCGTACTACTGTTATCCTGAGGCAAGATACAACACTCAGCTTCTGCTTTTGAGGAAGCAAAGCGTTTATGCCTTGTATTCCACAGAAAAGTTAAGTCATATCAGAAAATGACCTTGTTTTAATTGCTGCTATTTCTCAAGGTTGGCTGCCATGGCAGCAAAGACAAGTCCTGTTCAGTACTGTCTGAGCAGGTCACGGCCAACCTGGTGACACCAGCAGAGAGCTTTGTCCAGCAGGCCAAAGTCTACTGGAAGTGTTTAAAGGCCCTGTAAGTCAGACTCAGAGGACATGAAGCAAATGACCAGATGCAGCATCTTCCTTACTGCAGAATTAAGAGGTGAGACCCTTGTTGCTCCTTCTCCAGGCACACACGGATCTCACTGCCTCCTGGGGACTCACAGATTTTTTAGTGTATATTCACAGTTTTTCAGAGGGATCATTTTGTTTTGCTTCAAGAGCAAAAGTGATTTTAGATGAAACTCTTTTTGTGTCAGGAGAAATCAGCAACTATCATGAAGGCCATATGTAATAAAAGACAAAATCCTGGTAATTCTGCTGCCCGCCAAGGAAAGCTGCTGCAGCAGAGGCATGAGAAAAAGGTATGTTTTCCAGAGTAATTGTCTAGGAATATTCTTAAGAGAGAGTACTGCAGCACTTACCTGCCAAAATAACACATCATGTTATTCTGCCAGATGCCAGAGGTGTGAAGACAGATGATGACAAGGCCTCTTGTCTCCTTCAGTGTAAGGACTTAGGATCCTCCTCTATGCATCTGTATTTTTAAGATAGTAAAATCTGCCAGATCTTGAATAAAAAAACAATCCAAAAGAACCTTCCCAAAACACAGGAAGATTAGTTTAACTTGGTCAGTTCCCCACCTGAATTGCCATGAATCTTTACAGGTAATTCCACACCCAAGGGTGCGGGAAGGAGAGGGGAGGGATGGGGGCTGTTTATGCCAGGCTGTCAGTGAATGAGAGTCTGACATCTCAGCTCTACCCCCCATAAACCGTTTTGAGAAGGGACACGGGCACTGTGGAGGAAATACTGAGCTGCAACTGTTCACTTAGAGGCCTGCAGTAAGGTATGGTCTTCAGAAAATAGGATATGGGTCCTTCTGAAGATGGTTATCCCTTACTTCAAACAGTTTAAACTCACAGAAAACATTTTTCCAGCAAAGAGCAAACTTAACAGCATGTTAAAGACAAAACTAACAACATAGAGAACACAACCCAAGCACAAACTTACATTTTTGTCATAAATGCTTCCAGAACATGGTTGTCACCTGTTATTCCCAAGACTTCTGACATTCAGGCCTACACCTGGAAACAAACATTTCAACACTAACATATTATAGGTATTTACTAGTATCAACATTTCCGTTTATTCTAAAACCTTCCCCAATTTGATTCCGCAGGAGAAAAGCACAGGCATAAGTGCCTGTCCATCCAACCTACGACCCTAGAAGATGAAGCACTTGCAAGAGATGGCTTATCCACTCTCTGATAGTGTCCTGGGATGTGGGGACTGAGGCTTTTACTTGCCCTTACAAACATTTCTTCCCACAAAAGAGAGCAAATTTTCACATTCAACTCACTCTGCTGTTGTCAGAACAATACAGCCTCTGTTCAAAAAGCTGGTTCATTATAGAAAATTACAAAGGGATGGAGAAAACATCTTTGTGTTAGTCTGTCCTCTGTGGGATGTGATTCAATGCTGTCCTTGAGCTTGCAAGTTCTTGCACTGCTGGTCATAAAATCTGGTAACCTTGGTACTCTTCAGACATTGTTTTGTTTTCTTGAATGGAGAACAAGGGCTTTGGCAGCCCAATAGCTTGCAGTTGTGTACCTGTCCCCATTATTTCAAGTCCAGGACACCCATTTCTGGGTGGGTTCTCCCAGCACACTGCCTGCCAGACCCAGCTGTGGGTAACGTGCAGCTGCAAACGCACAGGACACACCAAGTGTTTTTTTTCCATTCTGTGTAATCTTCATAAAGTTTTCCAGTGGTTTTAGTAGTTTAATATTTAGTTCAGATAAAAACATTTTGTGGGGTTAAATCTACTTCAGAGACAGAAAGGTGACAATAGTGCAGAGCTGCTGTCCAAACCTGTGCCAGCCGCCCCCTGCGCTCGGGAGCTGCGCTTTGCTGGGCACGTCCAGCACTCAGGGGTGTCATTGCAGCCATTCCAACCCTTGGGGACCCTGACTCGAACATCCCGGGCTGCATGGCATTGTGCCTGCTGATGGGATCAAGGCAAGCAGCAATGAGGTGTGCAGGGAGAGAGCACCAGCACAGCTCAGCTGCCGCTCCCAGCGGTGAAAGCCTGGTGCCATCTACTGCCAGCTCCCTTCCCTGACATCCCCGTCCCCATTCCCATCCCCACTCCCCTCCCCATCCCCGTCCCCGTCCCCATCCTCGTCCCCGTCCCCGTCTCCATCCCCATCCCATCCCCAGACTCGGGACATGTGCCACTGCACCCACCCTGCTCGCACCAGCCTCCCCTCTGCCAGTGATGTAATCCTGGGACTTGGCTTAAAAACCAAATCCCCAGTGCTCTACCTCTGAGGCAGTTAATAATAACAACAACAACAACAACAATTGTATTTTCACATCCCAAAGACTTTAAATTCCAGCATAATAAAGGCATGAGTAGGTAAACTTGCCGCTCTAACCAGAAATCGTACCAAAATCAAGGGTAACTTAATTTGTAAGCTAATTTATCCTTTTATAATTGTATGAATGTAATTTTTGGTGACAAAATCAGTAGTGAAAGGACAATCAAAGTATGAAAAAAAATAGCACTATATAATACAATCTTTAAATGTTACAAAACAATGTTCACACTGTAAATGGGAAGTTATTGCTTATGGTAATTAAGCATAGCAAAAATAATATATTGAAATATAAAAATAATACCTTCCAATTAAAATAAAAATCCACTCCCTAAACAGTGAACTGTTGAAATGCCACAGCAGCTGCAATTTTAGCAATGTTTAGGAATTTTTGTATTTGGTATCATGACAAGAAAAAAGGGGTAGCAAGGAGTGCAAAGCCATCAGCAGCCACCCATGTCTGTTCCGAGCCTCCCTTCCTGCTGCGGGAGCGCTGGGAGAAGGGAGCCAGCCCGTCTCGTGCTCTGCTGTCAAACCAGGCTCTCCCCACATCCGAGTTTAACAAATAAAATACTAAAACAGCAGTCAGTGTTGACAAAGAGCAGTGCTTTAATCCACAATTATCCTTGTAACTCTTACTACTCCTTTTATCATCCATTAGCTTTGACTCCCATTATCCCATCAAGAACTGTGTCAACGCTTTTGTCCCTGGGGATTTCCCACACTACTAGGATCTGACAGACAAGCCTGAGTGCTAAGCAGGATCATTACCTCTTAAATCCACTTATCTGATCCACTGAATAGTAAATTGAAAAGCTCATTAACAGCAACAATCTGATTTGTTTTCACGTGTGACAGGGTCATTCCAAGTCAGCATGAATATAGCACTCGCAATAAAAACTACCCCATCTGTAGTGTGGCACATTGTAAGCTAAAATAAATATGATATTTTAAACACCTTCTGCAAAATCATTTTCAAAACCCACACATGCTCTTAGCATATAAAAATAGAAAAGTAATCCCCTCCCACCATAGCAATGCAATGCCCCTGGACTTCTAAGCGCTATGAAAAATTAATGATAAAGCATTTTGGACGTGTAATAATAAAACACACTTCAACAACAAAGGCTGTGCTACATATTCAAAAGGCGGAGAGAAACCCTGCTGAAAGGGGTCAGGAAAAGCTGTAGACCTCTGCTTAGGTCCTACAGGGAGCCACGGGGGTGAGGGCAGCAGAGGCTGCGGAGCTCAGAGCCACACACCCCGGGGCTCCTCCCTTCACACCTCTCTGTCCTTCCAGCAAGAAGCCCAAGGCTTTACACTCTCACTGCCCTCCAGACACTTCCAGTGAGGAGCAGGGAATCAACTTGAACCCTTGGTTCAAGACTCCTGGAAAACAGTGGCACAGTAAGTCCCAGATCCTTATAACTGCAAGATTTACAACCTCAAAAAAGAATTCCGTGTCAAGACAGTGCTGTGCGACTAAGCCACGTATGGCCAAACATGTCAGCCAACAGGAGAACACCGCACCATCCCCAGCTCAGTTTTACACACCTGTGACCGTGGGGGAACAGCCACAGAAGGGGCAATGTTAGGCTATGATGTTCCACAGCTCCAGAACCCCAGGTGCCCACTCAGGATCCTTGATGCAGGCTGAAGCTGGGAGCACCACTGCACTCAGTCCCCAGTGGCACTGCCGTGTTCAGAGGGGACAGCAGTGGCCATGGCAGTGAAGAGAAAGAACAGACCAGCAAAACACCTTCAATACTAATCAGTAACAATTTCAAACATATCGAACCAAGTGCGAAAGCAGAGGATCCAGGGATCTTTCTTCTTCCGGTTTGTACCGTTAAAACCACCTCAGTGGAATCAGGACGCTGAAGGAAGACAGCAGATTCACAAGCTCTGGTGCCAGGGAATTTTTTAATTATCCAGCAAATCTTACAGAATGAGAGAAAGATTAGGTTTGGAAGGGACCTTAAAGTCCATCCAGTCCCATCCAGCCCATGGCAGGGACACCTTCCACTATCCCAGGCTGCTCCAAGCCCCATCCAACCCGGTCTTGGACACCTCCAGGGATGGGGCAGCCACAGCTTCTCTGGGCTTACCAGTTGTTCAAGTTACATAAACATACACTTCCCGACTCCTTGAACTGTCCCAAAAGGACAAGAAAATAAAACTGTGGAAGCAATGTTTAATAAAGCAAAATACTTGCATGTAAATACAGACCAAGAAAACAGAAATAACTCAGTAATCACACCAAAACTTTATTTCCCCATCTTCCCTACTCTTTGGCCTTAGATACGTTTAACTTTGCTTTGCCTTTGGAGGTCTTCTCTTCTTGGCACTATCATTATAACTCTGAAGAAGCTAATTATATCAATTCTTAAATGTGAAGCAGATTACAGAACTGGGAAGCTCAGAATATGAGTTCCTAAAGGTTGTATGGCTCTGTAATGACAGTCACAGAAATTCAATAACAGCACTGTATGGAATGTACTCAAACACACCCCATGAAACAAATTAAAACAGAGCAATGAATCTCTCACACTGTGCAAATAAGAAAACACAAGAAAATGTTAGTTTCTATAGTTTTCATATGGGCTATTATAATGAATTAAGATTTTGGATAATGAATCTTCAGAAAATTACAGTAAAGTTATTACCCGTAGGCACGGCGTAAATGCTAAAGATATTATAACTTCCTTGAAGCTCTCCAGGCCTCGCTGCAGAGAACTATCACTGCAACATTAAAGCATTTTGTCATGAACACTGAGGGCAAAACCAGACCTTCACCACATTTACCCCAGCCTGGCAGAGCTGAAGCACATGTAGCACACAGAGGGGAGCCCGTCTGTCCCCATGGTCCTTTTGGGAACCCAGGCAGTGCAGGGGTGACTGCCACAGGGTTCTATCCCCCCACCTCCCTGACTAACACCCCTGGGCAGCACCCACCAAACCTCCACACTAATTGCAAGGTGGCATTCTTGGTACTGAGTGCCAAAACACATTTTGTAATTTCCCCTACTTTTTAAATCACACTCAGGTATTTTGAATTTTCAGCACTTAAAAGCTCCATTATCACACAGCAGAAATCCAGCTTCCACATCCCACAGACAGCTTCAGGAAATGGGAACTGAATCCCCTAATTGGACTATGAAGGTGCCAGATCATTCATCTTTATCTCCTGATCAAACTGAGGGCTTCAAAAGCCCTGGCTTTTATCTCCTCTCCTTAGCAGAGGAAAACCTTGGTCACTTCCACTCCTGACCAGCTGTCTTAAAAAGGCAGCATCTCAAAATGCTCTTAACTCAGAGCCTAAACCAAGAGAATGAGCTAATCTGTTGGTTTAGAGTAAACTCTCTAAATGAAGAAACTCTCCAAAACAAGACATAAGGAAATGCCTCAGGTAGTTCAGACAGGATCTCTGAAGATTCAGGTGGGCTCTCAGCTACTTTGTACGAAGGCTACTCTCCCATCCACTGCTATCTGCGTTTGTAACAACCAGAGCACCCACACCAACTACGTACATGAGATACACTATTTACTGTCTTACCTCTAAACCTAGCTTAAAATACTGCATAAAGTTATCCCCAACTGAAAGAGACCTACTACAACATCACATTTAAAAATCAGGAGATTGTTATCATAACTAAGTGTTCTGTTTTGGGGGAAAGGGTGAATCTGCTGTGTGGCTCATTCAGTTATGGATGTTATTTCCCTCCTAGTCTGTTGAAATACTCTGTCATCACAAGCTCAGACAGTAAGAGGTATTAACAGTTCCCACAAAGGCTGTTTTCCAGGCCCTGTTCCTCAGTCCTTCCCCATTAGTTGGAGGATTCAGAGGAGTCTGGGGTGCCAGAGTGATTAACTCCCTGCTTCCTGCTCTATAAAATGCCCATACGGTGCCAGCAATAAACCTTCTCTTACATGGAAATTGATCTCTATTTCAATTACTATCTCTCAGCTTTTATTTACTTATTTATTTCTCCTCTTCTTAATCTGAGTTTTCTGAAAATCTTGAGAGAAAGATGGACAATTCTGCTGAACTTATTCAGGAGGCCTACTATGAACTAACTGCTCTTATTACTGATGCAGCATGAGAAGCATTCTCTGTGAAAAACAAAGAAGAAGAAAAAAGAAATGGGTTTATCTGCTAGGTTTTCAGTTAGCCATTAGTTAAAAGGATGCTTAGCTTTAAAAGCCTTGTTTAGACTTTCATTTTCGTAAAGCACTGTTAGAGAGTTTTAATTCCACTGTCTCTTGTGTTCCCCTTCAGGGCTTAAAGAACAAATATTATAGTGAAAACAGAAATACTATTAACAGCTGTTACTTTTTGAACATCTTCCAGAAGATTTTTAGCTTTCGAAGCACAGTTCTGGGCTGCACTTTTCCATCAGAGCTATACACTGCATTGCAGAAATTCAAGCCATGTATGCAGTCAAGGACTTGCTTAACAATAAACCAAAATGCTGGTTCAGAATCCTCGATGATTGAAATGAAGCACTACCGTGCAGCTACAAGAGTAGATCTGTGCCAGTCACAAAAGATACAGAATTACAGGTACTTGAATAGCAGCAATTGACACTCTGACTTGCCCCTATAACTATTACAAGTGTGCAGCTAAATTTTATTCAGATGCAATTGTAGCCAAATGAGTGGCCCACTCAGCATACTTATGTGCAATAAACCCCAACGCTAAAGAATCAAACTCAGTTTTGCACTTAAAAACAAGCAATAAACGTCAGTGCTGCTTAGTATAGCTCTAAAATTTCTATATCCAAAACTATTCCACTGTACTGACTAACATCACTGCAGGTGTTCTGCATCTCCAGATCAAGCCTTAAGCACATGAAATTCAGCAGGATCACATCTACTGAAGAGGTTTTGCACCAGGGTTGTACATGACAGTGCTTTTGCACATTTATCCCAGGGCATAAGGAGAGGTGTTACAGCCACCACAGCTAATACCAGCAATTTGAACAACCCTCTTTGGCAAGCCAGAAATAAGATAATTGTTCAACATAGGCCAGCTCCTCTGAAATACTGGCAGCATTGCCTCTAATTATAGACATCTGTCATTGCTAGCCACTCAGTAGTAACCCTGACATCAATATACAACTATAACACCACACTGCCTGCAGGCACAGCAATGGGAGCCAGATCCGAGAGGCGGGCAATCATCTGCCTCATCCAAACTATCTGTCACAGCTTCCTAGCCACAAATAGCTCTTACGTTTTGTATCCTTAGGATAATATGTTGATTTATTTTAGATCCTCTAATATTTACAGTCAAGGCCATCTACTAAAATACAGAAACAAACCTGATGGCCAATGGAGGCAGTTACTGCTCAAAATCACCACGGAAGGCCATAGCTCACGGCTCCTGCGGCTCCCGGAATGGGCACCTGTGTCCAAACTTCCCCTCCCCAAAATCACACCTGCTCATTTCCGGCTGCAGGGCACAGGTAAGGCCCTGCTCTCATCAGCCCACGTTTTCCCAACCAACCTGAAGGAATATTTTCAGTTTGAACCTGGAGAATATCTGTGCCAAACCGAGCACAGAAAGTTCCAGTACCCCAGCGTTCCCCGTGTCAGTACAGAGGAAAGAAGCTCTGCAGAATTATCTTCAACATGCAATTTTGAAACAGAAATTGCAATACTATAAAGTATGGGTACAGATTAAATACTTCACCAGTGCTTAGAGGCAAGCTGACATACGCTGCTAACCAAGAAATACAGTTTCTTGAAATGCACAGGTAAACATGGAAAATTCCCTTTTTATTCTAAGGTGAAAATTACACTGAAAACCTCAGTCTCTATTTTTTGGTCTTCATTTGAAAATCCATCTCAGAAAGGGGCAAAAAAGATTGTAGGTTTAAACTAATTAGGAATTAACTTCCTTACAATTATCTTAATTTGTTATTAACAAAACCAAGATTTCTTAGTATGATTCACAACAGCCTGTGCTGAAGAGAAACTATTAATTACTCGATAGACAGTTAGCTTTCAAGTGAGCTGCATTTTAAAAACCTCCTTTAAAATACAATTGCTAAATGCCTTACAGTGCTGTAATGTGAGACAGGTTCAAATCTTATTACTTCACTGAAATTAAAACCTAAGTTTTAATACTGTTCAAGTCGAACAATGATTCCACACTTTATTGCTTTTGAAATCCCTTGATGATCATAGGAAAAAATGCCCTCGAGAAAAAGAGACTCTGTTTTCGATAAACAGAAAATACAGTTTGCACTCTTAGCCTCTTTGTCATCACAAAAAAGGATTTAATGCCAATTCTTTAAAAAAAGACTTTTTTCACAAAATGTGCACCTTGTGTGCCATTTGTAAAATCAGCTCACTTTCTTTTATTTATTACTGCAGCGCGGCAAGGCAATAAAGCAGCTACTGATAGCTAATAAATTACATGCCTTTTAAAACAATTCTCCAGCTACAAAAACTTGTAACTACAAAGGCTTACATTTACATGGTACATCGTGTGAAGTGTCTACATTTATGTTCTACTTAACCACGTAAATAAAATCTGACCCTTTATTAAACAGACCAGCAGGAACCAGGGCCTCCACGTGAGATTAAACAAAAGGTAACTTTTTAAGGCTTTCCTACAGATTTACAAAATTAAACATAAAATTTGCACCAGCAGTTCAGGTGGAAGTATTTTTAAAATAAATCACGTTTTTAATTAATGCCCTTCAAGATACCTTCAGGAAAAAAAGGTGAGCACCATTTTTCAAATTATTGCATGATAACACTGATTTACACCTGAATCTAAAATTTAAAAAAGGTTTTCAATAATAATTGCAACATATTACTGTAATATAAAACAATAATTCTCCAGCACATATCATGCAAACCACGATTTGTATTTTTATTTAAACAAAGTATCAGAGCTTTGGGAAAGCATTTCTTTGTTAAAACAGATTTAAAACAAAATCCCTGCAGTTTTATTTCATCATACATCTCTCCAAAAAATGCTTTAAATTAGACATATCTATTAAGCTTGCTGAACTGCTCTTAAGTGTTTTTGCTCCATGGCCAGCCTAGCCCTCACAGCTGGTGGCACAGAGCGCTGAGGTGCACTGTCATTGCCTTTCCATCTGCTTAGGCCGATGTGCTCAACTATTTTCATAAATTTGTTCCTTACAATCTGATTGTCTCATAAATCATTAAACTGAGCATTACATTCCTTCTAATTGTCTCTATACCATCATACATCTAAAATTCAGATACGTAGTTATAATATTATTTCCTCCACTCACAATGTTTTTTACAGCTTCTGAAGCTTTGGTTTTGCTTTGCTCACACAACTTTCCCTCTGTAGTTCCAAAATGGCAGTTCATTAATTGAGCATGAAAACAAATCTGAACTCCCTACTCAAAAAAAGGTTTAAGACATTGCTGTTCCCTGTTCAGACAACACCCCTGACAGGTTAGCACGAGATGGCAGGACCAGGAATTCCTCCCACAGCCCAGCACCCCCACAACCATCCATCACTCTGAACTGAGATGCTGTGGGGCACATCTCTCACTCCAGCCAAGCATTGCTTGATGCAAAATGAGATGGGAAATAGTTTCCCAGACACTTTTCTACTCCTTTAATCCTAGGTTTACTTTGATAATACGTATTTTCTTGTATTTTGCATCAGTGGCTAAAACACGAAGACAAAGACATTCCCTACCTAAAGCAGACAAAAACAAGGTTTAACAAACTAGGTGGCCAGGACAACAAACAAAGCAAAGCCTGTGGTTTCCTAATTCAGGTTAGTCTGTCTACTTGTGGGGATGAAATATTGGTGCAATTTTAAGATGGTAGAGAATAACGAGTGAATGAAGCCTGGTGTGCCTCTACCAGGAGGGTCCTTTGAGGAACAGGAGCCCTCAAAGTGCTGCAGAGTAGAAAGAGAATTTAACAGGACAGACCCTTAAAAACAAGACTTTGGTTCAAGAGGAGTTACAGATATTTTTAAATATAAAAACACATAATGATACTCAGACACCGAAAATTTGTCAACTCCAAATTTCACCCAAGAATTTAAGCTGAAACACAGGACACTGAAATCAGGCAAGAGCTTAGGAAAAAGGAATGGCCTGGTCTGACCTATGAGCACACAAAGTATTTGAGAGGTGTAATTTGAAGAGAAAGTTGTCAATTTAAGCTTTTGCTGAAATTAAGCAACTAAAACTACAGCCAAAATTTGACAGAGCATACTATAAGATAAGAAATTCCAAACACAAATATGCTGTACAGATAACACAGCAATAGATCCAACTCTGGATCACCAGCAGGGAGCAGAATTATAGTTACGTATTTATCGGAAAGCTTACAAAAGTAATAAAAACTAATGAAACCAATCAATCAAAATTGGTCAGGAATCTTGATCAGTGATTATTCTCAGTAACACACGGGAAGCTTCAGACTGCAGCCTTTGAGGTTAAAGTCAGAAACAAAGGGGTGACACCCTGAAGTTGTGCACAGAAAAACACAGCCTGCCTTGGCTCTGGCAGGAGAAACACAGACTATCACCCAGCTAAGAGAGAAAAATGCAGAGCACAGTAAATAAAGGCTCTCTCACCCCACAGCCGAATGAGGCACACAGCAGTGAACACAGTGAAGGACAAGGTGGCTGATGCTGAGGAGCCAAACAGGAGCTGCAGCTGCCCCAGCCCACGGCACCCACAGCAGCCCAGTGTCCTGCACTCCCCTTGGCTCCCGCAGGACTTGTGTGGCAGCGAGGTCACAGCATCTGCAGGTGCACCCAGGCTGCATGTACTGCCCTCTTTTCACAGTATGACTGATAGTAACAGTCTTTAATAATGCACAGAGCAATACTTTGGTTGGTTTTGCTGACCTCTTTAGCAAACACGATAATCTCGTCTATGCAAAGATGACGGATGCCATCAGACACAGCTGCTCTCAACAGCTGAAGAATCTGAAGAACCTCAGAAGCCCAGTGAGCTGGAAGGGTGCTGCTGGCTCACCCTTATCTTCTGAGATATTGCAAAACTAAATTTTTAGTTCATATAGTTCAGCACACATATTGAGATGATCACATTAATATCTAAATAACAATCTAAATGTTCCTGTTATTCAGCAGAAATTGGTTATTTAAGAAAATGAGTAAACTAGAATGGACTCATGCTGTTAAGAGTTCATTCAAAGGTACTCTATTCTATTAATGTTACTTAAATCATCAGATTCTGTGCACATTCTTATAAAATTTAAAATCATATGATTTTATATTGACTTACATAGTAAAGCTTTCATGTATCTTGTGATCAGCCACATTATTGTGTAGATGATATCTATACAAATCATTTAATACTTAAATTGATATAAAACCCTGCTTCAGAAATAAAACTTTTGTTCCCAGAAGACATCTTTCTCAATAGAGCTACATGCCTCAAGAAACAACTCGTCAGTACTGAGAATGCTCTGGAGAAATAATATGGAACCTTCCTCATGGCCTTCCTAACTGCAGTTCTTTTGATCCAAATTGATGCCAACTACCAACTCTTCCAACAAAGATGATACAGATGAAACCTGTGTGAAACACAGCACTGAAATACTTGGGGTATTTTTCCCCTCCTTGATTCAGAAGAATGGCAAGTGGAAGAAGACAGAAAACGGTTTGCCTTCCTCTGATGTTTAACAAAAGTGCATTTAAGTCTGAAAAGTGTACTTTAATAATACATTCCTGTAAGTGAAACAGATCCATATCAGAGAATTACTAACATTTTTGATTACTCTATAAGCACACAAAAGCAAATGTCAGAAAGACCTCTGCATAGTCTGATAAAAATAATTTTGTGAGGATGCGTGTATCGAATGAAATATGAAGCATAGTCCAAATGCTGTTTGTTCCGCAAATTTGATTTCAGGATATGGAAAATGGTTATAGACAAGATAACAGTCTCCACTGCCCCATTCTGCACACTGCCTGGGTGAGACAGCTTATCACTGCTCCTTCCTGTGCAGATGCACAGAGATGCACCAGTTGTTCTGCCTTCTACTAATCCAATTAGGTATGAAAATCACACCCCGCTAAAAACACACACTGACAAAGTCTAACACAAACCTGAACCAGATGCTCTGGAGAAAATGTTTATTTTCATTTTTGTTTTAAATACACGTTCTTCATAAGTGGAAAAAACCCCAAGCCTTCCTAAGCTCAAGCACTCCACAGATGAACCCAAGTCATACTGCTTTAAATATTAAGGTTGTGACTCTATCATTTTTTGAACACATAAGAAGCTAAGGAAGCCACGTGGCTCCTGGGGCATCTCTGGATATTATAAAAAGGAACATTCAACAATTAACAATGAATTAGCTCTTGACTTTGTCGTGTGAGAGAAACAGAGGTGTGACAGCTTTAGAACACCTGTGAACAAAAGCGACAGTTGGCCACAAGGTGTTCCACTAAGTCATCATAAAGTATGTCAGTAATACTCAGAGAATGTTTCTCCTTTCTCTCACCCAACTCCATATTCAGTGCTTTTGGCAAAATATGTTCAAACAAGAAGACTTTCCATACTATTATTTATTACCTATCTTCACTCATCTGTTATCAACTTGAAGACAGCTACAGATACTTTTCCAGGGTGAAAGTGCTGCTATGAGGAGTTGTATTCCTAAAGACTGCTGAAGCAAAGTTATGAAATGTCTTAATTTAGCTACAGAATTTTGGATTAAAATTGATAGGGGGTTGTTTTTCTTTTTTGGTCCGAAATAGACAAACACAGACTCTTCTCACCTCGTTCCACAAATCTATTCACAGAGCCATCACTGTATTAAGAACGAGCCGCAACTCACGCAAGAGTAACATCGCAATAAAACAGGCCCAGCTGTAATGATCTCAGTTCCGGGCTGATGAACTCCAGCCCCAGTTTGCATCACACCCTAAACCCTGGAGTCTGAGAAGACACCAAGCTCTGGCATAGGAAGAGGTGAGAATAAGCAGCACTCCTGCGACACTCCACAGGTACAGCTGATGTGTGATTTCGGCTCAGAGAGTGCTGTGCTTTTTAAGAAGCATCTCTAAGTACTCTCTTCCTTCCATCAGCATCACCATGTAATTTAGGATGGCTTTATAGGCTTTTTTTACCTGAACATCTGAATGGCTTTTAAATGAGCCAGCAGAGTGCTCAGAGACAAGCAGCAGTGTGGGACAGAGCATCCCCAGTGTGTCAGGGAGCTGATCTCCCCCCTGCTCAGCACTCAGGACACATAGCCTGGCTCAGTGATACGCTTATCTTTCCTTTTAACACTCAGTTTAAGGGAGTTCTGTTCTGTCATAAGTTTTAAACTTAAATCATTAATGTTAACTCAAATTTAATTCTAATTTAAGTTTTTGCTCTGAGAATTTTTAAATCACTAATTCATGTGTTTTACATTAAAGATTGGGAGCCAGAAAAAAAGGTAAATATGGATTTTTTTAGTAATTGAAGATTTCACACAAATAAGTAAAATGTGGCTTCCTTTTCCCTCCTACCTTAAATGCAGAATGACGAGTAGCCAGGTTTTACTGGAGGATTAACCAGTATTTGTAGCTTTCTAGCACCAGCAGAACAGCACAAACCCACCAGAGCAGCATTGCTGTATCATTTCAGAAATCTGCATTACTAAGAACAAAATTAAACAGAAAGACAGGGAGGCCAGTTTTTAAATAGCTGTACTTTCAGGACTCCCTGTACATTCCTGCTTCAGCAGGGCTAAGGATTCAGCATCAGTCAGTCTCTGAGGCCAGTGCCCAGGCCAGCCTGCAGGTACAAACCTGAAATGGTGCAGGGGAAAGACAGACCTGCTGATAGGACACAGAACCCACCACACTCCTCTCCTCTCTCTGCTCAGTCCTTGCACCAACAGGCCAACGGTCCAAATTCAGTGTACAGCAGGAGGGTGGGGACGTGACTCCAACATTCCAAAAAACCACATTTAACAGAACTGCCTTTGGACACCCAGCAGCTACACTGAATTGCTAACAGCTTACTTAAGATCTACTTTTGTCAAGCTTATCCTCCCCGCAAAATTTTTTCTTTTGTTTCAAAAAAGGGTTTTAAAAAATATTTTAATCTTTATGCAATGTAGCTTTTAATATATGCACAGTAAGTGTTGCCTTTGCTCATCTAAATACGATCAGCTGGGGCAGATGGGTCCTGAGAAGCCCATTTACTGTATGTGCAAGAGCCAGCTACAGGAGCTGGTTAGTTTTACCATTTTTCTCCTTGCAAAATGCAGCTCCCTCAGCGTTAAAGGATTCCTGGGAAGTACCTTGGTTCCCCAAAGCTGTGGCAGCAGCCGGGTTCCTGCTGTCCCAGGTGGGCAGTGCTGCCCTGTGTGCATGCCCAGCTCTCCGAGGGCACCCTGCACCCCCTGTACCCTGCACACCCTACACCCTGCACACCCCGTACACCCTGTACCCTGTACATCCTGCACCCTGTAGCCTGCACACCCCATACACCCCGTACACCCTGCACCCTGCATACCCCACACCCTGTACACCCTTGTACCCTGCACACCCTGCACACCTGTACACCCCATACACCCTGTACCCTGCACACTCTGTACCCTGCACACCCCACACCCTGTACACCCTGTACCCTGCACACTCTGTACCCTGCACACCCTGCACACCCTGTACACCCTGTACCCTGCACACTCTGTACCCTGCACACCCTGTACCCTGCACACCCTGCACCCTGTACCCTGCACACCCCACACCCTGTACCCTGCACACCCCACACCCTGCACACCCCGTACCCTGCACACCCTGTACACCCTGCATCCTGCACACCCCACACCGCACACCCTGCACAACTTGCTCACCCTGCCAGCCACACTTCCAGCACTCGGAATGCCACTAGAGGGCTCACATACTGGTAGGAAATTANCCCTGCACCCTGTACCCTGCACACCCCACACCCTGTACCCTGCACACCCCACACCCTGCACACCCCGTACCCTGCACACCCTGTACACCCTGCATCCTGCACACCCCACACCGCACACCCTGCACAACTTGCTCACCCTGCCAGCCACACTTCCAGCACTCGGAATGCCACTAGAGGGCTCACATACTGGTAGGAAATTACACACATTGCTAGGCAGGACTGAAGTTTACAGAATCTGCATTATTCCATTACTAAAATTCTCTTAGACACAGAAAACGTTGCCAAATATGTTATTGTTATGGTTTATGGTGTGTGGCATATGTTATTGTTCAACTGAAATACAGACTGAAAATAGTCAACAAGCAAATGCAGCTGGAAAGCTAAGTCAGCACAGGATTTTCCTCAAAAAGCAAACAGCTGCAGCCCTTGCTCTGTGTACACCAGGATTCACAATAAATGCAGGTCAGTCAGTGTCATGCTATGCCATGGCATACCACAATGGTATTTTTTTAACTGCAGATTTTGTTGGGATGGTTATATTCAGTAATTGCAGAAGCGACAGAGCTGCAGTCTCTGAACGGCTTCACTAAGTGAGAGGCAGGGAGAACTGTTTCCCTCCTGCTCCACCTGATCCCTCCTGTGCTGTGCCACCAGCGGATGGGAGGAGGAGGCAGCAAGTCCCGCACGGCTCAAACCTCAACTGCCCAGCACCTGCAGGGGCCAGCACCCAGAGCAACCCAGCACCAGGGCAGCTGCTGGGACTAACATCAGCCTTCTCCGAGAGAGAACAGGAGAGGAGATCTGGCTGAACGAGAACCAAGAGCAAGGAAAAGAAATATATTATGTATGCACTAGATACCTACAGTGTATTTTTATTCCTGTCCACATTAAGCTGTGCTCCAAGACAGAAAACCCAATGGGGGTGAAATATATCCATCAATTATTAAAGGAATTAAGTGGAAAATATTTTGACGGCAAGTGATAGACTCTAAACATTTAATTTTAGAGCTAAAAACCAATACTATATATTTTAGGTAAAAATATTAGTTGACAGTGCATCCCATTTGACTTAAAAATCAGCTAAATAAAAATTAGCACATCAGCATGAGAACAAAATTAACAGTCTATGGCAGATGAATCCTCTATTGCACCTGTCCTCCACTGTGCAAAAGAACATCAGCCTGCCACTGATTATTTCTTTCTGACATGATTTATCACCTACTATTCTTTAAACTTGATAAAGCAAATTAATCTTTGATTGCAGGAGCCACTGGAGGTTGTCATTAGTCATGTAGTTTGGTGAGGCTGCATGTGTTTCATTTACCAGTCACAAAGAAATGAAAGCCCAGCAGCCATCACTGCCTGCTTCAACTGCCTTCCTGACCCACCCAAGAGAAAAGACAACTGAATTCCAGACATGGGATATTAAGCAGCTACTCTAGGACTGACCCACATAAACAGAACAGAGTATTTGCTTTTCCAGAAAGAATGCTGATGCCCTAAAACTGATGTTCTTGGGAAGCAAATAAATTCTAATGAGCAACAATTTGACCTGATTAACATACATTTCAAGCTAGAAGTCTACTGAGTTGTATCAATAATGTGATTTTATGTACTAAAAAATGAAAATTGAACCTTAAATAATTGTGTACTCATCTAGAAGATGTATCAGAAAAATCTTAGCCAACCTAACAAATGTGCACAAACTGAAAAAATCCTTAAATCTGTGGGCTATGGCTGGGCCATGCCAAGCTCTCCTGCCCAGCACGTTTCACCTGTCTTTGCCACACCACGTTCAATCTCACCACAGCTTTCCATGTCCAACTCCCCCTGGGCCCACTGCTCCCCTGTAGCTCAAACCCACCGTCTCCCCCTCTTCAACTGGTCAGGGTGGGAGGACCTGAAAATAGGGACAAATGACAAATCTGAGTGATTTTAATGACCAGTCTTCACAGCATCGCAGAGAGTCCCTCTGGACAAAGCCCAGCTCCGGGATTCAGTTCCTCAGCAGCAGAGGTGGCCGGGCCTGGAGGGGCTGGCCATGGCCATGGCCATGGGCAGTGCCCCGAGCACCCCAAGGGGACCCAGCCGGGCCGGGGCTTTGGGGTGGTTCCGAGCTCAAGGAACAGGAACGAAACTCTGCACAGCACCATGCAGGGAGATACTCCCCCTGAGAGGGCCAGGAGCTGTTCAGTGAAAAACATCGAGGAGGAAATGGTCCTACTCAGAGGAGCTGTTCCAAAGCAAGGTGTGTGTTTGGGAACTCACTGCAACCCAGCGCTCGGCGAGCGGAGCAGCCGCAGGGCGCTCAGGGACACTTGGCACAGCACCACCTCTGACACCACAGGGGGACACAGACGCAGCAGAGACAACATTCCCACGCTGGGCAGGAATATCGGGCAGCAGGCACACCTGAAAAATTGTCCGGCTCATTTCTTTATACACATTTAACAGAAACCTCAAGCCAGCCTAGGGTCTGTCCCTCAACAGCTATTCCAGCTGCCATTTTAAAGCAGTTTATTAACTGGGGACACACAGAAGCTGCTACTTTTGAAGCCAACCAGAATTTTGACGTATAAACCCCACACAATTATGGACCTACGATGTCTGACTTTCTCAAGGTATATATTTAGAAATAGTAAATTATATATTTAGAAATAGTAAATATGTTTAGAAATGTGCTTCCTAGCACAGTGTGATGTGCTAGGAAGCTCACAGAGCCAGGAAAACAAAGGAACATCATCAAATAACTCAGGGTGCTCCTAGTGTTGCCATTATTATTTGTATCAAAATTAATTATTGCTACTTTGTTTTGAACAAATAGCTCAAGCTATTTTTTCAATGTCTATCTACAGCTTGAAAGTTTAAAGATTTACAAATTGCTGTGAGGCACTTAATTTGATGTATTAGTGGGGGTTTTTTTGTTTCTAAACTGAGTAATTTGGAAGTGTTTATACGAAAATCACATTTCAGTACTAGAGATGCAATTTGTATTCTAGAATTAATAGTAACAAATACAGACAATAACTGCAGGAAAAAAATACTCAGAAATATCACCACAGGAATCTCTGTAGATATTTGAGAAAGCAGAATAAAGAGAGTCACTGAAATGTGAATTACAAATAGGAGTTTTCCATATACAAGTGCATTTTTAAAAAGTGAGAATCTCTACATTCAGTAGATTTTCCACTTTTTTTTCTTAGTTGCACAGATAATTTTATGTTTATTTAACAGAAATACAAGTACAATAACTTACTATTCATATATAAATACACACTTATTGTTTGGCTCCATTGAGAAGCTATAAATTTCATCTATTGAACATTAGCTAAAAAAATTACATGTGTTTATCATCTGGATTATTCTCAGATTAATAGAGATAAATGACAAAACATAATCAGCACCAACTCTGCAACTTAATCATTGCATCTGAGCTATAGGAAACACTTAATTACTCTCATTTACTAGGTGCAATCTAATGAGGAGACATTAGCCAAATGAAAAGAAAGCAGTACAAACAAACAAAATAGTTATACCATCATTAAAAAGAAACTCTGACAGTGCAGGTGACAGCATATGCAGGATAAATTACCATAATGTCCTAAATGCTGAGCTGTCAGCATGCTAATGCCGTGCTCGGATACCCTGGGAATCTCGGCACTCGAGCTGTCAGAACCAGGGATCATCAATCACCTCCCTGCACTGCTCTGCTCATTATCCCAGCTTTCCTGCGCTCGGCTCTCAGCTCAGCGAGTGCAGGCAGCAAGGAAACCGTGGCCCCTGTCTAACACTGACAGAGAGCTGCTCTCAGCATCCCCCCGAGCAGGGGGAGAGCACTCCCACGGACAGGCTGCTCACCAGGGCAGCCGGCACCCACCCGTGCCTCCGACCTGCTCTCACAGGAACAGGCTGAGACGGGCTATGGCAGATCCCTGCCTTCTGCCTACAACAAACTAAACCCAGGACATTGTCTCCTGCTTACACAGCCGCCTGCTGCTTTTACACTCAGTTTATTTGAACATATCTGTGTCTTGGAATCTTTAAAGGAACACACAGACTCAAAAAAGCCACGCTAGAATAGCCCAGCCAGGCAGGCCGGTTTGTCAGGTCCGCCTTTGTCCATCCCCATGTGTGCCGACCACCCAAGGAGAGCAAAGCACCCTCGTTGGCTTACAAAGCACCGTTGCCCCTGTACATCACTGGGAATGTGTGCATGTTTAGTACTGGATAATACACACATCCACTGAAGCCATCATCCAAACCAGGGGACAGCTAAAGAATACTGTAAAGCAGTCCCAAAATTCACTAGAAAAAATAGATACACAGTGCATTGGGCCATTTATAGCTGAGTATCTCTAAGTTAAAACATGCTTCAGGACCTTCCCTTTTTCATTTACTCAGAATGATAGGCAGATGTAACACAGTCCCAGCTCCCACTGCAGAACAGGAGAGATGCTTTCCCAGAGGGGAGGGCCCTGCTGGGTGTGGGGGCACACCTTGGACCTTAGACCCTGGCAGTGGGGGATGCCAACAGAGGGCAATCAGAACTGATGCCATCCTGCACCCTGTAGCCCTTAGCTTCGAGAGCAGAGACAGAGCAGGATGACAGGATGAAAACATTTTTAAGTCCTCCTATACAGCTTTGAAGACGTGTCTGTAACAAAACACTCCATAAGGCAGAGCCTGTGAACAGAGGAGCTGCATGTTCAGACAGTATCTTCTCAGCGACGGGGTTTTCTCTGATTTCCAGAACTGACTGAACTCCCCAACACCCTGAGCTTATGCTAAGTTCTGTTTGGGTTATGCTGGGTGTATGTCCCTTTCAATGCACAGTGAAGCCAGCGGCCCAGCCAGAAGGGGACAATTCACAAACGCAGAACTCTCTTGTGTGAATTTTCTACACTATCTTCTGCAACAGAACACATTTTTTTTAACCAAACCAGTAAATATACTTCAAGCATCTAAAAAATGATGACTGAGGATTAATAAGTCTATTGTGAAAGAGCAAATAAAGGAAACATGCCCACACAAAGATCCCTGCTCACAGTTCTGTGCTGGGTGGCACCACTCTGCAGGGACAGTGCAACTCCCAGTGCAGGAACATCCAGGACCAGTGCACAGAGCTCTTGGCCACATGGAATTACAGGTGGAGAGTTAGTACAGACTGAAGTAGTTGCTTGAGAGTTTAAGGTTGGGTTTTTTTCCCTTCCCCTTTAATTAGATAATGCCACTTTTGATCAGCAGTTCAATTCAGATTTCTTTACACAGCACAAAACCACAGCATCAGTCACAAATTTCTGGACCTGAGGGCTTTTAGGTTTTTTTGGGGTTTTTTTCTGTAATACCAGTAGCGGCACAGTGAAGAAACTTGGTGGAATAATATCTTTGGTTTTCATCTGACCTTTCAGATTTGCTCTGCTGAGCACAGTAAACATTCATTAAACTTTGAGAACTGCAAGTTTCAGATACCTGGGGGTGGGTCCAGTTGAGAGTTCTTCCATACACACATTCATCTTCTCTCACCTTTATTTTGAGAATCAAGGTCTTAAGTGATAGAAATGCTAGAGAAAATGCAGTGAGGTTGAAAGATGAAACTACTTCATCTATAACAGAGCAACCATAAATCACCCTCAGATTGAGGGAAGAAATGAACTTTAAGAGTGTGAAATGATAAACCTGAGAATTAAAGAACTTTTTGGATTCCAAATGCAAGAGAAGAGATCCTGTTATTAAGGAATCCAATTTTCAGGTTCTGCTGATTTCCATGGCATTAATAATACTCATTGTTTCCAAGGATTAGGCCAATGTACTTTTCCATTCATTATCTTAAATACTGTTGCAGAAGCATGATCCAGAAAATACTGCTCAGATACGGAAGCCCAGTTTGTATTTTATACACTTATACTTTCCCTTTCCTAATTAAGATGTGACGAGGAAAAAACCCAAACCCACATTAAGGAATCCTGTTATCCAAGATTCTGAGCTTGTCTCTGCACAAGCTAAAAAAAGAAACTGGAAGGGTTTTGTTTGTTTAATTCAGTTATCACCTACGTACAAATGTGTTTGAGGAGGGTAATTAACACTGCACCTTATACTATTATTCAAGCAGCTCTTCAGAATCTTTTAGCAAATATATTACGAAGTCATTTGTTCAGCAGAAGGACAGAAGAAGACAGAAAGGAATGACAGAGAAAGAAATTCAACAGGTAATAAAATATTTTGAATTGGTTTCAAAGATTCAGAATTGAATTTGGGTGCCTTTTGTTGCCAGGGGATGGCAATCCTCTGTCAGTGCTTGCACACAGCCCTTGAGAATTCCTGCCAGACACATAAAATCCAAACCAACAAATACTGATTCCCTCAGAGCTCAGCACATCCCTTTGCTTGCACACAAAATCCTGTCACACCTCGTGCAAACCGTGCTGCCCTTCTGAACAACACAGAGGCCAGAGCTGCCGTCGGGAAAAACCACTCAGAGTGGGCAGGGAGCTCCCGCCAGTTGCTGAGGATAGAAATAGACAACATTAAACCCCAATTGAAAACACAATTAAATTGTTTTATGGTTTTGTTTTGTTTTGTTTTGTTTTGAGGCAAAAATTTATGTTACTTGAATTTTTACTTCAAGTGTTTTTCCTATGTTCTACATAGGAATCAGCAATTTCTTTAAAAAGAATTAATTACAATTTGTTTTCCCAAATCTAACAAGTAAGGATACAGAAAAAAATATAACATTTTGAATTCATGTACCATGGATGGACTATGCTTACACAAGGTTCATGTTTGGTTTTTTTTAAAATAAGACTGTGCTTAAATTGTGGGCTGGTAAAAAAACCTCCAACTTTATCAGGCCCCTTCCTTATGAGGACAAATGGTCTCCTAAAGGCCCTTTCCTTGGTTGCTGACGGACAGCCTTAATTAAAAATATGACTGAAGTATCTCACAACCAGTTAACAAATCTATACTTACAGAAAATGAAGAAAGAAAAAAGATTAAGGGAAGTTTAAGAAAAGATTGCTCATGCATGGACTGTGGGTACTGTTAGTAGGTAAAGAGAGTAATATGTGAAAGACTGAAAGTGTGTTACAAGTCTTCTCAAGAAAATAATATTTATTGCCTTTCAAAGATGACATATTCTAGTAATTCTGTGTTTATTTGTCTAAGTAGGATTGAAAATCAAATTTTCAATACTAACAAGAGAAAAGAACAAATAAGAATTATTGAGGTGCATACTAAAGATCTTCTATGTATTATGGACATGTAATAGGATTTTTTTCCTCTATCATAAGATATTGCAGGGGTGGACAGACAAATTACTGTCTGTATTTATAGAATAATAATGAAAAACTACTCTTAAAGGGAAATCCTTCCAGATTTGTAAAACACTGGTGACAGCAGCAATCAAACTAAGAAAAAGCAGTCAGTCCTTGACTGATAATCTCATTCATTTTTATGACAAATGAAGTACATTACAGGAAAAACAAATGTAAAAAGTTTGTTTAAAAATACTCTGCATATTCATACAGTACTGTGTAACAATAAAAAAAATTAAATCTAACCAGATTATCATTTGCTTTGCATACAACACAGTGAGTAGCTATAAAGCATTATCATTGACTAGTATTAAAAAGATATAAATTCAGTTTAGTTGAGAGCAGTTGATAGACTCAACAGATCATAATCTCAAATACTGTTTTTAATTCATGATTATGCTTAAAAGTTACAACAAATATATGGGCTCTGAAGTCTCTGAATTATGTAAAACTAGTTTTCTGCATACTGAAGGGTTAAGCATTTGCAACACAGATCAAAATGATTGCATTAAAAACTCAAAACACTGATAAAATTCCCTCATTTTAAAGAGATCAATTTCTTTTTATAAAACATTTTCTAATTCAGTTTTATAATAAAATTACTCATGAGCCTTGCTAATGACAGACATGGTACTGGCCCATGATCTGTGACTAATGCACCAAAATAAGGCAATATTAAATCTATGGACTAGCTATTATTTATATTTATGATTTAATGACTTGTAACATCTTCTGCTACTTTCTGAGGAAATGAGCAAATCATAATGTCATTTTCTTCCTAAGGAGCTCTCCTTGGCAGCTATCAATGGAGTGTGACTGTAATTGATAACCTAAGCTGATTTTACATTCTGTTACAAATCCGGGTTCACAAGGTTAATTATGGCCCGGCCACAGCTCATGGGAAACACGAGGCTGCTGTGGCTGCCTGGCTAATGAAGATGTACAGCGTGATCCCAGCAGCTCCCTGACACAGGAGCAGCACCTCCAGCACCCACCCGTGGCACTGACACCCACCCGTGGCACCCACCCTGTCCCTTTGAGTGGCAGTGTCGGAGTCACGGCCCCGGCCCTGCTCGCTCAGAGAACAGATTGCTCTGTGTGTTCTTTCTGGTGCCTTTTGCTTCACGTTTTTTATTCTATTAAATCCAGGGATCAATAATTGTGTGTCAATCCAAAACACGTTACCAATTGATATCCAACAAAATTACCATTGAGGAAGGATCAACACTTGGTTCTGTTTTCAGTCCCCTCTTCTGTAACACTGAATGGAAACATGCAGCAAAGGAGTCTCATTAATGATACACAAGCACAAGAGATGTGAATTTTAAAGACATCTGAAAATTACTGTAACAAACCACTAGTAAGGCAAGGCAAGATAAAACAGACATAAAACATCATAAATGAACAGTTCAATGATTTCATCCAGAAGATCAGCAAAAGTAAGACCTTCTTTTACACTCCACACATAGCACGGAGAGGCAGTGCAGAAGAAGGGGAGGTTACAATTTAACAAAAATCGAAGATGACAGAGCAGGGGAACCACCGGACCAAGCTTCTCACTCAATACTACAGCAACTGCACCAACCTCACTCTCACATCCACTTTCACTACCCCAGAAAAAAGCAAGCAGGGAAGTGCTGCAGAGGCACCGAGAGCTCTGTTCGGCGCTGTCTCCGTGCCAGCTGCACTGAGGCAGCACAGCAATGTCACACAGAGCCTCGGCCACCCGGGGCGTGCACTGCAGAGCAGCCAGAGCCTGTTCAAACTCAGCTTCACTTACATTACAGAGCACAGAGCAGTAAAACCCTCCTCAGAGTACTGACTGCAGTGCGCTCCTTGGGCCAGCGGCAGTCACTGAGGGCTCAGGAAGTGAAACCAGGCAGCGAAAGGAGCAGCAGCAGCCTCAGCAAGGCTGCGCCACCGGCAGGAACAACACTCCCTTCTGCACAAGTCCTACCTTCCTCTGCTGTCCAGACGGACAATATGTCATTTAGAGGTTATTTTCAGATAGAAAAATGAGGAAGAAATCTCATTAGTTATACTCCATATGCATAGATTGACAAGTATTAATACAAGATTTTAAAGAGAAAATGCAAAATTAACTTCTACACGATTCAATCATGTTAAAGAACAGTTAAAGTCTCTAAAAAGACCGAAAATATCTAGGAGGAATCTTGTGGATGCCGAATACAGTTTCTTACCAATACAGGAAACCATGTCCCTTAATCCTTTTATAAATCACGCAAATTTCATTTCAAAATCTCTTAATAATTTTCCCTCCACAATTCCCCCTCTGGGAGGCTCTTCTGGATGAGCCTGGATGTTTTGAATTTCTAACCAAAGGTTTTTGATAGCCATATCCATTTGCTCTTGTGCCAGCAGCATCCTTAATTTAAAAAGCTCTTTTACCTCCCTCCCCAGCATTTTCAGCCCCATCCCCTCTCTCCCCCACACACTTATGGCGATCGATCCTGTCCCATCCCAGCCCTCACTGCCAGGGCTCCCCAAGCAGCCAGGAAGGCTCCATTAGATGTCTACAGCCCTGCTGCACATCCCTTCTGCTTTGAAGGACTCTCTCTAGGAGCTGTAACCAAGGTAAAGCAGAGGGGGTTAATGTTCATGCAGTTGTTACTTCTCATTTGCAACGGGACAGGCCAAAGGAGGTGACATTTTTTAAGGTAACGTAAGCTCCATAAATGGGTTTAAAAAGGAAAGCAACAAATGAATTGAAAAGAAAAATAAAGTTTACAACTTGCTATTGTGGCATTCACTGGTTAATCAATCCATAGAAAGCTTATTCATCTTTAGTAAAACTACATGAAATCATCAAAAAAAGACTATTAAAGAAAATCCATACTCAGCATTAGTATGTGGCAAATATTAAAATGCTCAAAAGTGTATGATGCTTAAAGGTTGAAAAATGAAGAAAAGTGCTTGCTATCCAAGGAAAACCTCCAAAGAAGTCCAAACTTCTGCCCCTGAAAGAAATGTCTCTGACCCAACGTCAAGTACCTTTGTCTGTCCTCCTAAAACTGCAAGAGAAGTAACAGAAAAACTTTGGCCTGCCATCACAGAGAAGAAATCTCTGAATATATAAAAATCTACTGCAAAGTACACAAAATTATCTACTTAACAGTGGCAAATCTAGGACCAGATCAACTAAACTACTTAATATGAACTAAAGAGTGGGCATGATGTGCTTATTTCCCTTTTCTGTGCTTCATTGCTCTGTCTTAATTAAAAAGGACTATTTGTACTTAAGGACATCAAAGTCATCCAAAAATAAGGTTCCTGTCCTGAAATGTCCCTGCCGTTTCTGCTAGTTTAGTTTTATGTTAAGTGAAAGCAAGATTACCTATTGCCATCATAATCCCCACAGCGGATGAAAGGCAGGAAAATATCTACAGAGCTGTCCTATTTGGAAGATCTTCCTTCCCTCCCAGGCGCTGTTCTTAAAGCTGTGCACTCTGCAATGCGTGAGCTCGAAAAGGAGCGACACAAACGCTGCCTGTATGACACACCCCCTCTCCGTGCAGGTAAAGAACCCCGGAGATTCCAGGAGGGAGATTCCTCGGGGTTCCTGCCCTGTTCTCCGCGCCGGCTCCATCCTGGCTCCACCCCGGCTCCATCCCGCGTCCATCCCAGTCCCACCCCGGCTCCATCCCAGTCCCACCCGGCTCCATCCCAGTCCCACCCCGGCTCCATCCCGCGTCCATCCCGGCTCCACCCCGCGTCCATCCCGGCTCCATCCCAGTCCCACCCGGCTCCATCCCCGCAGTCCCGGGAGAGCACCAAGCCCAGCGCAGTGCAGGGCCNCGGCTCCATCCCGCGTCCATCCCGGCTCCATCCCAGTCCCACCCCGGCTCCATCCCGGCTCCATCCCGCGTCCATCCCGGCTCCATCCCAGTCCCACCCGGCTCCATCCCCGCAGTCCCAGGAGAGCACCAAGCCCAGCGCAGTGCAGGGCCTGGCTGCTGCACCAGGAACACGAGGAACGGCTTTAAATGTTTTTTGCCACTCTGTACTCAATACGGGTAATCAATTGAGATAAACTACGGAAAAAATTCCATCAGCTGCTATGTAATAACTCCAGTTTAATAATCGAACACAGTTGTAGCCAAAGTACTGCAGCCTTAAATCAAAGATCACTTCATATCATGAGGTCTTAAGGGACAATTTTGTCTAAGAGTATATGTGGCACGCTTAGATATTAGCATAAAACTACAGTCACTACAGTTATTTTCAATACAAAAGGTTCTCTACAAATCAAAATTAAATCCCCTTCATTTTATTCAGAGTAAATGGCTGCATAAGGATGCAAACAAATTAACTGAAAGCTTGAAAGTCAAGTTCTCAATTACTATTTAACAGCAACTTTACTATATTTGAATATAATTTACTGTATACTTAGCTGTTTTAAAATGGAATCCAATACTGTATAATAAAACCCCAAATAGCACAACACATGAATTATGATGATGCAAATGTACAAATACTTGGGTCTGAATAGTGCTGTTTCTGGATATATTGCTAACTACTGTACTAGCCTAACATTTAATAAATCATTCATGAAAAGCCAAAGTACACAATTTGCTCTGCTACTGCTCAAAATCTGCCTGACGCTGAAGGCCTGCTGACGCGAAGACTTCAGAGCAGCTCTTCCTCCCAGTTACTAAAAGTTGAGAACTCTCACTTAAATGAAGGTATTTCTATAGACACAGGGAAAGAGATAAAACTGAAACAGTTCTAAATAGCAGCCTTTACAATTACGGAATAAAACTCGGAGTTCATCCGTTTAAACATTATCAAAAACACATAATTATTTTGCTGACCATCCATTAGTTAGCAATGTTATGAAGTAGCACCACATCTCTATGTGTAAAAATATAAACCATCTGCAGTATCAGAGAAAGACAGATCTATAGCATCATCTGTGTAACAATGATGAAGTGCTCTATGCAGAGTGTTCTATTTGCAGCAGTGATTCATGGTGCTGGGCAAAAAAACGCTGACACTCGGAGAAGATATTTTCCCGTAAAAGGTTGAAGTCCTTAAGCAGCAAAAAACACCAACGTCCATCATCTTTAAACTCTATTGATTTCTGGTGAAGATTTAAAAGGCTGTTTACTTATTTCCCATCATTTCTGTCGGAGCTGTAACAATTCTCTTCCCACTGAATAAACCTCTCATGATCCTCTTGGTGATTAAGGTCAGACAAAATGTCAAACTCCTAATGCTAAGTGCTTTCACATTAAAAATTAATACCAAATCACCAAGTAAAATCCAAACAAGAAGTCAGACATGTAAACAGAACACAATAAGGGCAATACTGACCATTACAAAAAAGAGCTGTAATGCATACATGAAAAAACACTTGGCAACAGGTAAGAGCGCACTCTTTCACTTTTGCATCTTTAACCCCCTTCCTTATCTTAAGAGTTATTGTACTGTGTTTGAGACAATCCTTTTAAAAATCCTTTTTCCATTAAAGCTCGCAGTCGTCTCCTCTATTTACCCCCAAATGCCATTTACTATGTGACTGAAGTATTTCAAGGATTGTTTTTATTTCATTCTGAACTTCATCCAGGAAGCAAGGATTATTTTTACAGCTGCTGCTGAATACAAGCCAGTATACAGGTAACAAAAAAACATCCTAAGGACCCTCTAAATCAAACTCAAACTTATTGCTAATTATCCATGCAGTATTTTAAACCATTGAATATATACACACATGAACAGAGGAATGCGGAACACAGCCCTGAAAGAGGCTGCCCAGGGCTTTTTATCCAGACTGCTGCTGCTTCAGGCAACCAGACCTTATTACTTCATTCGTAAACTTATCAAGTACAATCCTAAAACTAACTACTTCCTTCAGCCTTTTAAACAGTTACTCATATCCTGAGGCAAAGCATGAAACCATCAGGTGTAGAACCAAACCTGTAGGGTTTGGAAGCCTTCAAGTAACTACAGAATAAACCACAAAGGTAGATCTTAAATAAAATACCAAGACAGCCAAGTGCAAACACCGGTTTGGTGTAACTAAAGGAATTTATTCCAGCAGGTTACCTTTAAAGGACTGGTCCACCTTGCCAATTGACATACGAAAGATTGCTCTAGTTTAGAAAGCATGAACATAAATGAGAGATTCAGGTGAGGTGTTAGGGTGAGGAAAGAATATCTTTATCCTGCCAGTGTTCTGAATGATAAAACTGAAGCCATTTGTGCTTTTCCAATGATGTACATAAGGGATTTTCAGTCTTGTCACCCCAAGTGTGCTGGATTTGGCTGGGATAGAGTTAATTTCATTCACAGTAGCCAGTATGGGCTGTTTTGGATTTGTCCTGGAAGCAATGTTGATAACTCAGGCAAGTTTTCCTTATCTCTGAGCAGTGCTTACACAGAGTCAGGGCCTTTTCTGCGTTCTCATCCCACCTCACCAGTGAGGTGGGGGGGGACATAGCCAGGACAACAGACCCCAGCTGACCGAAGAGTTGTCCCAGACCACAGGATGCCATGCCCAGAAGTAAACTGGGCGGGAGGGGGGGTTGTTGGCAGGAGGCCACTGCTTGGGGACTGGCACACACTATATCCATGGAGTAACTGGGGTGAGCAGTTGTTTCCACTTGATCATTTGTCTTTCTTGGGGTTTATTTCTCTGTGTTATTTTACTTTCCATTACACATTGTTATTACATTACAATTATTATTATGTTATTTCAATTATTAAAGTGTTCTTGTCTCAACCCACAAGTTTCCTCACTCTTCCCCTTCCATTTCTCTCCCCAGTCCCAGGAGCAAGGGAGCTGCTGTGTGGGGCTGGAATTTAACCACCACGGAGAGTTGCTCCACCAGGCACTTGCACAGCATTCCGAGTCTGTAACGCAAACAGCTCCATTTATTCACGCACACTTTTACTGTGGAACTAGGAGTGTTTTCTGTGCCCCTGCCCAGAAGTTGATGAAGACAGCAAGAGTCTTGCAGGTGTATTTGCATAAGCAATATGGATGTGCTTGACTTTTAGGCAAGCTAGCTCCCTTCTCAGCAAGAACGAGTTCAAGGCCAGCTCCTGTCAGAGCTGTGCTCCATGTACAGAAAGGTCAAAGTCACTGTGCTGAGAGGTGCCAGGAGGTATGGCAGGAACCAGGACGGTGATTCTGTGATAGGCTTTAATACCAAGCTAGGAGTATTAACAAAATGCAATCAGTTTCCACCATAGATCATAAAAAAACCACAAAATGCAGTGAAACCAAAGTTGTTACTCTTCTAATTAATAACTATCTGGTTAGCTTTCAAATCAAAATTACTACAAGGGAATTAGGAGCTGTTTGTTATATGCAAACTTCTGGGTTTTTTGAGTCTTACCTTGCTCCCACAAGACTTTGATGGGAGTCTTGAGAAGGGTCCATGAAAGAGAAGTTGTTTGGTTTGTTGAGCAGACAGGAGATCAAGGACAAACTGTGAGCCAGACCCATGGCCCAGCAGTGCTGTAACAGAGAGAACAGAGAATGCAGAGAACCTTTCTGCATTGGCTCCATGAAGTATTGAATGAGAAATTTACTGTTCCCATAAAATACTCTTTGGGAAGCACAATGAGCAACACAACTCTTCCTAAGTGTGTGTTGAAACTCTTGTAGCTGAAACTATCAGAATAAAAATATTAAATAATCATCATTATTTTTGCTATACATTGTAGTGGAATGTTAATGCAGCACCAACATAAAATTTGATACATGACTATCTAACCATGCACAGAGTGCTTGGAGACCAACAAAGATTCCAAAGATTTAGCATGAATCACACCATGGGAATGTGTCAGTCAGGGAAGTGGAACATGCCAGTTCAGAACACTGCCCGTGGTACTGATCAGCACACCGCCTCAGCTAAGCACATTAACATATCTCTGCAGTATTACAACTTCAAAACTTGATCTAAAAACTGTGCTTACCCTTGCTTTAAGATCAAACATTATAAATGTTTAATATAATTTTAACACAAATTATTTTTATGCTTTATCTTAAGCATTTTAAATATTTCAAGATCACTTTCTATGTTCATGCGTATACTGTTTAATATTTCTTAAATGCTCCAATTCAGATACAAACCTGTAAATGCTTTAAGATAAACCTTACATTTCTGATCCAACTAAAATTTCTTCTGTGCCCGATACTTGTTTTCTTCTATATTAAAAATCACTAACTACCTTGAATCATAAAGGTTTGCAAAAAGTCAAAGAATCCTTATTTCCTGCCTGTAAGGCAAAAATTCGTATACAAAGGGTTTTGTTTTTTTTAATTTCAGAACGAGTAAAATTTCCTAACGAAATAATGATTTGTAAAGGAAAATATTATAGTTTACCAAACAAAAGAAACTGTTGCTAAAATCTTTAAAATAGCACATCTTAGTTGGAACTGCCACACAATCTTGCTACACTCTTTTCCGTGATGTCCTTGCCACAATTAGTCAGGACAGTGGTTATGATCCCTACCCCAGGATCACTGGATTTTATCTGTAAATGGATGAGTGTTAAATATTGACATTCATGATGCTCTCCCTGCACCCCAGACAGGAACACCTGTCTGCACAGAGCTGCTCTCGTGCTCTCAGTGTTTTCAGCAGAATCTGACATCTGGATTTGATTTGGTGGCCACGTGGCCTCTCTGCTGCACTGCTGAGTCACAGCAGGAGGGACACCCACAGGTACAAGGAACAAAATTAGTGCATCTTAATTAGCACATATTTGATGCTGATATGACAAAGAAATCAAATCAAACAAAACTTTAAAAAAATGTAATGACCCGTTTTTTCCAAAGCTAGAAGATGAAATTCTGTCAATCTGGGCAGAAGAACAAAGTTTAGTTCTAGACCTCTAAAATTAGCACAGAATCCCTGCAGGGGTGTGAGAAATTCTCCTGCCACCATGAACAAGATCACAGAACCACAGAACATGCTGAATTGGAAGGTACTCTCAAGGATCATCGAGTCCAACTCCCAGCCCTGCACAGGACACCCCAAAATCTCACTCTGGGCCTGAGAACGTTGTCCAAATGCTTCTTGAATTCTGTCATGCTGGTGCTGTGACCGCTGCCCTGAGGAGCCTGTTCAGTGCCCGAACTTTCCTCTGGGGAAAGAACCTTTTCCTAATATCCAACCTAAACCTCCCCATGACACAACTTCAGGTCATAATGTGCCATATAACAAGAGCTCCCAAAATCCTGGAGTGAAAATGCTGGTTCAGCCTCAAGGTAGTTGTGAGACTGCGACTGACTTTAATGAGATTTAACTGATAAAGTTTGATATGTAAATAGTGTCCAGGGACCTGCTAGACTTGCTAGGCTGTTTAGGTTTATTTTCATCAACCTGCAATACTCCAAAGACTGCTATATGTTCCTGCTCTCTTGCTCCCCAAATCCCCGTGAGACTCATAGAGAGTCACTCCAGTGAGGAATGCAATACACCCACACAGATCCAGTGCTTTGATGGCCTGACAGAGGGGAGATAACAAAAAGCAAAGCGCCCGTATCTCAGAGAGAACTCCTGAGAACGCGTTAATTGAGAATACCAAAGGTTCTGCTCGGTACTGTTTCTGCTCCAGAGATATGCCCACTGTGCCAGGTTGCAGCAGGCTCCTGTCACTCACACAGCTGTGCCAGGTCAGCCTCACGGCACCAATTCGTGCTCAGAAAGCTCCGCTTCGCCACGTCAGAGCACACACCTACACGCAGTGACTGTGCACACACAAAACTCAAAGATGTTCCTTATTTCCTCCCTGCATTCTCAGCTATCTGTAGTTCCCTACACTAAGGAAAACTAAAGTAACAAATTGTCAAAATGAAAACTTCATGTGTGAGAAGAAACAATAAACCAGATCAATTTCTGGGTTTATAAGCCCAAGATTAATCATGACTGAATATAATTAAGAACACTCAAATTACTCTTCACTAATGTCTTGCTTTCCACACTTACTCAGCTTCAAACAACAGCCCTCTCATGTACATTTTATATTAAAATCTTGTAAAGCTTCTACAGATGTTTTGAAATTTTTTTTTTTTTTTTTAAAAAAAGAGAAAATCATTTACCTTAAATTAACTGGAAGCCTTTAAGATCAACTCTTCTTAGTCTGAACGTGCAGATTTTCACCTACTAATGCAATCAAGTATGTGCTTAACCTTTGAAAGAATAAAATGCAACTGTATTTGTGGTTTGTATTATGCATGGACAATCTAATGGTATGGAACCCCACAAAGTTATGTTACTCAATGATTTATGTTTAGTTTGACTCCATCTCTGAGGAAAAGAAAGGTTTTTTCCTTCATTTGACAAATCTGCCAGACTCTTGAACCATATGAACTTTTCTGAAATTGTATTTTTGAGAAAACATTATTCTTCCTCACATATAAAAATCTTCCTATGTCAAAAATTTCTTCATCATTTAAATATTTTTATAGTAGAAATGTATCTTTGAGAGAAGAGTGCATTATGAGCATTACAAAACTGTTAAAACTGTTTAAGTTATATATTCTAATTAGTTTGGCAGAGCTAATACAAATTATGTTTACAGACTAACAATAATAAAATTGTAGTACTAGTTAAATATGTAAAATAATTAAAGGAATCATTTTTAGCCTGGCATAATTAGCTAATCCACTTTACAAGCACTTATTAAAATGAATTCACATGTTATATTCCATAGGTAGTTACACAATAGTGTTTATACAGGAAAAATATAATGAACCAAACTCTTTGTATCCAGCTCTCCACAATTAAAACGAAGACTCCCCAAGTAATATCAATCTAGGAGAGACTAATTAAGTTTGGTTTGATAACCATTCATTTCTTCTATTGCCTCTGAGCAAATTGTTTATTAGAGAAAGTTATTTTTCACAAATCAAATCAAACTGGGTAAACCATTATATTTGAGAGAAACCTTAGCCATCAGTCAATTAATCCATCATTTTCTCCAGACACTTTTGTTTAACGAGCAGATCATATTATCAACAATTTAGATATCCTATGATTCAATTATGACAGAAAATTTATTGACAGCTTCTCTAATACTTTTGTTATGAATAAATATTAAATGTTCTCCACTTTTGATGAGCAAACCAAATGCAATCGTGTTAAATGTAATTGTCAAAACCTGAGTGATACTTTCAAATGAAATGTTTTTAAAATTATTTTAAACCAAAATAATTTATAGTATTAAAAAGAGAAATCAAACATACCTCACAGTTTATGAGAAATTAGCAAATTACCTGATTGCCACTGAATAAATGAAAACATATATATGTAAATATTACCAAATATCCATTAAGAGATTTAACACAAATAAAAATGAGTGGCTTCATGCAGCACTCTAGAGTACATAAGGCATTACTATGTAAAAATGGTATCAACACATCATAGAGACACTTTCTGCAACTACATGAAAGATCTACCTAAAAGTTAATAGAAATACATTCTTTAAGCCTAACAAATGAACATATTTGCTCTCATCATGTCTATTACAAACCCAGTTGGTGAGATGTTTATAATTACAGCTGTCTTAAACTCAAGAAAAGAACATTGCTTAACAATGATTACTCCAGAATTCTCAAACCTCCTGACAGACATCTCTCTCTAAAGAAATCAGACCCTGACTCATTCAGCAGGGAACAAGCTAATTCCTGATGAAAGGATGATGGGGAAGCTCTATCCAAACCAACGCCCATTACAGAGATAATGGAATCACACAAACGTCTATCAATACATTACACCATCATTATTACTTCAAAGGATTTTTCCTTGAGCCAAGGAAGTTGCTTTCCTAACGAGGGGAGCTGTAGGAGGGTTTCCAGCTGCAGCAGGACTCACTGCTGAGCCGTGAGCCCACGAGAGGCACTCACAGGAAACTCAGACAAAAGCTCTTCGAGTTTTCCAGGTCTGACACATTCTACCTACCAGAAGCAGGATTTTGTGTCTAGACTGCATATCAGCAATATGTTTTGACCATTTCTCAACCTGGAATGCTCTTATTGTATCTATCCTAGTTAAAAATACATTAATACATGTGTATTGTCAAGCATCTCTAAAATATAACAAAACAATCATTTCCTCCCCTATCCTTACCTGCTATTTGGACTGGTGCATAATGATGTTTTGTGGTTTACAGACATTGCCTCTACTTTCAGAGCTGAAATGAAACAGTGAATTCATGCCAAATGGAAGCCAAAGAAAGGTCAAATGTACTTTATTAAAAAGCATGTATTTCCAAAACCCCTGGCAAAAGTGAATGCACATCAAGTTGCTCATTGCCTCTCAGTAATTGCACACTCTATCCTGATGGTTTCACTAGTCCCCATTAAGAACTCCAGAAGATTTCATGCAAAAATACGGAATATCACTATTACTAAAACTGGAATTATCAGGTACATAGCAGTACATCAACTTACAGCAATTTTTTTTTTTTCTTACAGAATTCAACAGGACTCTTCATGTACTTAAATGCTTTTACTGCCACATAAATACAAAAGTCCTGATGCATCACTGCTGCAGCACACTTTCATAGAGCATGGCTTCTCAATTTTTTAATGGCAACAGCTACTCAGCTGTGATGCATGCAACAGGAAGAACTTCGTAAGTTCTTTCAAAGTGAACTCCCAAATTCATATCTGTTATTTTAACTGGAAACCTGTAATTAAAATTACAAAGAAAGGTCTGAAGTGAGTGAATGTGTTTTAAAAATTCCTTTCTGACAGCTGCAGACACACCTGAGAATAATAGTACAATAGAAATAAATAGTAAAGAAGAATGATTAACCCATATGTTTTCTTCACAAGACGGCCACATCTTCAGCAGCTCCCACCCTGGCAACTCTGCAGGCAGGAACAAAGGCCAGTCCTGACACGGAGAGACAGCGAACCCTACCCAGCCACACACAGCAATGACAATGCAGGACAGAAAAATGCACAATCACCTTTTCAGCTGCAGAGTGATTTTACAGCAGCTTAAATGGACTGTGAACCTGTACTATCAAACTTCACCAAGTGTGAGTCCTGGAGCTGTGACATCTTCATCGATTCCCCTCCCAACAGTTCCTGTGTCAACTACAGATGCATTTTGAGCAGAAAATTAGCTTTTTAGTCAAATGAGACCCTTCCCAGTCGCAGAACCCTTGCAGTGCCAGGCCCACACCATGTCCATGCAGCTCTTACTTAAAGATCTCTGTCCATGTGTGTGCTCATTTATAACATGCATGGACAGAGATTTCAACCACATCCATGTTACAGTTTGGACAGTGCTGGATACAATTCCCTCATTGCAGCGACGATGGGGAAGGATTCCCCTAGAAACAGCAAGGTCTTTGTGTACAAGACCACAGTCATTATTGTGTCAGCAGACTAACAATCATTTGAGCTTACCAGAAAGTACAGAGATAATCTCGATTTTTACCTGCAGTAAAGTATATCAACACTTTCATAAGAAGAAAATCATGAGTATTCTCTTCAGTCTAAAGCAGAATAAGGCTTAATGGACACATAGATCTTACAAGTGGTAAAGAAAATGCTCTTACATTTCAAAGGACATGCTTTCCTCAGAAGGGGAAGACAAAAACTGCCTTCAGTTGGGTTGCCAGCACAGGAGAGGCGACCAAGCAGAAACACCTCGATATGGAAGGCCAGAGGTGGAATTGAAAGAATACATGAAGAAAAGCATTGCTGAAAAAGAGGAACTTTAACAGAGCTAAGAGCATTTTGCCTTTTCACTCCTCCTCATGCCGTGGGGATGACAGAGAATGGAGTGTGAGAACAGCCCCCCTATTCTCCCTGTGTGACTGTAACAGCAGAGGTGCTGCCACAAACCGTGCTGGGGAGAACAGCAACACGTGCAAAATGCCAGGAGTTCAAAGGCTATTCATATGTTCTCTCTTTAACAACAAACATTCATAATGAAAACGTTGTAACACCTGTGAGGTCACGCAGATATAAATATGTTCACAACTATACAGGAACTTCCCACTACCAGGGAAACAAAAAAACCAAACACACCCAAAACTAAAGAACACATTTATCTCTTTACTGCTTATTCACACTTGCTAAATCTAACTTGCAATAAAAATGGGTCATGAATCACAATTGAGTGATTAGCAGGTTAAGTGTTTTTATCTAAAGAAACTTAGGTGAAAGCCTTATAATCTCAATTATCTCCAGAATGTACCTGGGCTTTACTGTTAGAACAACTGTTTTTTGACAATGCTAAAATCAGAACTAGCTTTGACGAAAAAGAGAAATCAAGCATCTGTATGTATTCAGAAAGCCCTTAGTAAATCTGTATCTGACTTTGGCTCTCCCCTCAAATATGGGGTTGGCAGAGCTAATTGGAGTATACTTCAAAATGGTTAAATACCTACATTAACAATTGCATTAACATTTAAATACACTTACTCATTCTGTCCTGGAGCTTTTATCCAAAGAAACTCTATTAAAAAGTGTCAACACTTATTTATAATTAAGCATTCTGACAGACTGTTTTTCAAATACAATGTCCAACTCAAGAGAACTGGAAATAATAACAAGTATTTGTTCTCAAGCACACTTTATACTTTGGATGATAGAGAGTATTAGCACTGCCCAGTGAAGTGATTTTATGCCTATATTTAAAAATTATTCCTCCACAAGAAATATGTTAGATGTCTATGTTAAATAACAGTTCCTAGAATCAACACAGGTACTGCCACTGGAAAGAGCTGGGAGCATACAGCTGAGCCCCTGAGATCCCAGCCAAGGTATAGTAGGGTAAACTTGATTGGTCATCACTCAGCAGCCAATCATTCAAGTTTTGTAATAAAAGAATACTCCCAAAGAGCGAATCCCATTCCGAGGCTGCACAGGGGTATCCAGCCCCATACAGTCTGTTTTTCTTTCCTGCTTGTTGTAAGGGTCCAGCCCTTCACTGTGCACTTGTCCACAATGATGTCTCACAAACCATCCTCACATTTTCACTGTGGCTGATGACACCCCTTGGTAAAGCCACAAATGTTATTACAGCCCATCAAACCAACAGTTTGGTACTTGAACACAAGCAAGGCTTGTAGGTCCTACTGAATCACAAGTCCCTGATGATGGTAATAACATGGAACCCCTTCAGAAAGTCTGCATGTTTCCATTACTCCTCAGCCTGACTGACTCCCCAGACCGGTCAGAATAAATCCTGTTAGGGCACGTCTTAAATTCTATGCACAAAAACCTCACCAAACCAAACTAAACCAAAAAATCCCTCAAGGATGAGTGATCTCATATGTCACACCAGTTTCACCAAAGACAAATATCACAGGACTTCCTCGTGAAAGAAGCAGGAGAATATCAGGGCAAGCAAATGGGGAGAGAAAGCTGTGAGCAAGGATGTGGGAATGGAGGTGGGAGAGAGAAAGTTCATCAGTGGGCTCAAGACACAGAATGGCCTTTGGAGCTGCAGGTCTCTTTCCATTGAGTCTTTGGGACTAACACTGGGTGACTATGGGCCTCACTCCAAAATTTAGAAAATCGAAGTAATTTAATTTTCTAAAATATATTTTTTTCTGTAGCTGGAGAAAGTAACACCTTGAATATATCCTGTGCATACTGGTGCTGTACTGTTAAGCCCCTGGTTCTATCACAAGACACTGCTAAATTCCCCAAGTCCAAATTCAGTGTGTCCTCTCATCTTTTAAAAAGAAGGTCTCATAAATCCTTTCACTATAGCTCCCAAAATTCCTTTGTGTGTTTGGAGAACTTAAATCACATTTAACAGCTGACGTCTGTTGATGCAGTTTTTCTTTCCTGCCTCTATCCAGCACAAAAGCAATGTGTACAGAGCTACGGATGCGCTCTCACCCACCCCAGCACCTTGACAACCACACTACTCCCTCCAAAGCTGTAAATCCACCTCTGGAGTTGAAAGGTGCAGTGCAGTTCCTGTGTTTTAAACGCTTAAGTATAAAACAAGGCCTATGTGGAACAAAAAAAGTGTACGATACATGAAATAAGGAAACGGTAACTCGATCATAACAAATATATTTGACCTTTAAGGCAGTAACAACAAACATTAAAAACACTCAAGCTTTCCTTTGCTGCCAAGTTTATTTTCCTCATAAGTTGTGCCCCATTATGCTACAATAATCCTTCATTACTCCAGTCCAATAATGCACAGTCTATCGTCTACCTATAGTTGTCTGGTGTCTATTTAGTTTTATAGCAAGCAAGCAATTTGAGAATATGGTAATAAAGCCTCAATCACAGTAATGATGTATGATGGGCTGTAATTTCTGTGTGCTAATGGTTTACAAACAGTATCCCAATGATGACGGGAATCTCATTGATTCATTATATGAGTGCAATAATACCAAAATAACTTACTATAGATCACTCTTTACTCATGCACATACTGATAACAACCTCTATATATTTCTATATACAGATATATAGAAATAAAATTAGTATTAGTCATTCCACATAAAAGTTCACACAGCACAAAACATTTTGTGTTGAGTTCCGTAAATCAATGTTTAAAGTTGAAATTACTGCATTGAACGGGTTCTTTGAAAAGCAACCCATTGATTTTAATCTGCTTGAAGCAATCAATTACTCCCTGTCCTCTTTATTCCAAACTGTAATGAAAACTAAACTGCGTTGTCTTGAAAACTAAATGTGAAGATGATCATAAACAGAATTTAAACTCCATGGATTATTCATATCTACCCATTTAGATTTGCCATTTCCATTATGAGTACATTTGCCATGAGCATTTAATGGACATCTAAAAGGGAATTCATTAAAGCAGGAGCTGTTGGCAGCACTTATGGGCTTCAGACTGCTTTATGTTTGCCTTTAATAGCTCACTATTATAAAAGTGATATATTGTGTTCATCCCATTAGTAGTTTGCAGAAAGGTCTGTAAGACATAACAAATCCTTTTGAGTATTGTCAGAATCAAAACTAAATCACAGGGTATTTTTTTTTCAAGCGGCATATTATGACCCCAACAAGGTACCATTTTAGGTCATCTAAATTTTGATGATCTTAGCCAAGTAAGAATTTAATGGCCCTATAGACAGTTTGTTCTTTTTCTTAATGAAACACATGTGAATTATTAACGCTGTCTCAAATGCACATGTTTTTAAAAATCTGTCATAACTATTAAGGTTAAGCATGCTTAAAAATGAAACATGTATTTCTCGAAAATATTTTCTCCCTTGTTTTGGGCCAAAGTAGTGTCAAGGCAAGCAGGAAGCTTAATGCCACCAACGTGTGTGCAGAAACTCTGCAGCGCAAGCAGCCTCCACCCACCTGCTTCCCCTCCCCCTGGCCCTCCGGAGGTGAACAGGAGGGATGTATTTGCACAACTATTTGCTTATTGGCACAGGAGGAGAGCAAAAGGCAAACAAAAACAGTTGAACTACAAAAAGTAATCCAAGGTTGGCGATAGAAACACCTCCCCATATCACAGATCAGTCCCGCTTGACAGGTTTATGCACCTCTAGAAATAACTTCGTATCATTCACCATCTAAGTATTCATAGTGACAGCCTGAAAGTGTTCCTGCGATTAAATCTTTATACGCTACCAAACAAACAGGTATTTGATTATTCAGTGCATGTTCAGCAGAAGCACTCCCACCCCAGTCCATAACACAGCACAGTCCTGCTGGTTCCCTTGTGCTCCCTCTGCTGACCCTCTGTCTCTCACACAGCCCATACTTCCCAACACATGCGACTGATTCATTTATTTGTTTTTTTATTTGTAAGGGAAACAGTGGATTTCACAACATGTACAATTAAAGCTATTTTAAAAAGGATCACCACAAACACTAATAAATACAAATAGTTAGATTTACTTTGCAAAGTATGAATTTCCTTAAAATCCCAGTAGTTCAGGAGAACACTTTTCCTCCTCAGCTTCCAAGGGTACTGGAAGCTTTACAAAGCAGTCCTGATACTGCACTAAATTTAGCCGTGGTGCCACAACACTCAGAAATAACTTATGCAGGGGGCTGTATAAACTGAAGGCAGCTGCAAAGCCTGTGCTGTTAGAACAAGTCTCTAACACCTTGAAGACTCTTGTCCTACTTTGAGCAAACAACTTCTCTAAAAGATGATGATGCTGAGGAAAAAAGTAGCATTTATCAGCCCTCAATGAATTTCAAAGTGATTGACAGAGCAAATGACTTCATCTGGTTCAGAAACTCCTGATCAGTAGTAGGAAGAAATCACTAGTATTAGGAGAGAATCCAGAGGAGCAATTGGCCACTCTCACTTCATTGCATTAGAATTTCCAACGATCCTAATTTACAAGAATTTGAAGGATAGTAAGTAAAAAACTGATTTAAAAAGCTATATAGAGTAATATACTACCATACAGATGTGTAAGGAATGATAGGAGATACCTCTACCTATGAGACAGGTAAAAGGAATCACAACTGCTAGTGAATTACTTCCTCCGTGGTTGTTGTCCACTAAAAACTCTAAAATTCCTTCCCTGATCTAGGAATAACGAGTTCTTCAGTGAATTGGTCTGAGATTATTTTGGTCAACTGTTCAAGAAATCAGTATTTGTTTATAGCTCACAGGTTGTGTGTTTGTTTACACAAAATTAGTTTGAAACCTTTACACCAACTTCCAAAAAGATGTGAAAGTCTCAAATGATGGGGTAGACAGAAACACAAACTCCCCAGGTCTGTGTGAGGCTGTCAGAAAACCCACATATGGGGCTTATGTCTCTAAACTAGAAGATGACATTTTCACACCAGCAATAAGAAGCAGAACACCTTGTTCTCATGCAAAGAACAGGAGATTTGGGATGACTCTCAGCAGAGTCATTTCGTGGTGTGGCTGAGCACTGGCAGCAGCGAGTGTGACACAGAACGGCGTCCATGAGCTGCCACTGCGACAAGAGCTGGAATCTCCAGCTCATTCAGACTTACTGGTGAACCTGCTTTCTGCAAGAAAGTTACAAATTGTCACTGTTTCCACTTTGGAAAATTCTCCAGTGCCCTGTAGAGCCAAGATCACGGACAGCACAACCAGGAAAAGTGGTCAATCCTGATCTCAGTTGGAATCATTGATTTCATAGCATGCTGTGAACACCTTCAAGAGTCTCATTAGTCAAAGTTACAGAATCCAATATTCTGTTTGAACAAAGAGCAGAAGACTGTATATTTAAGGAAGGCCATGGGAATTCCTAACCTTTAACATGTTCCTTCTGTAAATGTATTCAAAATGGTTGACATGACGTAGGAAAAGGTTTCTAGCCTAAGCAGTTTGGCCTTGAATAAATAAACTAATGTCAACAGCGTGAACACTTCTGAAGAATCAGGCTTCTTCAAAATATCTGTACCAGCCCTACTGCAGATTCCTAAATGGAAGCTGCTCGTCTCTCATGGCTCACCTTACTTGGATGGAAAGCACGCTTAACAGCACTGAGCTGTCACCTGGGCCTTTAGGAGCGGTCCTGGAACTGTGGGCGACAAGCCAAATATTCCTTAAGGAGGAGAATGAGCCAAGGTTGGTTTGTCACAAGGTCTCCCAGAAAGATGCTAATTTCTTGTGCAACACAAAAAAAGGGAAACAACAGAGCAGCAATGGGTTCATTTTCCTTTTCCTGGAGAAAAAACACTCTCTGGTACCCTCCAACACCACACCTTGCTCTTAGGCTTTTCAACACCAAAGCAAATCACATAAGCAAAAGCAGACTCTGTATTTATTATTATAAAGTATTTTCCCAGTTAAACTTGACATTTGAAAACACTTTACAGCTTTTCCTAATGGTACAATAAAATGGGACAAAAAGCGCAAACGGTTCAAATATTTAGCAGAAAGGCAAAAAAAAAAGATCAGAGTGCGAGTATCATTAAAATGTTCGGATGAGCCACAAACTGACACCCAAACAGGAACAGGAGTGCTTGCTGGAAGCTTTCCTTGACTGAGCAAAATGCAGAGATTTCTGTGCAGACCTTTCTTGGTACAGTTATTGACACACAGGTGCAAAAGGAAGGAAGTAGGTATGACATCTCACCTGCCTCAGGGGAGTCTCTTCCCTTTATTCATCATGAAGCATTTTACAGTGATGTGGATGTTTTCTTCATCTGACGCTCTCAGAGAGTGTCTACATAACTCATGCAAAGCCAAGGGCACTCCAAATAAAAAAATTTTAAAAACTGATTCAGAAATCTGATAACTTCATGCATCTGGAAAGTTTCCATATCAAAGGAACTGCAAAAGAGACAGGGTAGCTGAAGCCTCATTTATGTCTCAAATCCCAAAAGGCTTCTCATACTGTATACTGGGTATGACTGCTGCTGCTCTGCAGGAAATAGTCCTTAGGAACTCAGCTCCACTGACTCTCTCTCTTCTGGAGTGGAAGTGATGCATTGCTGGTTAGGTGACAACAGCTTGATAAAAGAGACAAAGGTTTCTGTACATGCTGCTCCATGAACACTTGATCAGGCCAACATTGATCTTTCCACACAAATACTTGTAAATAACTCTAAAAAGCATGGAAAAAAAACCTTATAGACCATAATAGGAATGCAAACTATCCAATCCTATTTAATTAAAAAACCAGGAGTAGCAATATGAGAGTAAAAGGCAAAAGAAGAAACAGCCTGTCCTTTGCAATTCTGGATTAACCCAGAACTTACAACTGCAACAAAATGAGCACGAAATACCCCAGGTGATGGACAGTTCCCATGCCATGTTTAACACTCACTTTTTTGTAAGGTCAACACCAACTGACCTTGAGGTCACAAAGTGTGGAAGTGTGACTTTATCTACTCAATTATCACCTTTGTTTCACATGTAATAATAGAAATCATCAGTGCATAAATCTACCTGGGAAGATTACTACGTGGGTTAAGTATTTTCTCAGGGAAAAAAAAATTCAGTGAACTGAAGTTAGTGCTGTGAAACAATTCCTGTTTAGGAACACTGCCAGACAAATACATATTCCCCTTTATAAATCTAAACTGACAACACTATTCTAAAGGAAAATCTAAAAGATCATCTAGAGGACTGTTTCTGTAATACACTAACTGCTGGTAACTAAATTCAATTCTTAAGTCATTTTGAAGGAGAGGCTAAACAACTGGTCATGTAAAATCACACAACCCCCCTTTCATCAGTGCTGGCCAGTGCACACCACGATCCCAGGACCCAAAAAGAATGGTAGATAACTCACTCCGCATCAACAAGAATTTTCTAATCTCCTGGGATTTTACTGAATTGTTCTTTTCTTGACAGATGTACTTATGATGTATTATTTTGCACATTTTTTCTCTTTGAACTACACAAATACGCAATAAGCAATCTCATAATTAACTTGAATCATAAAAATTGCTGTATCCAAATATTAAAGAGTTGTTCACTCTGCTCTGAACTCTGATGGTTAATTTACTTATTGCAAGGTCTGTTAAATTAATTCATTAAGCTACTTAAATAATGAGGATACAAGGCCAACACACAGCAACAAAACCAACGTATTTTAAATGAGTAAGTCATAAGTTAGCCTGAGTTGCTGGGGTTGTTTTTTTCCCCAAGATGCCCTATTTGCTACTTATTCCTTCCTGCTAAGTTGGCTTGGGATATGCAGCACTAGTGAAAAGGTCCAGCAGTTAGAGGTTACTCAGAGGAGAGAATCTGCTTGCAGTGAAATACGTGAATTTTAAAACAAAGAACATCATCAACATAAAAAATACAAACACCCTAATAAATACAAAGGCATATTTACTGATGTGGGCAGCAAACATAAGTGGTGTCATTACAGCCAAGTTCAGCCATCAACGACAGAGCAGAGGCTGGTAAGCCACAAAGCAGAAACACTTGAAAGCTGAATTCAAAACAACTGTTGTAAAGCAAAAGAGGAATTATATTATGTATCTCCTGGGTATATCTGTACCAGAAGAAAATCACTAAGCAATGTAACTCTGTCCTAGAAAAATCTGAAACACACTTGCATTCAAAATAAGATGTAAAATGCTGAAAGACTGATTCTCTTAACTTTTACTCCCAAACAGCATTCCCTAACTATCCATTACTGGGTCAGGTAACCAAATTAACCAAAGTGGAGGCTATCACTCACATGCCAAAGAAATACAGCAGAAAATTAATTTACACAAGCACTTAAAAGTCAATTACTATCATGCATATTTTGCATATAAAACAAAATGTAGGAAAAGGTCACTTCATTACAGATCCAAACATCTCCACATGTGTGGAAATACTTGCAGGTGGCATAGACTAGTTTTGCAAATGAACTATCCACCTAATTTCATGGGCAATTTCATGTTCTTCTGTCAGCAGAAACACTAGAATTTTTCAGAAAGCAAATCAATGCACAAACTCAACCTCTTTAAAACATACTTGTGATATTATTAGGAAAGTCTTTTCCTTGTTGTCTTCTAAGCATGCAACAGGTTTTTATGTAGGTAAATTGCTGCACTAAATTGTCTGAAATGTAACTCTGGGAAAAATGAATCCTGTTTGCAGCATTTTGTGACACATTGTACCACTATTTTATCAGCATTTTGTTGTCACCACAGCTTCTCTCTCCTCCTGCCACCAGCTCAGTTCATTCTGGGCATTTGCTATTAGAAAAATTCTCACATCCCAAATTATACTCACATCCAAATAACTCAATAATATATTTGCCAAACACTTAAATCATCAATAATTTGGAGTGGAAGTAGGATTAGATTTTAAGTCCGCAAGTGATGGAATCAATTCTGAAATGTTTAAATATTAGTTTACAAATATTGCTTATAGCTTAATAGCATCATAGACGTAACTTCACACAGATATTGGCTCTAGACAGTAATTATACCCTCAGCCTAATGTTGCAGTTAATGGACATACACATTTCAATGATAATTGCAATTCCTGAACATGATAATGTGCCTTTATTAGCAGCTACAAAATAAATCTCAGCTACAGCCAAGTGAAGAACTGAACTATGCTTATTATATTTATTTTTAGTATTACCCGATTCGCATTATAAAATTCTAAAATAAAATAGCATGGCACTTAAACCAGTGCTTTAATTGCAAACATGTGATTAAAGAACATCTCTGGAATGATTCATGCAGGTTTTAGTTGTCATGAGCAAGGAGTCGAAAGGTAATGAGTTAGTGAGACAAAGGTGTAAGCGACAGAACAGCAAACACACTGCACTTCAGAGGGAAAAAAAAAGAAAAAGAGGTTTTAAGGACTTAAATATTTTAAACAGTATTGTAAGAGAAGGGGGAAGGCAGGAGTATATAATGTAAAATCTGAGAAAAGAGAAGCACAATAAAAATTCCCCAAGCAAATGCAGAAGGGAATGTGCTGTACAGTCCAGGAAGAAAAGCATCGATTCACACATAAAACAACCACATAAAAATGATGCAATTGAGGACATGTAAAATGAAGAATACTTTACAACTCAACCTAATGAGGAACCCAGTGTTTATGATTCCACAAAGTTCTGAGTGTTTGCCCCTATGTCCTGATGGTGTGTTTGCTGTACAGAATTTCCAAGTAATGGAGAAATTCAATAAAGAAATTTCCAAAAACAGTTAAAGGACAGACATTGTGATTTAAAGTTTGCCAAGGCTCTGTTACTAAGTATTGCTGGCCAATCCCATAAACTATAATGTCACAGATTCTAGCTCACGTTGTTTACTGTTGTCATTTTTTAAATTTAAAAACTGAAAACCAAAAAATTCTCCACAAAGTACTTAAAGAATCCTCCAAAATATTAGATTTCTTCAAAGGAAATCCAATTATTTTTCACATGAAGCAAGATGGTTGTCAGTGAAAGCCACAATCTGGAATTAAAAATAACGACACGATTTTATATGCACTGGCACAATTTCTTAGCTTGTCCAATCTTTAGGCAATTAAATAAGTTCAAATATTAGTTCAGGAAGATTTGCTGAAAGTTCTTTCTGCTCATGGCAGGATAGGAATTGTGATAAAAAACATGAAAGGAGATCTGCCTGGGTAACATTGACTTGAATAAATCTTCTGTAGCTCTTAAACTTGCTAGAAATTGGCAAGCCAGTCAAGAGGTCAGAGCCTCAAAGAGGAGGGAACCAAAGGAATCCAAACACACGAAGCAACGTTTTCCCTGAGCTTGAGAATAAAAAAAAAACCCTAATTTTTCCAAAACCCCCTGATGATTCTAAACACTAAGCTGCTGCCAAAACACTGAACTGACATCTCCAATCCCACAAAAAGGTCCCACACTTAAAAGTTTGAGCTACAGATTTGACTAGTTCTGGGGCTGTCTCCATGCTGGAAACAGACGTTTCATCTGAGAAACATTAACTGGTCTTATATCATTTTTGCTCTTTAAAGGTTTAGAAACATTTTTTTTTTTCTTTAAAGCTATGACTAAAACCACCTGGAAATTACTTGTCAAATCATGCAACTGTATTTGTCCACTTAATTTTACAGACTGAATTTGGACCATACTGAATGCCAGGTGTACGGAACACACTTGAAATTTTTTTGAATTGTAAGTTGGTATCCTGCAACATCTAAATTTCTGCAGGTAAGCACAACACTCACTCCAACTCACAGCTAAAAATGTTTAAAAGGAGAAGTTCACATAAAGTCACTAATAAGAATCTGAAGATGTTTGTATAATTTCCAATTATTTTGAAATAACCTGCAATCTTTGGTCAATGCTATCTACTTATTTTGACTTCTGTACTAGAAATTACCTTCTATTTAAGTCAGCATGGGCAGTTAAATGAATTTGGGTTTTTTATGAGCAGCACTACTCAGTGATTCCCCCCCATCATTTAGCTGGAAAAGCACAAACCCGTTGTGTCTGACAAGCCACACACCGCTGTGCTTGGGCCGTTCCTTCCCTGCACAGAGGAAGGCTCTGGGGTGCCCCAAAAGGAAAGGAATTGTGCAACAGCTGCTGGAGCTTCCCATCAGCACCAGATGGATCCCAGACCCACCCAAGCTAATCCCTACTTTCTTTGCCTATATAAACTGCAGGGAAGTTGGATGAGAACAGTGTGGGAGCTATGAAACAGAGTAAAAATGAGATTTGGCCCAGTGACGGGAAAAATACCAGTGACAATATTTTTCTTCTGAAACAACTGTTTTTTATTTTTCCTAGAATATGCCACAGAAGTAAGTTGTAGCCAATTCTCACTGTGATATTTCCTTAACAAACTCTAAATGTTAAACTTAAATGAGAGGCATTTCATGCAATCTGAAATATATTCAGTTCAATTAAAAATAATTGATGCATAGTGAAATAATTCTTCCCAAAGCTGCTGTAAGATCTTCAAAAAATAAAGCTACTTAATAATTTTCATCTCCTACAGGCTAGAGAGAAGCATTATTGCATATTAAAAATTGGAGTGTGGTTTTCCCAGAGGTAAAAGAAAGTTATTAAAACAACCTATTTATTGTTGATATAACTATCCATTTGTGCTACGCAAAAAGTAACAATTCCAGTACATTAAAAGAAAAGCTAATTAAGGCATAATTAGTATTTTCTATGTTTTGATAATTAAGGGTTATTTGGCTATTTCTTTTCAAATTTCTATTTGAGGTAACCCCAACCATGTCTTTAATGAGCAGCTAACACTATTGAACCCCTGATGGCTGAGGAGTTTAGTGACCACTACTACATTACCTTCATTTATCACTGCCTCTTTACGTATAAATTAAAGTAGCCCTGTAGCTATGTTGATCTACTTTATATCAATTTCTTCATCCATATCAGCTGAATATGTATGGCATTAACCTCATTTACTAGTTTGGAAAAGCTGAATTAAAATGAGATCTAATTTCTAGTGCACAGAACAATTTCAAAACTGCCTGCTAATTCCCAGCACCTGTCAGTGTTGGGATCTTCACCTCGTGGTAATGAAATAAAACAGTGTATGTATTTTACAGCCAGCAAAGGATAATCATTCATAAGGGTTAAGATATCATTAATCATGGAGATGCCAGGGCCCAGAGCCTTTGATGAGCCACTCACAGCTCAACTCCTCCACCTGCAAGGATCCCACTGAAGGCAGTGGGACCGCTACAGATCTCTGGTCTCGTATTGCACAGTGGTCACATGCTGCACAACCAAGTGTATTTCTTTTTTTTCCTAGGTCATGCTTCTGTGTCTGCAGGCAATGTAATCAAAGAAATATACATATACTGAAGAAATCTCAAAGTAACAAGTCACGAGAACAGCCATTCCAGGGGAGAGGACAAGCCTGTGTTCAGTGGTTAGGTGACACCTGGCTACACACATTTGTGGCTTTCAGCTACTGCAAACACCATCCAGCAAGAAAACTGTGTTTTTCTCCTCCCTCTAAACACACTGTAGTCTGGGGATACTTTATGATAATGCAGATCTGCCAAGTTTATAATTTAAAAGCTTTAAAAACACATAGAGATGCAATCCTAAACGTTAACACAGCTCTTTGTACGGACCGCATAAGCAAACAGAATACATGCAGTACACAGTAAGAAATGCCCTTTGCATCCTCCCAGCCCCTATAATTATGCTTCAACCTGTAATGGGAAAGGCTCTTTTTAAGAAATTAATGCACACTCCTACTTCCTTCTTCCCTCTCCCCTGCCCTGGAATGAAACCCAGCCCAGACTCCCAGACTGTGTGACCAACAACCCTCCAGTGCCAGGTGATGGCTGCATCTCTCCTGTGTCCGTGTGGCCATTCCCCAGAAACACTGGAGCCAGAATTTCCACTACTGCTTGCCTGCCTTGGATCTCTATCACTGCTGCTTAAAGCTGGGGCAAAATAAAAGCATGGCTTGCTGGAACACCTCACTGCCAGAGCTCTTCACTTCCAGAGGGTTCCATCAAACTGTAGCCACCTGGGACGGATCAACCACCCCAGGACTTCTCCGAACTCCTTCAGGGCTGCTGCTGAATGAGAAAGATCCGAGCAGGGAACCCTTAATTGCTTCACAGTAAAGAGCTTGCCTAAATGTATATTAATAAAAAAATTCCTTTTAACAGACAAAACCAACACCGCCCTTGCACACGCAGCTATTCTGGCTAGGATTACGGGGACATTCAGAGATCGCCCTGCTCGTCCCGGCTGAACTCCGGTCCAACAGCGCCGCACGCTGGGCTCGGGGCACGGCACAGGAACAGGAACAGCAGCGCCGCTGAGCCACCCACACCGGGGCTGCACCCGGAAACCACGGTAACCTCCTCATGCATCCCTGTCTCGCTGAACTGTCAGCTGAGTAATTCTATTTTCAATCACAAAATATTTAACGACTAAAAGCATTCCCCCCCCCCCCAC
>VZTE01000732.1:125503-144988 GCA_013397775.1 Eulacestoma nigropectus
CAAAACGCCCCCCCCCCCCCCAAATAAGACGCAAAGGAACTAACAACAAAAAAAACCTTTCTGTCTCTATGCATATATTTTTCAAGAACATACTTCTAGAATAACTCTTAATGCAACCTCAAGGGAAAAGTCTTCAATTAGAGCAATCTTTTTGTTACAGTCACTGTGACAGTGTACACGTGGAAACCTGAACTGTTACAAGTGTCAGAACTCCTGCGTATGAAGTCGCTTTAGTGTTAATCTTGTTTCAGCTTAACAAATCTAAGTGAACTTAAGAAATTTCAGTAACTACCTTCGCCCAGCTGCATCTCCTTTGGTACGTCAATCGGCAAGATGTACCAGTTTTATTTACCCTTGGCAATATCTAATGGCCAGTTAGGGACAGTCACAGCCAAATCCCACCGTCTGCTGCTCCAGCCTCTCCCAGGAGAGCTGGGGATAGCTGCACGTCGAACCATTCCGGGGAAGGCTACAAACCCCTCCTGTTGCTTTTTCCCCCCTCCAAGGGCAATGTCTGATGTGCTTGGCAGCAGGAAAAGGTCCCAGCTAACAAGTCTTGCAAGGTAAGAACCTGTATGGAACTCACTAAAAACTTGCTCATAAAGTGACATCTCTGCTCTGCCCTGCAACAAACAAGATCCTCACATTCTCAGCACCTCCAACTTTGTTTTTCTGCTGCCTTGGGAAGTTACACAACTTGGCAGAGATGTCACCAGGCAGTGTCTCTGTACTGTGGGCTCTCCAGTGAATGTCCCATGTGTGGCTGGACAACTACAAAGAAATCTTCCTCAGCGTGGATAAATGAAGACTCTGAGCTGGAAAAGGAGTCAAACTCCTCTGCCAACAAAGACACTCTAATCCTCGATAATTTTTCTAATTCTTGACTCCTAGTACTCATATTATTTTTCCTTTTAAAATGGATGTGATTAGTTACTTGAAACATACCAGGCTAAAAAAAGAATCCAAAAATAACAGAAAAATTCCTTAAGAGTGGTTGATGGACATGACATACACACTACAAACAGGGGGCTCACTCCCCTGTGACCACCCTTTTCACTGGCTAAGCCGTAGCAAACAACCATGACCAATCATAACAGTCTGATTATGGAGCAGGAGATGAGAGCAGCAGGACTTCTGAGTTGTTCTGTACTTCAGGGACAATGGATTAAGTATACCTGGACATCAATCACACCTTCTCTTGGGCAGCACTCGCCAGTGGTCACTTACTGGCATGGTTAAAAACCTTTCCCTAAGTCCTCCTTGCTATAAATTAAGCCCATTTCACTCCATCTTTCCTTTGAAGGGCACTGAAAACATTTGATCAGCTTGTCCAAAACATCCTTGATTTTTGTCCCACTCCAGTATTCTATTTGCTAAACTAAACCAAAGCAACATCTGCAACTCATTTGTGCTGTCCTACTCTCCCATTTATCTACAGTTTTCTCAAAGTGTGGTGCCCAAATTTGGACACATTATTCCAGCTGAACCCCAATCAGAGCTAAATATTCAAAATGGAGTAAGAAAATCCAGCACCTGACACAATATTCCTGCTACTTTCAGCCATGAACATGATGTATTTTTCTCATGTGCTAAACAAACACATACTGCAGATTTACCCCTGCTCACGCTCCACAGCAGTTCCTGAAATAACACTGCTGGCCAGAGAGGTCCCAGGAACAGTTCTGAGAGGAAATTTTCATTCCTAAGCATGGTGTTTCACCAGCATTTTAAACTTTCAGGTCATTTCTCCAGCTTATGAAGATCTTTCTGAATCCAAAGCCTGTCCTTTGTGATCATTTCCTCCCAGTCCAGTGTCACTTGGAAATAAATATATATAATTGTATAGCTGTTGGTATGTCAAGAATGTTGCAAAGGAACAGTCTCAGTCAAAGCGGTGATGTTTTGGCTAATAAACACCGTGTTTGATGATGTCAGTGCACATTACACTGCTCACAGCAGCGGCCAGCAGTGGCACTACAGTAACTTACAGCTGCCACTCAGAGCAGCTGGGCTACAACTTCAGCAAAGCCCCTGCAGTGCTTTTCCAGACAACTCACTTCCTACTACCCTGCCAGCATCCAAACCAGCAATATGCCACAAAACAACGACCCTATGAAAACTAAGTCATGCCAGCACTGAAAGAAAATGTGTACTGATAGACAATAGATTGACAAATATTAACAGCCCTGTACAGTACCAGAGAATCCAGTCCAGTATTCATCAGAAATTTAATATGTATATATTCATTCAAAGGTCTGTCTGTTCCAAAAGACAATCTTGGTGTGTTGTTTTTCTACTGGAACGGTTATGGCACTAAAACTGTATTACAGCCTCATGGAAGAATCTCCAAGGTTTTGCTATCCTTCCTCAGACAGTAAGTCCCAGTGGGCTGGTTAATAAGAATGCATTCATTTACCCAGCCAATTCTCTTCCTCTGTAATGAGTTTGCTTTTATTACATGCACATGCTTAAGAATATGAGTTAATTAATGAACAAATTTGTATATTTATATAGAAGACTTGTTCTACATTTTCATTAGACTCTTCACCATTCTCTAACCATTTTCTGTTTGTCTGTATGCAAGCATATGAGCAAAGAAAATCATTACAACATGGCTGAAGCATGCAAAATTTCCATTATCCATTCTGTAAATAAAACAATCCAAGCAATCCTGAATATTTATATAAATGTGTATTAACTTAGTCATTTGATGTATGTCTGACTTTTCTGCTTCCAAGTGTGAGCCTGTTTATTGCATATTTGTAGACAGCTGCCAGCAAGGCCCCGTATGTGAGGATTTACAGCCGTGGGGGCAGCGTGCCATCTGCTGCTCTCCGAGCTGCTACAGCAGCACAGGCACAGCAGCCACCCTAGTGCTGCCCTCTGCTTCCTCTCAACTGCAGAATGCACACAAACAGCTCAGCTTGCTTGATTAAAAATGTTTTAAAAACCACCTAAACAAGGAGCTCAAATGCCTTCACACACAGCTTTTGTTAAAAGAGCTGGCAAATACTGTGCTCTGGACCACAGGAATCCATCCATGCAGATGAGAGGCTGCTGCACCAGGCCCACTAGAACAAAATAAAAATTTGACTGCAAACTAAAGGATACTGGTAGATAATGTAATCAAACCGCTGAAAAAAAAATTTTTTTGGAAGTGTATTTGCAATGAACTCTAGGGGCTGGAATTCGGGAACATCACTTGAATGGTCACACACCAGGAGAGCCTTGCAGAACCCCCCCTGTCCCAGCCTGGTTCCATACGAGCACATGCCATAGGTAAAGGCAGTATATTAAATATGATACATCACCAGTTTGATGATGGGGTGGGGGGAAAACAAACAATAAACCAACACAAAACCGTTTTCTTAAATTCACCCTACAGTGTTTCCCCACATCCTTTCAGTACAGGTTGTTTCTGTTCCAAGTGCTCTCCAATAAATCAGTTGGAAACATCAGCCAGCATTTTACTCAGTAATTAACCAATTAACCCTCCCCATGCAGTGCAAGGGCAGAGCCAGGCTTACGGTCATTCACAGCACATTGCTGAGCTGGTGAAGGGTCAGTTTGGACATTTTTCCTACTGATGACGGCGCTCCAGGTGATTAAACATAAACACTGCACTGCCTGTTTTTGCCTGCTGCTTCACCCACACACAGATGCTTCCTCCAGCTCTCCCTAAGGATGGACATAAAAAGCTTGCGGTACCATCTCCAACACCAACCCCCGATAGCATATTGTACATTGATGGGGCAGTTACACCCTCATCAGGGTAAAAGGTGAAACAGAAACCCTCAACACTGGATAAAGGGAAAAGACTAATTATAATGATATAATAATAATAATAGGAATAAAATAATAAAAAATAATATAATAATAAAGAGAAATTACAGATTAGAATGACAACTACTGTAGAGCCACATTGCTTTTGAACTGCCATCAGTAGGAATCTTGCTCATGAAAATACCTGGAGCAGCAGTACACTTTTACTGGATACCTCCTGTTCCTTAGCATTAGAGAAGTCCACCATATTTTAAAATAACAAGTCAGCTTTGACAACTGAAAGGAACATGTTTCTTTAATGAAAAAGTAATTCAGTATAGTGTAAAACTTCCTTTTTAATATTAAGTGAGAAAGTTGAAGTACATTTCAAACATGTAGAGGTAAAAATATTCTGGAGATTGGGTCTGTCCACCAGAAAGCAAGGAAGGAGTGCTATACAAGTAGAACCAAACCTCAGTCACTGTCACAATTCTTGCTAAAGATTTGCTTGAGGCTCCAACAGAATTCCTTCTCAAGATCAATTGGTCTCATCTTACTGACATTCTCTTTATAACATCTACATTATGACTGTCCCCTACAGTTAAGGTGAATTAACTGCTGCTTCTTCAAAAATGCATCTTACTTTTCCCTCTTCCGTATTTAAAATGCAGAAAAGCCAAGTAATGTGAGAAATACAGTGGAAACCACATAAATGAGTAACTGTCAAAAGAACAGAACTATTAAAAGAATAAATCTTGTGTACCCAGCTGTGAAATATAACACAATATAGCAGAACCCAGCTAAATGTTTGAAATAAAAAATGAAATGCAAAGTAACCTAAAATTGTTTAATGAACATAGCTGTTAAAATATTAACTCCTTGCATGCCAAAATTCCAAAGCATACATGGTAGGAAGCCTGATCAGATGAACATCATATTAAGTGGCTCCCTCTCTCTCCATCCAGTCATCTTCCCCCAGCTGAGCTCAAGAGCTTTTATGTGTGAGATATATTGGCACAGACTGGTTGAGTTCAAATGTTGTGGTTTACAAGAAGTATTTACCTTTGAGGTGTGCTGAAGCTGGGCTCTCACACGTTATAGGGAACTGATCCAAGAACCACAGAAATGCTCAGTTCTACTTTTTCATTTTTATGCTGGGGTAACTGGGCATCCATCAAAGAGATCATCTGGAAAACTCTTAATGACACAAACATTTTCAGGAAGAATTCTCAAATGAAATTATATTGTCACAGCCAATCTCTTTAGGAACCCATCAGCTATTTTTGTTTGCCCAAGTTTAAGGTTCTTCTAAGATTTTGTTTTGTTTATAGATGCTAATTACGCTAATTGACCACGATTAAACATAAACATCAACATAATGTTTTTCTAATTACTTTGTCATTTGAAATTTTCTCAGATGTGTGTTATACTGTGGTGAATTTGTAAAAGTGTTTTGTTTTTTTTTTTTTTTTTTTTTTTCTTAGAGCATCCCTTCCATGATGAAAGAAACAGAAATTTGAGACACAGGGGTCTCAAACTGCAGTGCACAAGTACAGTTTGGTTCCCTGGAAACCGAAGCTCTTGTACTTAGAAACAAGTTTACATATGCAGGATATAATGCACTGTCAGCTTCACTCCTCCCCACTTCTGCCTGTCCTAAAACATCTGAACCAATGTGTTTTCTGACCTAAATCCTCACTTGGTATTTATCTCCATATTATCTGGATTGGGTTCAAAGAATCAATTTCAGCTGGTGTCAGCTAAGAAAATTTAATGAAATTTTTTAAAAGAAGTATTCCTTTATTTAACTTTCTGAGTTCTTCTGCTATCTATTCCTTGAAATCTGAATTCCCTAGCAATTCAAAAAATTAATACTCACTTTTTGTCAGTTCTGATATATACAGTCCCTGGATTAGAAGTCAGCAGCTACTTCATCTGTAAGCCTGTATATTAAAACCTTTCACTTCTAATAAAAACATAGTGGAAGATTGCTAACACCAGAGGGCCCCAGGGTAGATTAGGAAGGTAAGAAACAAAGGAGAAAAAGTAAAGCTTTTTCTCCACTTCTAAGCTGCATATCCTTTTTCATGTGTTAGCTAGTGGATGTAAAAGAACAGGATCACACATGCACAAGGATTAAGAAAGTTTTTGCCACAAGAAATTGGTCATCCACAACAATCCCCAGCTCACTGCAGAAAGAGGACTCTATTATGCACGTTTTTAAATCTAGAGCCTTCTTTTCTATCCAAGCTCTGGTCTAAAAATAAGTCTAAATTTTCAGTTGTTGACCAGCAGCTCCTCTGCACTTCCTCACTCACAATAATTCCACATTAATTCCACAATACTTCCACAACAATTAATGTAAAGGAAGTACTGCAGAAAACAGCAACCAGAACTCACAAACAATAAAATTTACACCAGTGGAACACACAAATGAAAGCAGTTAGCTACATGGGCATAGCTAAACACTACCTATAGGAAGAGACATCTCTGCCTTTAATCCCCTTCCCTTCCTCTGAAACCGTTTTGAAATGATAATTTTAGTGACTCCTGCACTGCTCATGATGATGAACCAAGAAAGACTAAAGCCAGTGGAATGGTCTCAATTCACAGAAAGTCAGTACAGCCCTTGAGCAGCCATCACCAAGAACTGGACAAAATTTGAAACATTTAAATTCCAGGTACCTGCTGACACTAAACACCATTTTTCAAAAAAAAAAAAAAAAATCACAATTCAAAACAAGCCCTACTTACCAACAGGATAATTCTCCACTTACGGCATTGTGCTACTCAGGACTGGTGTATGTTCATCGTCCTCCCCCAAACTACCCATGAGACAGACAAGCCATGCCAGCTGCCCTACATTAAAAGGAAAGAACAGTTAATGATGATAAACCCTTATGCCAGTACAAAACACTTCCTCCAGGTATCAGCAGCTCTATACAGCATCAAACTGCATTCAAGAGTTCTCCTTCTCCCTTTACTAGACTTAAAATCTACCCAGACAAATCAACTAACAAAATTCTGAGCAGAACTGACATAGAAACTAGAAGAGCTTATTAACCTGGACGTGCTCATAAATAGAACAAAATACAAATTAAGCAAACTCAGACTCGATAACAGACAATTAATCCAGTATCCTCACTGCCCTGCCACAAGTTTTATCAAGGTATGGAACAATTTCACCTGCAGCAGGGCTGTTACATCTACTTATCACAGCATTAGGAAATAATTGAGACTCACTACAATCTATTTGATTCTTAGGTCAATTTCAAATAAAGGATTCTTTGTAATTTTAAAATACTCTTTAAAGCAATCTGCACATAACAAAATATGCCATAGGTCAGACATACCCTTCAAGAAAAGAGTCTGTGAACCACCACACAGTTTTCAAAGTCTCATGGACTATTTCTAAAAGGGTTTGAAAGACAGAGCTCATCCATTCCAAGCTATGCTGTCCTGCCATCTGATTTACAGATGATTTAGCTGTCAGTCTCCAACAAAGCACTTACAGGACTCACTGGCAAAGTCCTTATCCAGTAAAATACAATATAAGAATTGTAATTTCTGTAAAGCTAAGGTTCTATAAATAACTCCTTGAGTTTGTGTATGTGGTGTATTTTGTGCAGACTTTCAAATACTGAAATCCCTCTTCATAAATACGGAACTCTTCAGTTTACAGACACTGAACTCAGAGGAATTCTTCTGGCCTCTCTCTGCTGGAAAATCATTGCTGTGTTGAAAAACCCGGATTGTTTTAATCTCTCTGGCACATTAAAGTAGAATGCCTTTAAATTTCACCATCCTGACACCTACTTAAGCCACACAGATTCCTGCTTCAGCTTTTTAAGCTGTGAATTCAGCAACCAATGTCACCTTCTCTCAGGATGGATGCACTATTCTAGTCTGAAGTAAGACCAAAACTAAGACCTGAATTGTAAAGTAACACACAGATCTGTTAAAACTTCAGGATGATGCTAAAGAATTCTTCCTCAGCTGAAAGGCACTGAGACCACAGTACAGCAGAGCTGTTTTTAGATTCCACCTTCATTTGGCAGAATACATTTTGCAATTAATTAAAATTAACTGAGTGACAATAACAACACAGAAAAGACAACTTGCAAGGGTTTCCACTTAAGCTACAAACAAGGCTTCACAATAAGTGAGATATTTACATAAACCAGGTATCTTGCCCTTGTTTCTAGGATTTTACAAAGTGACAACAGCTTAACTTACAATACTGAAGACAATACTCTGATGAATATAGTGTCTTGCAAAATCATTAGAAAGTTTTACGTAAAGGATAAACTACAGATAAACCAATCAAGTCACGTTATGACTGTCAAACAATATTTCATTTTGGATATTTCTACATATGTATCAGCACATGCATAGTGTCTGCCTAAAGTCCTGAGGTTTTATTTCATGTTTGTTTCAAATCTCTGATAAACTAGTCTTTGTTTACATAAATCTTCACTCAGTCTCCCTCATGTTTTGCAGTATCATATTGTGAAAAACACAAAACAGAGGGTTTACATTCAGCCTCCTTCAACTGGGAAAAATTAACAGTTCTGAGGGGCTCCAGTACCCTCACAGCCTGAATCTGGAACTGTACATCATAAGTAATTCTGCTTTAGTCAGAGGAATATAATACAGTGCGTTCTACACATCAAAAAGATGCAGAGATCAAATATACACAGAGAGGTTATGCAGAGTGTGCAATAACATGCAGATGATCCCAACAAAGTACAGAAAGCATTCAGGTTTGTCTTAAATCTCAGTCTTCTTTTTTTTTTTTTTTAATGCCACATGAACCTGTAATACAGACTGAAATCTGTAACAGCCAACACCGTGACAGAGAGTAAGTGCCAGCTTTTGAGATAAAACAAAATATATGAGTAAGACTACTAAATATCTGCTCATATTTTTCCTGTTCCATTCCTACAAGCTGGAAGAGCAGTGTCAGCTCACCAACAAGAAGCGTATTTCCTGCTTCAAGACCTGTGCTCCTTGAGCAAGGAAAACCCATCAGACAGGCTGCATGCAGCACTGCAAAGAGCCATTCTCCGGGCACTGAGAGATCACCATCACAAGCAGAACACCAAGGAGCTGGAGTGTCTCAGAGAACAGACACTGCTCAAATGAATTCAGCATTAACAGCCACTAAAGAATGGCCGTTTGAAGACAGGGTCACAAGGCAGCTCTGAGGTGCTGCTCACTGCTTCAGAGAGCACAGCCGTCCCTGTAGCCAGCAGCCTTTTTGAAAACGAAAACCTGTCTTTTTACAAACTGCAGAGCTCATTTCCAAGCACAGTTATTTTTCTGATAAGAACCCTCTTCTCTCAGCACAATACCAATTAACGGTATGTCTTCTTTCCCTCTGTCACATCTTCACTACTTAAAATTTTCAGTCCATTTGCTTTTGCAATTACTGAGCAGACATATTTTATTTTAGAAAATAATTATTGCCGTAATAATCTGCAATTACCTTTTATAACAGCAAAAATCCCAAAGAAATCAGTCATTACCACAGATTACAAGTAATCACAAACTACTGTGAATTGTTTTAGCAAACCATGACCACATCACTTTTGATACAGAGAGCAAGACAGTATGGTAAAATGAGACCTTACTATTACACTGACTTATTTTGTAACATTAAAAGCCATTAAACATCTAAATTTAACTATTTATATGTAAGAGATAGAATATTGTTGTTCAGTATGAACACAAATGTTTAGTTTGCAGAAAAGTAGCAATATTTAAACCACATTGAATATGTCCTAACACTGAACAGCCATCCCCAGAGCACTGATGCTGACAGACTCCAGCTGATGGTTTTCCTTTGGGCCCTCATGACTGGGAAGTGCAGTGTAAATTCAGACTGCAGCTAATCAATGAAATCAGATCATCAATGAGAGTTCTCCCAGATAAAAGTCAATAGGTGAATGGAAGAAGGTGGAACTAATAAAAGGTAAGTAGGAGGTATTATATGAATTACTGAAAAAATGGCTGCTCCATAGAAGAAAATCAGGGTTCACACTCAACAAAAAGAGCAAAAAAATAAATCACAAACTTTTAAGAGCATGCAGATGGAACAGCTGCATTATGCAGTAACCTGTCTCACCTTTTCAAAACAACACCCTTCACTCCTGTAAAGATGCCACAGCCATAACTGTATTAGGAAAGCGCCAGCAGTTATAAAGACAATTTAAATGACAGAGGATGGAAATAGGTATATGAAAAAACATATTTTTACCACTTACATTACAATAAATAACTTCAGTTTCTTGAAAACTAACTCATCTTAACAGAGCCATATAAAGTAAATTAAAGTTTTTAATGTTACACAATTTTTACAGACAAACAAATGCAAAAATCTTCATTTCAAAAAACGTTCATCAAGTTGCAGCCGCTTCCCTTGAGGGCACCTGAGGCACTAAAATGTTGATTTTCAGCAATTAAAAGTTTTTACAGCTCTCATGCCTGTATTCTGAAGATGTAACAAGACATTAAACCAAACACATCAGTGCCAATGTGTTGTATAATACTTGTATAATACAAAGGCAAGAAGTGAAAATGTGGCACAAGGTGACCTGGATCATTAATGCTTGTTTGAGAAAAGGCCTACTTACACCTATCATAAAATCACAACTCCTCATATGCAAATATACAGTTATGGACCCATAAAGCAGTCTAAAAGCTAAATTAAATACTAACCCTTACTAAGTAAGAGAAATAGCAGAAGAGGTTTACCAATAACTCACCAGCAAGCAAAAAACTCTATTGCACATCAGGAATTATTTTGTAATTGCAAGTGTTGTGACGAAAGAAATCACACAATCCACCAGGTGCAGTGGGTACACTGGTCAGGTTACAAACAGTAATGATGCTTTCTTACTTGCTCTCCAGTTTGTCGGAATTTGCACGGTGCACAGGTGATTTGCAGATTCATCAGCTGAATTCCCAATGAAATCAAAATTAAGACAGTTCAAGCTTCTCTGTTCAGACAAGCTTCAAAAGTTGCATTGCTAGGTTTGCTGCTGTTGGTCCTGAGGGGTTAAAGGTTTTGCCAAGAGCTAAGGAGAAGAGATATCTTGTTAAGTCACCTGCAAAGAACATGTTCTAAAAAATAATTATTAAAGGGAAATGTTTGGATATAAAGCTGCAAAGTGCACAGCAAGAGAACACATCCTAAGAGAAAAATAAATCCTTCTAAAAGATAGAATATGTCCTTAAAGGCAAGGGGAAAACCATTTTTTCCACCTGAGAGACATCTTCCATGTCAAGCTAAAGCTCTCAGGCTTATAAATAATTTTTAAAAACCTGGTGAAATAATCCCTTTGCATAAAATACTTCTACTAGGTAAAACTCATCATGTCACTGATACTGTTCGGTAAGACAGTGCTAATGCTCACTGCAAGAACTGAACTGTAATGTTGCATGGTTTTCAGTCACTCCAGGGCAGTGTGGGATCTATGTCCCGTACATCACACAGGTACAAAGTACCCAGCAGTGGGTTATTGTCAGTGTGGTGCCCAGGCTGCTAAACAGCAGGAGTTTCAGAATCTGCCCCGACACTGTTCCTTTGGTACCTCCAGGAAAACCTGGCACTAAGGAACAAGGAACTGAACAGTCTGTACTCTGAACGGAGCTCTCTACAACATCTGTATAAATACAGCTGTCAAGGGCTGTACTGCTTTACAACTCCTGTGGTGTCAGAATGAAATGTACTTCGCAAGCAGAACAAGCTGCTGGGATTTGGAAGTCTATACTCAACATCCTGTGAATAAGAATATTTTATTGATCCTTCTGCAACTATAGTAATTTGAGTAACATTTACTTTGAAAGCAATTACTACCTCAAGGTTACAATATAAAAGCACTGAGAACATCAGCCATTAATCACTGACACAGTTCGTGAACATTAGAAAGAAAACCAACATAATTTTGCCTAGAAAAGCAATAAAATAAATGCAAATGCAACAACTTTAACTAGTTTATCTGCTCCTTATTTAGATTCAAAGTCACATCTCTAGTTTATTAAGAAGTTTTTCAATTCAGAGGATAGAAATTAATATCAACTGTCTGTCATTAGATGCCTCATTAACCTGGTAATTACTGTTGCATCATGCCAGAATTGACACTAAATTATGAATTTGGCTTGAAATTTGAATTTCTGCATGTCTTGTATAGGCATCACCTGTTCTGCTATGAGTCTTTTCTAACCTTTAAACTCTCACAATTATTTTAGTGACCCCATATTTATAGTTGAGTGTATTTTTCAGTGCATTATAGACACTGAAATATTTCTAAAAATGGCTTCCTATACTAAAGTTGGCATTATAAAGGCAGCATGCATAATTTCCTTATATTTCTATCCTGGAAATCCATGTGATGTCATTCAGACAAACCTCTCAACATATGAGAGACAAAAGTAGTTGCAGACCAGCTGAATTACCATGTAATCCATTTAAGCACTGAATTCATCAAGTCAGAAAAAATTAAGGGACAATCACGATGTGAGCAATTTAGGTTCAATCATGAAAAGCCTCACCTCCTTCAAAAGAGCACACAGGCATCAGCACGTCCTTCAGAGAGGTGTCACAAAATGAGGCAGCTCTTTCACAATGCTTTGCTGAAGGTCTTGAATAATCAACCTAAGAAAAGTAATGACAGAATGAACAATGTTTCTTCCTTGCTAAAACTAGATGGATATCTGGCAGATTAATTATTTGACAGCAGAAATTAAAATTATGGCCCAGCAATAAATGCAGATCTCATCAGGTTCCTGACATGCCTCCTTTTTTTCCTTCAAGGTTGTTCCTCTTTCTGGATGGACAGGTCTGAGGCACTTCTTCGGGTTAAGATGTAGGCAAAAGAAAGTCATTAGCAGAAATGCAACTGATTGTTCACTTTGCTTTACGAGTTCTGCTGACCGTGATGAGAAAACTTACGTGTGTGGTACTGTGGAGTCCCTGCACTAAGAATTTCGTGTGTCTATGTGTATTTTGGTCAGGGAAGGAAGGTGCTTTAACCCCTTCATGTCTAAGAAATATTTCTCCAGCCAATTCTATGAAAGGCTTTACCAGCATCCCTTGCAGAAGGAAAAAACAAACCATGGTTACCAGATCCATTTCCCGAGTCAGCTCAGAGGGAATCGTTCCTGTTACACAATGGTCCACAGTGCCCTATGGGGGGAGAAAAGACAGGAATGCTCAAACCTCAGGGCTTGTAGTTACCATTTTACTGAATCAGATTGTATCTAATATTCTCCAACATTTCTAGAATGAAGAGGAATTGTTAGGCTGAGACTTTCTAAGCTGTTTAGAAGGCTTTTGTGCCAAAGTCTATCAACATTAATGGAACTAGACCTTCAAACTCCCTAATTATCTCTGAAAAAAACCTCAAATCATAATTTTTAAGAATTGTCTGATAACAAAAACCCATCTGAAAACAGACTCCAAGGAACTGCAGTCTAGAAATCCACCTCTACACTTTTCTCAGAGGTCTGTTCAGTATTCTAGCACTTTAAAGGCAAGCTGCATGAAATTCAAACTGTTAGAAAAAATTAAGCTGTGCATGGATGAAAAAGGTCAGAGGGCACTCTCAAAAATACAGAGTTTTGGAACGTTACCTATCAAAAAACCTAATTCTCTACTCTCCACTGTAGTTTACAAAGCGTTGGTTTGAACTGAATGATACATTCCATGACTGAGAACTTGTGTCTACAAAGCGATGCAGGAGGTGTTCAATATTCCATGTGAGGGTACAATCTAATCATCAGGGCTTAAGATCCTTGGAATGTTTCAAAATCAGACACAATGCAGAATCGTGCAATTAATTAATAAAATTTAACTGTCTTCATTGAACTACTACAAAGCTTTTACAGAAAAATTAAAGCTGCTCCTTGTTAAAACAACTAAAATCAACTGCAATTAGGCCTTGCCATTTAATCAGGGGAAGATCTCTGTGTACTTTTACAGCTGCAGTTTGCAGCCTCACCTCCCCTGGTGTCAAAAACACCAAGTCATTCCTGTCAATATTTTCCTGCTATTTGTTGCAATCACACTCATTTTTACAACTCTAAAGATCACCTAAAGTTCAACTAATGACAAATCTGGCTGCTTACCAAGGGGCCAACTTCTCACTGTCATCTATTTCGTACCATCACTTACTTCACAGCAAATGAGAAGAGACAATTTAGGGGAGCTCTCAGGCAAAAGTTACATTGCTGCCTTATCTGCCTTTTACATTTCAAATTCTGTAAACAGTCCACTGGAATGCTCCTTAGATCACACAAACACGCAAAAATGGAAAATGCAACCTCCCCTTCATCACAGGTGTGAAAGGCTGTGTGGTGAATTATGAAGGAGCTGGGAAAAGAACTGCACACCTGGCTGCTAATCCGCTCCCAATATTAAATCACAGGCAAATTCACACTGGATGAACCTCAATCCAGAATGCTAATGCATATGTATCTGAAACTACCATATGCTAATTATCACACATATTAGTATTGTTTCTTAGGATATATTAGGATTATTTCTTCAATTTTTATATAAAATTTAATTCACTAGATCTATGGCTTAATTTTCTTTTCTGCAGAAATTCTTAATTTAACTAAAGAAATCTCTTAAGAAAGTATCTTTTGCATTTAAATCCCTGTTTTTAATGAGCTGCATGCTGAAGAGTCACACTGCAATCATTTTAATAATAAATGCAAACTCCAATTACAGTACATTCATAAAAATAACTGCAAAATGGTGGAGAAGTGTACTTGAGTTTGTTTTTAATAAACACATTATTGCAACTTACCTTTTATTAGACATTCCCAAAGTAACTCAAAAAGTACATTAACTTGAACAGCGTTAAAAACAAAGCAAGACTGAAAAGCAAATGAGAACCTCACAAAGAAACAAAACCTGTTAACTTCGTGCTTCCTTGCTGAATTACCAGGATCACCAGCACACACACACATAATGGATGATCCTGCAAGTAAACTGCCAAATAGCTTAAATTTTCCCATTGCTTTTTTTCAAATCATAAGTTGGGAAAGGGTGAACCTTCACACAGATGTGCGTCACAAATGTGTTTCTGTACGAGCTAAAGAAAAATGAAGGCATTAAACAGAATGCTTTGACAACAAGGGCTGCTATTTCACAACCACACTATAAAGGAGTGCTCTGAAAAAGAAAACCAACAAAAAACCATGACAGCATTATGAGTTCCGTGAGGCATCGGACCCCACAACCTCACACAAGCAGCAAACCCACCCTGGCCCTTCTCCATGGGGCAATCTGTTTCAAGCACTACACCTCCCACTTTTTCCACCCAAGTATCAAACCAAGGAATATAACATGCCAGTAACTATAAATGAAGAGGTCCAAACAAAAAACAAAAAACAAAAAAAAATGGCAGAAGTGAGCAATTGTTTCCTACCTCCAAAATTTTTTTTACATCAGCAATAAAGTGTCTGAAGATGAGCTGATTTTTCAGTACATCAAGCCATCCTAATTTTGTGATTTCAGCAATGACAGGAGTAAGAGCTTGACGACAAAAGGAACCAGTTTGGGTCGAGAAGCTACATAGTTCAGAATGTCATTTCCTGTAATGAAGCATTTTAGATTGGCAACACAAGTTTTCTGTAAAGAATACAAGCTAAACAGTTCTAATAGAAACTTCCGCCATGGATTTTTTTCCAAGAATTATTATGGTTAGTACAATAATTAACATTAAATCATTAAATAGAACTAAACATTTAGTAACACAAAGTACATTACATACACAGTCGTTATTCTAGGACACATGAGAGCAGTTTTTGAATTCAGAGAACACTGACCAGAATTATTCATTCTGGTCCCATACACTGGCCACTGATTATTTCACTATGGAACAGCAGCTCTCACAGCCAACTATATTCAGGCTTTTACAAGCAAGAGTCTCTACTGAATGTTCTCAATTCAATCTATATCATCCCACTGGGTAATGGACATTGCAGTGCTAGAAATTCTGCTCTAACTAGAAGGAAGTTCAGCTGTTCCAAAAGCTGTTGAAATGTATAAAATTCAAGTTGATTCAAGTTAATTTTCACCCGAAAGAACACTGAAATCTTTCATCAGAAGCAGTGGATTCCCAGTTAGGTGTTTCAGGCTACTACTGCCCAAAACAGTACAAAGTTTCTAAAAATCCAAATTGAATCATAGGCTTTTGAGACAAAGCCTTTCCACACGAATAAAAACCTGTCACACATCTGCTCATGCTTTTAGGATCTAGCAATGGCTTTAACAAAGATCCTAAAAAGTAAGGAAACTATGCAGGCTCTCACTCCTGCATATCAGAAGCTGCTCTGGCATTACTTTTTATAAATGTTAAGAGCTGAACATGAGCAATGTGATATGTAAGTGACGGGCAAGCGTACTAGAAATAGCTGCAATTTTCATCCTTTACAAACATGAACTGAAGGTCTCTAGCATCTTACGGGATAAAAACAATGTCTACTTTGAAAAAACTATGGGGTTTTTAAAATATGAAGTAATCTGAGCCACAATTTATTTTAATTTTGAAAATATGAAACGTTATTTGTGAGTTAATTGCAGAGAAATGATGGAAGATCTCAGAATCACCTTTATGCTGACTCTCACTCAATGACAACCTTACGAAAATCAGGCTTGGTAAATGGAGAGAAGAACTAAAGGACAAACCAGAATATTCACTCCTTGGTTACTGTGCTTACACGGGAGTTTCTGCTCCTGCTCACACAGTGACATTTTAACAACAAACATCACTTAAGAATGCCAGTCCTTTGTTCTGGGGCAGTGGAGATGCCCTGCTGTAAGTTTAAACAGGCACATCGCTGGCAGAAACTGCTCACAGGATGTCTACGAAAACACATTCAAAAATAAGTGAATTAAGGGCAGGAAAAATAAGTCAAAGCTGGAAAAATAATCAGTAAACCAGACTGGTGATCAGGTTTTATTAAGTATACCAACATTTTATAACAGGTGTATTTTAGTAGTATCTTCATCATAACTAAACATAAATTACAGAACAGGAGTAAAAAGGAGAAGACCTAAAAATATCATCCCTTTTGATGGGATAATAGCTGTTTAATAGCTAGGAACGAGAACAAAATGATGTCCAGCCACAAGGTCATACCCCACTGTGCCCTGACCCTGCTCTACAGATGACACAGCCCCTGGCTATAACCCTTCTGAAAGCACTCAAAGCTAAGATGCTTTCCTGTTTTGTGCCTGACATTTCTAGTGCAGGGTGTGGCCACTTCCACAAAGATCAGCTGCAAATAAAAACATGTCTAGAATCATTTAGGTAAAAAAAGAGAAAAGCATTTTGCCTTTACTGTCCTGACCTGGTAATGCCCCATGACTGAGAAATCTATGTGAGCTTCTGCAAGCATGATTACCTTTATGGACAACACATCCCCCACACACTGAGTGTTCCTTGTTCCAGGAGAAGCTGGTGTTGGCTGAGGCATTCAAGGCTCTTGATAAGCTCCAAGAGGACCTTCTCAGATTGCATTCCTGTGCTGGATCAGTTCCTTCATTCAGCTGCTTGCAAAGGACTTGTAGTTCTGCCAGACTCTGTCAAGGAAACAACAGGACTGAAACATCCACAACGACTTTTCAGCCATGTAAGATTTCTTTGTTTACAATTCTAGATGCCATAGCAGAAACATTAACTGTTACCTATACTAAGCTTTCCAGTTGTACCACATTTAAATTACAAAAAAAATAGGAGGCTTCCTGTGACAAGAAGCCAAAATAACTCTGGAAATTAAACTGCTATTTCCGATTCTCTCAGCTACCAAAGTATTTTTTACTATGGTTCCATCCACTTGTTTTTCTCAGCCTTCAGATGAAAAGCCCAAAGCTTCTCTAAAGAGAGATGAAAAGACAGAAAATTGTGAAGTTTGGGCTATGATGCCTGGAAAACTTCTGGCAAATTTAAGACTTGTAACTACTCATCAAATTATCACACTCAGAAAAAAATCAGCTTTGCCTGCATCTGTTGATGCAAATATTAGTGAAAGACGGGGCAATTTAGAAGCTGTAGTGGTAACAGAAAAGCTAAAATTCCTCTCTGCCTAGAAGAAGTTCAGAGAAATCAAGGAGAAAACAAAAACTAGCTCTCTAGATTAGATATATACTTTATTTAAGAAAACACAAGACTGTCACAATACGATTGTTATTTTGAGACAAAACATGTGAAACTGATGCCTTCAGGCACCTCCTTTACTCAAACTCTTATCAACAGCTGAAAGGTGATTCCTAAGAAAACAATTGTGTCAACAGAGATGATCCTGCAGTCAGACAGATGCTGGCTGCTTTAACTGAGTCGGTAGTAGAAACAGACCTCAACCAGAAGTGGCATTTTTGATCACAAAGAAGGGGAACTTTTCCCAAGAAACATGTTTACATCCTAATGGAAAACATTAGATACTATGATTTCCGCCCCCCCTGACTTGTCACGTTTTCATAACACTCAAGAATCAGCTGAACAAAATTCTCTGGATACTTCTAGTCCCACCTCTCCAGCTCCCTGAAGTCCCGGGCATCTCTCCTAGTAGCCTGTCCAAGTACCAAGAACCAGAAATGCTGGAGGCCCAGCTCTGCAGTAACCCACCAGGCAGGCAGCCAAGGAGCCAAGCAAACTGGCAGGAAATCAGGGAGGTTCCTAATCGAAGCTTTGCTGACACAGAAAAATTCCCAGAAACGTTTTGATTTTAATTAACAATTGCTGACTGAAAACATTCTATTAAGAAAGTTCTACCAGCTCGACCCAAGAGGAACTTCACAGCCACAACTGCTGAATTGTCACAGTCGAGGAAAAAAAAAAAATTAGTGGTCTTTTTATGTGCCATGCCTGGTACTCAAGTATTTAAATAAATGCCAAAAATGGCCTCTCTAACGCTGCCACAGCCTTGCTGCCAGCAGCGGAGCAAAGCCACAAGGGATGGCGGGCACATGCCTGACACCTCAGTGGGTGTCTCCCAAAGCCCTTTCCCACCTCCCCCTTCCTTCCCCCCTCGTTCGAGGCCGTTTCTGTGGCTGATGTTCATCTCGGACAAGTTCTGGAGCGGGGCTGCCTCTGGTTTTCGGGGGAGAAGGGGCGCAGGAGACCAGCACTGCCTTCAGAGAGCAGCGGCATCGCGGAGCAGGTGCGGCTGCTGCCCCCCGGCGTGGAGCCGCCGTGATGCCAGCGCAGGTGCCGGCAGCAGAGCGATGGGAGCAGAGCGATGGGAGCGCCGCGGTCCCGGCCCCGCACAGCATCCGCGGCCCCGCACAGCATCGGCGGCCCCGCACAGCATCGGCGGCCCCAAGGGTGTCCCGCCCCCCCGCAGCACAGCCGGGGCCGCCGGCTCGGCTCCGCTGGCCCCGGCACGGCCGTAGCTCCGCGGGCAGGGCGGCTCCCAGGTACCTTTCGCCCCTCGGCCCGGCCGGCCCTGCTCATCCCACGGCCCCCGCCCGCACCACCTGAGCGCTCCACCGCGCACCTCAGCACCGCCCTCCCTCCTCCCCCCGAGCTCCCGGCCCGTCCCCACGGACGGCCCCGCGGCGCCCACGGCCCCGAACGCCCGGCGCGCCCCAGGGACCAGGCGAGGTCCCGCCGGGCGCACCCACCTGGAGGCGCAGCGCATCCTTCGGAGCGGCGCCGGGAGCGGGCGGCGGGTCCGGGGGGAACAGCGGCAGCGCCGGGGCCGGGC
>VZTE01000732.1:145035-155600 GCA_013397775.1 Eulacestoma nigropectus
CGGGGGTGCGCGGTGTGCGGGGCGGACCGGACCGGACCGGGGCCGCACACGGGCGGGGCGGACCGGACACAGGCGGGGCGGACCGGGGGCGGACACGGGCGGGGCGGACCGGACACGGGCGGGGCGGACCGGGGGCGGACACAAGCGGGGGCGGTGCGGACGCGGGCGGTGCGCGGTGCCAGCTCCGCCCGGACCAGCGCGGGGTCCGCCTCACGATGATAAACGGCCTGAGCAGTTGGTGTAAAATTATTCATGTTTCCCTGATGCTTTATTGCCCACATTTCAAAAATTCCCATGTGAAGCCTGGTAGCGCCAAAGAAGGGGCCCACACTGGTAGAATGTCTCTGGAAATAGGAATTGATTTAGACCTGGAAGGAAAACATGAATTGGGTGTATTTGCTGGATTCATCCTCACCAGTGAGGTCGAGAAACACTTACTAGGGCAATTTAGTCAGGGTTACGAAGAGTGGTTTCTTTGTGCATGAGCTATCACAGTTGAATCACTGAACCATATGCTTTTATACAAAATACCTTCATTAATTAATTATTAGTCTGAAGCAAAATTATGGAAATGAGGTTAATAAACAAATAAATAAATAAATAGTTCTCGAGCAGAGTCTGTGGATAGCGCATGTACCTAAGTGTGAGTGAGAGCTGGGGTTTCTGCAGGATGAGCCGATTTCCAGCTTGTCTGGAGAGTGTTTGTTCTTGGCCAGAAACGTGTTCCCCCCGGCCTGGGTGTCCTGCCCGTGGTGACGGCTGAGCACGGACAGCAGGGCAGAGCACAAAGCTGCCCCACGGGGCAGGCAGGGAGCGCACGCTGTGCTCAGCTGCACAGGGCAGCCCTGGCTCTGCACCTCGTTTAAACATCACGTGAAGCATTTCAATATCTGGAATGCAGAAAATTGCCTCTCTATAACCGACTCCTGTCAACTATATCCTGAATATTTTAAGGGGAAAAAAACTGGTCCAGCTAAAGAATTAATGGATTCCTAGACTAATACCTGACAAAACTTGAACACAGCAAGTAATAATGTTAGATTGTGAAAGCACCCCAGCCTATGTCAGGGCCCTTGCCCAAAAGACCTACTGCATTAGGTAGTGTAATTTCTTTAGCAACTTCTATACAATTCCTTTACCTTTATGTGGGAGGGGGAAATGGCACAGTGAAGATGCTTATGTGACAGGAGGAAGCTGTGCCATGAAATTCAGTCTTGCATGTAACAAAATTCTTACAGTCTTCCGTGGAAGCTCAATTAAAGGAGGGTTTAGGTCTGCCTTGGAAAATACAGTACCAGGACTAATGCATAGTTTTCAGCTCAGCTCTGGTTCATTTCCTGCTGGGTGGAATAAACCTCACTTCTTGAACTGCTGTTCCTTTGGGTTACCTGAACAGATCTGTTGCTACAGGCAATGCATTCACAATGAGATCCATTCGTTTGCTACGCTGCTTAGAGAGAACTGAGTCTTCTCCATGCTTTTAAAAATTTAATATTAAATGCTTGATTAAAGTATATAAACAAAACCAGCCGTTTTCATCCCCTCGCACAAAAAAGAAACTAGGAATTTTTCAAAGTATCAGTGTTCCTTTTTTTGCATCACATTGGGATCTTTCATAAAATGCAGTTTTCTTACTGAAAGGAATGACTTATAATTTATAAGAACTTGTTAAATATATATAAAAATACATACAGAGAGAAATGCAACATATTTAGTTTGGAATTCTTTGTTCTGGGAACGTTAGCTTTTCTTAGGCGTGCTCCATCAGGCCAAACACTCAGACTGGTATTTGCTAGAGTTCTGCTGTATATTTTCTCATTCAAACATTCTTTTCTTTCTGTTTTTCATTTTACATTAACAACAACAAAAGGCCCTGAAGAATTCTAATTTCTTTCTATGGCTAATTATTTCAAGATTATTTTCTGTGCCATGTACTATACTATGCCAATATATATTGCCACCATTTAGTGATTACTTTAGTAATCTAATTCATTAATTTGCAATGCAGATCACAATTGATCTTGAGTATATGTCTGCATATTAAATAGTTCCATAAAAAATAATCAGTGATGTCTAGCAGATAATTTCATGTTTAATTTAATATATAGTGGATAAGCAAAAAAAGTTATTAATATATCACTAAGAAGACCAGGAAGAGTCCATAAAAACAAAATCAGTAGTTAAAAATGAAGCCACTTCCTATTCCTAATTAAAACTAATCTTTTTCACTAACACAATGACACACTTTCTTCTCTTAAGCTCACAACAGCCCATGAAGCCTGAAATGAAATAAATTATTCTTTGGTTGTTTGCTGGACAGAGGTCAATAATACCTCAGGGCAAACACAGTCTATAGCCAATTTCTTGATGTAATTCAAATTGAAAAGAAAAATCTTTCTAATAGCAAAAAAAGACATAAATAGCACATTAAAAGAAGAATTTGTGATGCACTGTATATGGACTAAAAATTCTACACAGTGTGCATATGGGTACAGTAAAGATCGCCCTTAAAGCTTCCCTGTCACCATGAATTCAGCTCGCAGCTACCTCGGTGTGTGCAGGGATCACTGCCTGGGTCTGTGCCTTGGCCCAGGGAGGCTGCAAACACCAAGGCTTTCCCTGCAAATGCCTGAACTTCTGCTTCCTTAGTCCCAAGTGTCGTTCGGTTATTTACTGCTATTCATCTCTCCCCAGCCAATGGGAACAGAGTTGTAAGTGCAGGGTTGGTGTTTTCCATTACCCATTAATTCAGAGCCAGCCTTCGTGTAATTAGCTAACAAAAGCAATTGGAGAAATTTCTCAGGGTGCTCACTCACCCTTGGAAGTGTGTTTTTGACTCCATCTCCTTTGCTGTCTGGTTCATGGATCAGATTGAACAATGTGCGTGGGTTCTGGTGGTTTTCTGCCCTTTTGGCAGCCTGGCAATGCTGATGGGCCGGGGGTAGGGGCAGCTCGTTCACAGCCCCAGACAAAGGACAGATCCTGGCTCTGGAGTGCAATCTCTGTGTGTTTGAAGGGCACGCACTGAGCTACAGAGCAGCTGCTGCCTTTAAACTGCAGAAATGCCCACCAACCAGCATCCTGTTCAGGGGGAAATGTATGATCCCAAACCCTGAACCGCTCCCAGCTGGTGGGAAGGAGCCAGCGCTGTGAGTAATGCAGGAGCTGTTCCAGGAAGGAGTCCAAGGTGTGCTGAAATGTTTGAATGCACAAGGAATCTCTTCTGGCTGTGTTTGAGTATTGACAGTAAAACAGCATTTACTGGCTTTAGACGGTGATTGCTTCATGAATCTATTAAAAGTAAACAAAATCATCCTCTAAAAGACAGATAATTCACCTTTGATGAGACTCACCATGGAAAATTTCAAATGAGAAGGAAAATCCTGCTGAAACTTATGAGAAAACATGAACTAAAGTGATTAAAGACTGTTTTGCAACCTCCATACTTACTTAGGCTTGTTGCCATGTGAACAATCTCTTGATATTTCTTAGTACTTTACAGAAAAAAAGAAAATTGATACAAAGTAAAAATTTTGTTTAACTACTGGCATTTTTGCTAGACAAATTAGAATGTGTGAAAGAAAGTATAAGTTAAAAATTAACATAAAATTTGATCCCTTTGGCATACTTACGAGAAAGGTGCATGTTGAAGAATTTTATTTAATAGTCTAAACCTATGGTGTTACAACAGTTCTTATTTCTGGTAAGTAGCATGATACACTTCATCCAAAGCTGCATTTCAGGGAGGTGGATACACAAGTGAGTGTGTGTGTTACCAGAGGAGCCATTTACAGAACAGAGACTACTGGTAAATATAACAGTGTGAAAGGATTTGGACAATAGATGTATAAAAATTATCATTCAGAGTTGTTTTCATTATCGTAGTCCCCAGATTCATATTCTTCATCATCTTCCTCATCAGAATTGTCATAATACTCCTCGTATTCAATGCTGTAGCTTGCGCTTCTGCTGCCAGTGGTAAATGCAAGTGCAGGAGATGGGTCTGCAAGATGTAATTGAATCCAGATTAAATTAGCTGAAGATAGGAACAAAGAGGAAGGTATGGGTTTGGATTTGTACAGCAAGCTCAGAGTTTCTGAATCCTTGTTATCTATGAAAAGGACAGGGGTTTTATCCAATGGCTTGACCTCATACCACTGAAGGTCATGAGCAAATTTCTATATAGAATCATGGAATCCCAGAACAGATTGGTTTGAAATGAACCTTAAAGCTCATCTTGTTCCACCCCCCTGCCATGGGCAGGGACACTTCCACTATCCCAGGTTGCTCCAAGCCCCATCCAGCCTGGCCTTGGACAGTTCAGGGATGGGGCAGCCACAGCTTCTTTGACAAACCTGTGTCAGTGCTTCACCACACTCTGAGTAAAGAATTTCTTCCTAACATCTAATCTAAATCTCTCCCATTTTAGTTTAAAACTATTCTCCCTTGTCCAACCACTATCTCCCTGTATAAAGAGTCCCTCTCCCTCCTTCTAGAAAGCCCCCTTTAGGGATTGGAAGGGGCTCTGGGATCTCCCCAGAGCCTCCTCTTCCCCAGGCTCAACACCAGCAGCTTGCTCAGCCTGTCTCCAGAGCAGAGGTGCTCCAGCACTCGGAGCATCTTCGTGGCCTTCTCTGGGCCCACTCTAACACATCTGCATCTTTCTTGTGCTGAGGACATGTTGAAAATGCATTTAATTCCTAATACTAGTAAACTATGACATCAGTCCTCTGCAGCTCCTGTGCACCTGCAAATATTTCCAGAGAAAATAAAGCTTTGAAAGCCACTTGTAGAAACCAGGCGGGTGACAAACTCCTCTAGACCAGGAGGTAAATATGACAATGCATCTTTGTCCTGAATTTGCCAGGAAAAACAGTTCTCCGTGGAGGAAGAAGGATATTATTCTGCAGGTCTGGGCCCAATGCAAAACAACAGCAAAGCTATTTCTTACATCTTTCAAACCGCTCTCATTAAGAAACAACAATTGTTTCCTTCCTAATTTTTTGAAAAATAAACAGCTAAGCAGACCTGCCACGGTTCAAAGACTCCCTCAGTTACACCAGCTGTTGTTCTGGGTCCTACTAACATCAAAGGACTTCTCTAGGATAAGGACAGTGGAATAATATGTATCTCAGCTGTATGGCTCCAATCCACGGCTTTCTGTTTTCTGGAAGATGGTATAATTTGCAGCAAAATATTACTATATAAACCCATAAGGGAATAAAGTAAAATAAAAGCACATGGAAGAGTGAAAATATGGGCAGCTTTGGGTAATTTCTCCTATCCTTCATTTGCATTCCAACAACCCCGTCCTTTGCATCCTACTTGTATGCACTTTTATATTTTTTACATTCAAATAAAAAAAAAAATTACCATCAATGACTTTCAATCTTGCAGAGGCATATGTTGCACCATACTTATTTTTGGTGTGGCAGACGTAAATGCCTTCATCTGATTTTTTGAGGCCTTGAATCTGCAGCCAGCCTGTCACACCATACTTCTGAGGCCCACCTCTTGCCTTTGAGAAGGAAAGAAATGGTTGAAATTAAGTAGCTAGGAGACACCACGATATTTCTCAAAATAATTGTAGATGGATTAAATATCATTAAAACCTTTGCTTTTTTTTTAATGCCACCATGTTTTGATTCTGCTTATTCCTGCTGCTCTATGTTTTACCTTCTTACTGCTCTGCACCTCTGAGTTCCTGCTCTTCCATCTCTGCTCTTTCAGCTTCATTGCCCTGTACAGTGCTCTCACTCCTCTTCCTCTTCATGCCACTGTTCCCAGAGCTCCTTCTGCCTCTTGTCCCAGCACCACCTGCTGCTCCTTCAAAGCATTGCCACCTATGCTCAAGCTCAGCAACTTCTTCAGGATGAGGTGGGGAGTGAGTCTGGGTGAGTTCTTAGGGCCAAGGGGGCCTGACCAAGCTGACACCCAGCAGCCAGGTTTTATGGATTGGCATGACATCCCACGGGAACTTTCACACTTCATGACAATCAGTTTCAACTGGCTTGGACTAAAGCCTCCTAAAGGGGTGAGCTTTCTTTTCCAAACAAATAACTCGAACCCCTTAAGAGATGTTAACAGAGATGCTCTTATGCTGAATGTGTTAATGAGATGGGTGAACAGGGGGTCAGTGTAGCCTCTGAGTTTATCAGTGTTTGCCTGTGGCTCCTTGCATCATTGTCTCTCAGCAACTCTAAGTTCACTAATCCCACCTGCGTTCATGTTTCCTCTGGAAAAATTTCTAAATAACTTAGACTTTTGGTACTTTTCTATTTTTGGTACTTTAATCAGCTTTTTCTGTGTTTATCCTCTCTACCTTTTTGTTCAGGTTGTGCCCCATGTCCACTGGATCTGGCTGCTCTTGGGCTATATCCAGAAATTTGCCATGCATTTCACTGCACAGTCTCTGCTCATGTTCCCTGTCCATTGGAGAAGTCTTGCAGAAGGCATTAGCAAAGGCTTCAGCCTTCCTGCAGGCTGCCTGTACAGCTGGCATCGTTTGCTCATCTCCCCAGAATTTTATTTCCTTTTAAAAGAGTTAACATTTTGATTTATTTGATTTCAGCTTGAACTTTCAGCCTATTTCTAGATTTGCTTGAAGCCCCTACTAACGCCATTCTACTCCTTCCCCTTAGATTAAAGCACCACGGCTTCCATGAAATGAGCAAGATTCTTTGCTTTCCTGGTGAATGCCTTGGGGACAGAACCCAAATAACAGGTCTCCAGGAACAGCATCTTGCAGAGGGGAACTTTAAATACCTGTCAGAATTGGGCTTCCTGCATCAAGAGTAATAAAAGTGCTGAAAACAGCCATCCTTCCCAGAATGCTCCTTCTTTCAGCTCAGTTTTTTCAGAATCAGACCTACATAAAGAGATTCTTCCATCTTTTCTTTCCCTGCAGCAGCCCAGATTAAGCACCTGCTCCTCTTCCCAAACAACATGCAATGGTAAAATCAAGTTTTACCTGAACTGAGACGTGGGTGTCATCTCCTGGCAGAAACACTTTATTCCCCTTTTTTTTCCATTCAAGCTGTGGCATAGGATAGGCTGACACTTCACAGCCAAAAATGACATCATTGCCAGTGTAATTCTGGGCATCCTGAGGTGGCATAGAAATAACAGGAGCTGCGAAGAACCGACAGCAGTGCTTTAGAAGACAGTGCACAAAAGAACACGAACACAAAAGCGAGTAACGTTAATCCCTGCTTTGCACGATACCATCAGATTGCATTTGCCTTTTGCCTCTCACACACTGTGAAGAGCCACATGATTCAAGCATCTTTTACAGCTCAGAAAACCTTGTGTCTGTGCCTTCTAAAAATGCTTTTTCAAGTCTGTTCTTCCCCTTGCAGATGATCGTGGAACCTGAGCTGAAATTAAGGGCTTGATTTTGCCCCATGAGCTGTCATTGTGGACCAGGCTCGGGGCCCCCCAGCAGCGCTGCCAGTACCCGACTCGGGCTTCAGAGGAAAGCACAAGAAATTCTGCAGCACACAAGTCACAGAGTGATTTGGTTGTATGATAGCTCTGAATGTCTTACATTTTGGTTAGCTAAAAGCCAAAATACTGCCATTGCTGGCTTGTCAGGTTTGTTTTCTGAGTACATCATTGCCCTGAACTTGCTAAACCATTGTCCAGCACTGTTACCCATGGAAGTCACAAGTTACAGAATAACAGCATTAATGCATTTTACATTTATCCTCAGTTGCTGCTGATGTCATCCAACATTCATGTTAGGAATAAAAGGGATTGAAATTCAATTATTGATACGAGGTTTCATGTTATGCTTATTATACCTGTCACATATCCACTTTCATGTTTCCCCCTGTTCTCGTACCCTCACTCCCCCTCCACTGTTTATTGATTACCTCTGAATTCTCCTTTTCCCTTCTCCCGAAGCAAAAGCTGCCAGCAGCCACGAGAGGAAGCCAGCCCGGCGGCTTGGAGGCACTGGAACCACAACCCATCCCTTGGTGCTTCATAACCCATCCTCTGATGCCTTCACACCTGGTCGCGGGGCATATCCCTCTGTGAGCGTGTGTGAGCGTCCTGCTCATCTCCTGTGTTAACAGGGGATGATGATGTTCGGCGGCACAGACGAAAATAGTGGATTTACTGCTAGCCCAGATTTCCTGTTTTGGATATCTCTAGGTTTTTTTCCTGATCTATTTGTTGACAACAAGAAATGTTTTGCCTATGAAAATCTGTTTTCTATCTATTTCCAGACCAGTGCTCAAAAAGGAATGCATTTTCTGGGCCATTGGGCGTGTATTTAATTAATTTTTTTTTTTTCCACAGATCCCAGATGCTTGGAAATAGAAACTTATAGCAAATAATTAATATACTTTTACTTGCAATATTTGAATCAGTACCTAGGTGCAGCATTTATGCTTTGGCATTTGAAATTGTAACAGCCTGTTCCATGTTTATAAGCAATAATTTATAACACATTTGTCAGTTTTTCAGGATTGGTGTCTGTGCAGTAAATATTAAATGCATACTGATTAAAATTAATTACAAACAAATGATACAGAAAACTCTCAGTTTTCCCATTTATAAATACCTCATTAAACAATGTTGCTACTCTTCAAAAGTAAGATTTTTTAAACAAGGAAACTTAAACCCTTAAATGCTTGTTCTTTCATGAGAACTGTACACTCAGAATCTATTATTTCAAAAATTCTGTGTTCAAATCAGCATTAGCTCAATATCTCGAATGAGAAAACTTTTTTGCCTATGACCTTATCACAGAGGGTCTGATATTAAAACATACTTTTAAATCTTAAAATTAATTGAAACCACACTCCTTTTAATGATACATCCACTGTAGTTAAGCCTAAAATGTACAAAAGAAACAAAATGTCCACATTGACTCACAGGAGTTCTTGAAATTGTTCCCAGACAGAGACAGTGTAAAAAACTGTTTGAATAGGCAGATGTTGCCTGGTGAGTATTTTTGTTGTGCTGTTAACTCAGGTGTCCTGTGGATCCCCTGACAACACTGACGTGTGGCCAAGGACTGGGTCCTGCCCATGTCACTGTCCCCAGCCGTGGCTCAGCCCAGCAAGGCCACCCACAGGAACACATCTGGAGCCTGGAGGACACAAAGGTTTGAATTACAAATCCTCAGTACAGCTGTCCAGCACTGCCTGCCATACACCAGGATGAATTCCACACTGGAAATACCCCTCTTGCCATTAACTGTGAGGAGAATCCAGCAGACGGCTCGGAAATGCCTGGGCGTGGTCTGAGTCCCAGCAGCTGAGTCCAGGGCTGACCACGACTGGCATCACCTGAGACCAAACTCACAGCAAGCAGGAGTCCTGATCTAACCAAACTGCCCTTTCTGAACCTGAACACATCACCAGTACTTTCATTGTCCACTCAAACTTGAAGTGCCTTCAGAAATAAAACACTGCAAGTCTCACATCGTTTTGCTGTGTTTTGTGGAAGAAAATGGAAGTAATGTTCTACAATTTTAACAGAAGTTTATAAACTTTATTTTTGAGTGTTTCAGGTTTCGTGTTCAGACAAATTCTCCCATGCATATCTGTCTGTACTTTGTTTGCACAATTGATTAGAAACAGAGCTTTACTGTTATGATAACCTGTCCTGAATGGGCAGGAGCAGCATCTTTTCCTTTTCCAGTCAGTCATGAATTATCCCTATGTGTTACAGAAGATGTAAACCAGAAGCCAGGAAAAGTCAAAGTACTGTTTTACCTTTCACAATCAACCCAACATCACTCCAGACCAATTAATTACATAATTAATGGGATTTTTCCCCTCATATTGTATAATATTAATTTTTGCTAATCTATGATTAGATGAAAATGGCAGAAAATTTTGTGGCTTGGTTATTTGTTTTTACTCCAAAATTTACATTTAAAATAAATCATGTGACACAGCTAAATATAACGAGAATCACTGCTAGATTGTTCTGTTAGTTCGTTAAATTATCAGCGAGAAATGTTTGAATGTGAATGGGGATGTCTTAAGTGTGGAGAGTCTGTATATAATCAATGTACTTAGCAACCTCGGTAAATTATGAGATAAACTGATCATAACTAGCTTTCAGGAAAAGAAAGGATTTTTCCGTGTTTCTTTAGTGAGCTAGGCCTTTTTCTTCTTTTTCTGGCAAGAGAAGCGAGATGAAAGGCTGTACTCCTCTGATGAAAGGAGTTTATTGTTATTTATTTATTCATCGGTTGCTGTATACAATTAATCCATTTGGCATCAAGAGAAAACAGCAGATGCTTTGAAGGAGAGAAAAACAAAACCAAGTACTTTGAGCTGAGTGAAGGTTATATTTAGAGCGTGGTACCAAAACCCCACAGCGCTCAGTGTTTGTTTCGCATGCAAATTGGGAGTCAGGACAGCCCGTGCTGCGCTCAGAGCCAGGTTCCCTGGTGCCTTTTGTCACCAGCTGCGCCCTGAGCGGCCGGGCAGGAGCGCGGTGCCCTCTCAGCCCGGGCTGCTGCGGGCCGGGCCGGGCCGGGCTGGGCTGGCGGCTCCCGGGACAGCCGCGCCCGTGGCAGCCCCTCCGAGCCCCGCCGTGCC
>VZTE01000732.1:155624-176142 GCA_013397775.1 Eulacestoma nigropectus
GTGCCCACTGCAGCCCCTCCGAGCCCCGCTGTGCCCACTGCAGCCCCTCCGAGCCCCGCCGTGCCCACTGCAGCCCCTCTGAGCCCCGCTGTGCCCACTGCAGCCCCTCCGAGCCCCGCTGTGCCCCTCCGAGCCCCGGGCTCGCCGAGCGGCCCGGGCTCCGGCCGGGCTCTAAAGCTTCCGAGCCAGCGTTGGAGAGGAGAAGGGCGTTTGGGACTCCCGTCGCTGCCTGCCCAGCGTCCTGCCCAGGCTCCAGGGCTCTGCCCAGTCCGGGCATGCTCCAGCCGGGCGCTTTCCTCCGCCACAGCCTCTTTCTTAACTAAACTGCGCAGCACCGACACGGCTGTGAGCTTTCCGCAGGCTTTCGTGCAATTCAGTAAGCTGCGCCGTTAGGATAATTCTCCGCATTCCTGGAGAAAGGCTCCAGCTTTTCTAGGGAGCCAGGAAAGCAGCGGGAAAGCGCTGGGGATGATGCCTGCACGCAGAGCAGAGCAGCTAAGCTCCTTCCTCCTGCTTGAGGAGCAGCAGTGCGATGCGCCTCGAGGCGACTGGGGGCCAGCTGGATGACACCAGCAATTAAAAGTGGTAGTACTTCCAAATTAAAAAGTCTCTTGTACGCGGCCAGTTCTGTTATAATTAATTAGAGGGGCCACTGCTTTAAGCCTGTGTGCCTGAGCAGCTGCCGGTGCTGCAAAGTTACCGGCACTTGCTAAGGGAGTGGCACTTCTGGCCGAAATCTTGCTGGAGTGGTTATGCCACAAGATTACTTAATCCCAAACCAGGACTCCTTCTCAAGGCTAACAGGCTTTCAGTTGTCCTGCAAACTGGCATGCATATCCCTTCCCTGACAAGCCTCCTTTCACAGCTTAACACCCCGATAGCAAATAAAGGATTCTTCAAAGGATCTTTCTCTTGCAGCTAGAGAGAGTGGAAAGAAGCCCGATATTAGCTGTTCATCACTTTTCCTTTTAAGTGTTCAATATCCATTGTTCATTCAATATAAAACCACAGCATACAGTCTAAAACTGCTAGAGAGGAGTGGGTAAAATGTATCTGAGTTACTCTGGTATGTAATCCTTTGCTGGAGCTGCGACCAGAGCTGTGGACCCACAGACCTCTTCTAGTTACTTCATTTGATAAAATATTTGATTAACTTAAAAAATCACAGTAATTTCTCATTCAGAAACAAACAAAAGCCTCTTCACATTTTCATTTTATAGTCATGTCTTAAGTGAAAGATGCCCAGGAGTAATGACTTGTAGTAATGCAAAGAATGGGAACAGTATATGAGCAGGAAGCAGGAGTCCCCTGTAAGCCCACCTAAGAATCCTTCCACTAACAATCATCAGAGACAACTGTGCATTCTAAGAGTCCTTTAGGGAAATTGTTTCAGCTTCATTCTGTTCTAATATTTGGATTTCTATATCATGGGTTAGCTAGATTTTATGATGATTCTGAATTGGATTATTTTGGACCTTTTCGGTAAAAAGAGAGAGCTGTTAATTAAACCCTATCTTCTATTGCCCCTGCTTCACTGCTTACCATGAATCCTCACAGGTGGATACACACATGCATCCATATAAACACACATACAAGTACCTCTGTGTGTGTGTATACATATGATAGATGTGTACATATTGAGATATATATATATTTATATATCAATGAGGCCTGCCTTACCATCACCGCTTTAAAATTAGGTCAGTCCTCTTATAATAACAATTATTTGCCCATTCCTCCCAGACATTCCTATCTGTTTACTGATTCCCAAATACACATACAACTTTTGTAGAAAAAAAATCATATTCTGGTGATAGTAATCATAGTCTGATTGTTCAGAACAGACCCAGTCTGTAGACTGATGGCTTATTAGTCACCATGAGATTTAATCCACTAGTCTAATATAGAGGCTTATAGCATACAAGATTAAGTACCAGCTGCTGAACCACATGTTTAGCACTAAGTAGTATTATAACAGAATAATGATAATTGTAACAAAACCACAGTATTAGTTTAATGAAGTTAGACTGGAGCAGCTAGTAACACATCTGAAGATAAGAATCAGCTCTTTTTTCAGTTTGGAAGTGCCTCTGTACACATTACCTGATTCACATGGCCCTTTATGTTTCACGCTGATGTTTCTTTTCCCAGCATAAGCCTTGTTGAATTGACAGATGTTTTCGTAGGTTTTCCCTTCAGGTCCACAGATGCTCTCTTGAGATTTGCATACACACTGGGGTTCAGGGACTTCCCCAAACCTTGCTTCATCAGCATCCAGCCTGCACTCGAGGTGATCCCCACACTGCCCATAAAAATGATTGCCCTGGTCCAAGTCGCAGATCTGACCTTCCACATTCCCACATTCCGGACAGCAGCCGCAGCGATCCAGCACAGTCCCGGCTGGACAGTCCTTAGGCTCAGAGCAGAGCGCCAAATCGCATTTTCCACAACTATCTCCTTCCCTCAGCAGCCTCCACCAGCCTCGGTGGTATAAGGCAGGGAAGCTCTGAGAAACCTGTACCAGTGCTACCAGCACGGCTGTAACCATCCGGTGCTTCATCTTGAGAGTGTAACAAAAAGCAGAAAAGGTCCTTGGAGTAAAGCCAGGGAGAGGAAAAAAAAGCAAACCGAAAAAAGAGCAAGCTAGTGAGAGAAAAACATCACAATCCTGGTTTTGTTTTAGAATATAAGCTCTACTCCACAGGCTTTAAGAAAAAATTAGCATCAGATTTCTAACCTGGAACTGATAATAAAAATGAATAAAAACCCAGCAGCTTTTCTCTAATGCAGTTTGGAATGCGAGTACTGCTTGCACAGAGACCAAACTGCCCCTTCTGACAGCTGAGTCAAAGCTCTCTGAAAAGCTGTATGCTCCGTGTCTCATTGAACCAAATTTGCAAAGCCTTGCTCGACTGAAACATTACATTGCAACTATTGTAGAAAGGGGAACAGGGTAAAGGAGTGTAAAATGAAAAAATTAACTGGAGGAGTGGCCCTCCCTTCCATCAGGCGAAATAGGTGGTCACAAAAAGATAAATATGTGTACAAAGTAGCACCCAAAATCCCAGTGCCCTGGGGCTTAGCCAGTACTCTAGAGCTTGGTGCAACAGCAAATGCGATCCATTACTGATCACAGCTAGGGGTTCTGAATTAACACTTTATTTAGAGGTTCTATACAAGCAAGAGGCAATCCAAGACAGCTGGAATTGACTGTAAACTCTCAGGTTTAAGATGAAAGATGCCTATAGCCATTAAAGAACCCATTGTTCTCTCTCCATATATCTTCAGCATTTCTGGGTGTCCGTGCTTTGCAACACAAAATAACGTGGTCCATGTTTGGCTCTAAGAACAACATGCAGAAGGTTTAGAGCTCAGGCAAACATGAGCAAACTGCCACAGCTTCAAAAGGAGATTCTGCTGAAGTTCTAGATGCTGTGCTCGTCTTTTCAAAGCACTTCTCTGCCTTAGTTTCTTAAGATGTACTTACACTTCAGGTTATGAAGGAAGATGAAAGAGGTAACTAGGATTTCTTTCCGTGCTTTTTCTGTGTATGTGTCTGCCAGTTCACAGAGATGGCTTTGCAGGGTTGTTTCTTACCAGGTGTTGCATTGTTCTTTGTCCATCTCAGGATTTAGACATGCTTCCTATCTCCTGGCAGAAATCTCCCTTCCCTTGCCCTGCTAATGAGATTTTGTGTCTGTAGCCCACAGGCTGCTGTTACCATTGTTCAAACCACATGCAGCTCACCAGTAATTCATCTTCCTGGCTGTGGAGGTAGAAGTAAAGCATCATGGACCTGCAGCCCCTGCAAGCATGGCTCAGTGCCATGGGTCAAGGATCACCACTGCCTACAAAGGAAATATCTCTGTGTGTTAGCTTAAAATATCCCTATGTGCATCACAGTTCGAAGATAAACATAAAACTAAGACACTGTTAACAAGCTGAAATAAAAGAGAAGTCATGCTTGTGCCTTCTTTTCCTAAAATCTTCCACAAGCAGCTTTTCCTCCTCTTTTTTTAATCCGTGGTGTGTAACTGCTTACATAAGATCAGTGAAGGATGCATTTTGTTGTACCAGCCTTGCATCCTCTGAGTGCTTCCTCAAATCTTTTGAGGTTGTATGTTTACTTTTCATCCTAAGCATTTCCACAGCCTTTCCCAAATTCAGCTCCATACCTTCTGCACCATTTGAGATTACCTCCTCCTTTGAGTTAAGTAGCAGGCTGCTTCAAAATCACTTCCTTCTCCTGAACAGCACATAATGCAATTTCCCTCAGCCCACACTGATAGCACTTCTCAAAGCCAGCCTGGAGACACCTGCAGGGCACTGGGTTTTTTCCTGTGATCACTGGGGTAATTCATATTCTATAGTGCAAGTTTTTTCTTTGAACTCTGAATCAGACTGTAAACGAGTAAATTATGTGTGTAATTGATGCTTTTCACATTGAGAGTTAAGAAAAAAGTAACCACTGAATTTAATGGGAAATTGATTCTTTTGTCCTGTTTAATGTGTTTTATTTCACATTTCGTTATCAAGTCCTAATTGGGCATTTAGTTTTGCATTATAGGGTCTACTCACCACAGTCTATTTCATTATCTGTCTGTACAGCTGTAGGGAATGAGTATCTCTGGGACAAAGATTTGCTAAGGCTCATATGAAGTGAAGGAATGTTTATAGGAGTGAAGCCATATGTGCAAAGTGGAGCCAAAGCAGGAAGGGGCTTCAGGCCAGCACCACCCCTGGTAAGGGTGAGCTTTGTCTGGCATCTCTCAGGAAACCTGGGATCTTAGGGCTGTAAAACAGTGTGCATTGCAAGGAAGTACCTCCTGTGAGCTGCCACAGAGGAAATCCATCATAGATATCCTAGAAAGCATTTTTGTCATTTACCTGACTCACGTAATCTGAATTCCTGGTGGGTTCAGCCTCTAAATTAAGAACTGGAAGTGCTTGTGGTCTCATTTAAACAGCTGCTACCTGGCAGATGATCTGCAGCTGAAGGTTACTTGGTCACAGATTCCTGAGATCACCTGGAACAAATTGAGGCTAAAGCACTGTGGCATGACATGGAGAAATGGCCTGGTAACTCTCTGAATGTCTTTCATTATCAAGCCAGCTGTGACAAGCTGAGGAGAACTCCCCACACTGGATGGATGTGTGGCAGTCAGAGCAAGAGGAGGGGGAGGGAAAGAGTGAGACGCACAGCTGGGTTCAAAGAGGCACATTACAGGCATAGTCCCATCTGCTTCAGGAATAAATACACATTATTTCAATGTGTCTCTAATCCCCAAAGCTTGCTTTGGTAGGGAAAAGTGTTGATTTTCAGCACAAACCTTAAATTAACCCTAAATATCTCCCAGAACGAAACACAAGCAGCAGTGGATTAACGTCGCTGGTGGAGCTGCAGGAGGAACAGCGCCGTGCCCTGTGCTTTTCGGACAGCAGCCCCACGAGCTGCCTGCCGGGCCGAGGGCACAGGAGGCCGCACAGCCCCCAGAGAGGGCAGGAGGCTGCAGTGATGGGGAGCCGGCTGCCATCAGCTGGGAAACGACACCTTGGAGAATCATTTCCTGAACAGGAAGGTGGAGCCGCATTCGCGTGCCCTCGGTCTCAGCAGGAAGGGCTGTGCTGGCTGTGCAGCCATTTCCCTGGCTTTCCCCCAGTATTTCCATACGGCACGATCAGCGCAAGGAGTTCTGCCACCTTCCCGTGGAAACACGAGTTGGATGATGGGCAGGGAGGGGACATGGCAAAGCAGCCCAGGGCTGTGTAACACTCAGCTTCTTATTTGTATCACATTATTCTGCTTTATGTGATAATAGGTAAGGTATGTGTCTGATGCAACTTGAAATGCTGTTGCTGGTGATTTTTGAGGTACTGCTCCTTCAGACAAAATATGGTTCAGGTCTTTATTCTGTTTTTATTTGTGTCAATGTGAGTTTTAATTAAGTGAAGCTTTCTCAATGTGGCTCCTGCCAGACTTGCAGACCTGGTTCTTACACAGACATGCACAGGAGTCCTGCGATGAATTACAGCAAAATACAAAAACCTTCTACATGTTCCTTCTACCTTCTCTGTCCTGCAATGGTTCCTCTCCTTGAACATCTGAAGTCAAGTTTAGAAACTAGAGTGCTCTGTCTCTTAGGCTCTACTACCTACCCATACTTGAGGTTCCTTTAGAGATAGGAAATCTTGGCTGACTCAGTGTGTTTCCATCCAAGGAATTTTACACTTGTATTATGTGCCCAAAAGAAGCAGTAAAGAACGTTCAGCCTGTTGTACTGGGTCATAGCAGGCTACAGGTGGCTGTGCCCAGTGGGTATGTGCATTACTGCTTCTGTACCCATCTCCTAGGAAAATTTTTCCCCCCAGAGTATCCAGAACCGAGCTTCAGCCAAAGTGCTTAGCTCACCTGAGAGCAGTATTTAATTTTGTTGAAGTAAGTGGCAAACGGGGGTGATTGATGCCATGAGCTGGCTCCTCCCAGAAGTGCTGACAGGGGCAGTCCTGGGATCTCCAGACAGGGCCTTTTCTGGGGCCAGTCCTATGTGCTGACATTGCTTTCATAAATCTCATCATTAGTGCTGTAAGCACATGAACTGTAAGTTAATCCTACTGTAACATGATTATTAAATCCATTAATCAAAGGCTGGAGATCCATAATTAACTTATTCTCCAGCATCAAGTAAATGATTCTGCTGTGAGCTTTAAGAAAGCAATTGTTCACTAATATGCAAAATACAGTGGGGCTATTAGACTATAAGACTGTAATTGTATAATTAAATTATAAATTTTGCATATTTTAATAACATTTTAATTATTTTCTTTGTAAGTTAAAATGGAGGTTCATTTTTTTTAAGGTTTCACATATAATTAAAAAAAAATCAAAATTAATATCTGTCCCCTACCTGTAAGCTGACCTTTCCATGAAAGGCTTTGACCAGACTCACCTTGCACCTGTCTCCAACAGTAGCTGACTATGGATTCTCCTGTTACGTATTTCAGCATATTCATTGTTGGTCACTGTAGACATTCAAATTTTAACTTGCAAGGACAAAAGAAGTGCCTGATAGCACTGTGCTAGTATCAAAGGCTTGGGTATGTTTCAATACAGGCTTACAGATTCCTTTTCCCTTCGTTGCAGAGGCACAGAGACGGGAGGCACACGAGGAGGTTGAAGCCCTAAGTTGACACTGGTGCTGCTATCAGCAGAGTTCTTCAAAGTGGCAAACCACAGTGTTTCCTGGGAAAGTCTAATGGAAAGAGAGATCTCCAAAACTTGCAGACAATGAATATAGAGTAATTTTTCTTGGCAACCTTAATGTTGATGGATAGAACAGTTTGCCTTGTCCAGTTTATATAAGAGCAGCTGATATAAAATTACTTCATAGCTGGATATTTATGAGAAGTTTCATTTCAAATAATATAGTTTTTGCCTCTGGCAGTGCCCTGGTTTAGCCCTATCATTACTGGGAACTAAATCTTTAGGCTATTCCAGCTATAACTGTAGGGTCTGTCTGATCTACGCAGCAAAGTTAATATTTTCCAAAGCAATGGAAACTTTATAATGGAAAGTCACATTAGCAAAAACTACCTGTCCCTAAAACCAGCCAGGAAATCAGGCACAGAGAGGAAATTTCAGGGATGTTCCTTCAGCTTCTCCTGCTTTCTCTCACATTGATACTGAGTGTTCTCCATGACAGTGAATGTACAGATATTCTATCTCAGTCCTCCTCTAGAAAAGTGACCAGAAACCAAGCTGTAATATAAGCAACATTCTCTCACCTTGTCTCTGCTGCACCTGGATCTTGCATAAACTGCTCCTCTCTCTTGAGGGAAATGGGATTCACCCCCGGTGCCAGACCTGAGCAACATCAAAGCAGCAAAGTTGTAACAAAAGCTGTGGCTAATGAAAGCAAGCCCTGAAAGCAGCCATCTGCTGAAGTCATAGAATTGTTCAGGTTGGAAAAGGTCTTTCTGGGAAGGGGTCTGTAGCACAAGCCATATGAGGAGTGGCTGAGGGAGCTGGGAAAGGGGCTCAGCCTGGAGAAAAGGAGCTCAGGGGGGACCTTGTGGCTCTGCACAACTCCCTGACAGGAGGGGGCAGCCGGGGGGGTCGGGCTCTGCTCCCAGGGAACAGGGACAGGAGGAGAGGGAACAGCCTCAGGCTGGGCCAGGGAAGGCTCAGGTTGGATATTATGGAAAAGTTCTTCACTGAAAAGGTGGTGGCATTGGAACAGACTGCCCAGGGCTGTGGTGGAATCTTCATCTCTGGAGGGATTTAAAAGCCATGTGGATGTGGCACTTGGGGACAGGGGTTAGCAGTGGCCATGGCAGGGCTGGGGGAATGGCTGGACTCGATGATCTTGGAGGGCTTTGTACAAAGAAATTCCTTTTGTTAACATTAGTATTTGGTGGCTAGTGTAGAACACATTAGGGCATTTTAGTTGGGTTTTAAAGAAAGAAACCAATACAGAAAAGAGATAATAATTTTTTCTAGTAGAGAATCTCTCTGAGGGGTTGTGTTCGTATCACAAACATTCACTTTATTACATTTTATGGAATGGACTTTAAATGCCAGTATATACAAGCCAACACTTCATTATTGGAGTTTGTGTTTATCCACTTGCCATTGTCAGTCTGTTCCCCTTTGTCTTCTTGTGCTGCTCTTTGTGCAAGCTATGATTTATGAATATGTGGGTTAGATCCCTCACAGTATAGCTTGGTGAAGTGGTTCAATAAAAAGTTATTAAAGTAAAAAATCTATAGTTTCTCATGCTCTGCTCACCTTCTATAGGAACCCCCAAGAAGAGATTCTTAAGCTAAACAAACACTGTGTGCTGAGACTGTTACAAAAGCTACAGACTGAGAGCCAGAACTCTGCTGAATGGATCCACTTCAGGCAATTCCAGTTCTGCCCGCATAACTGCAGGATTGCCCCCCTCTCAGTGATGAAAGCAGCATAGACCAAAAAAGGGTGGTGGGGCGGGGGAACCTGCCATAAAACATTCATTTTACAATCAGGAAATAAAGATTTCCAGTAGCCTTAAGCTGCACAGTACCAAATAGCATTTGGTTCTTTAATGTAACTGTGTGTGCCATATTTAATTTATCTTTAAAAGAAAACTCGGGCTCCTGCTCATTGCAGGATAAACGAAGCTGACTTTGGGCAGTTTCCAGAGCCCACTTAGAATATGAATTTCTTCAAAAAAGTAACAGTGTTTCAGCCTAAAATAGAGAGCAAAAGGGTGATTTAGACTAGCCTACCCCAACCCACGCATGTTTTTCACCCAACAGCACTGCTGACTTGCCACAGCTGCACAGCCACGTAAAAGAGGGGATGACAAATAGGCCACTTGTGCCTATGGCTGGCAAGAAGTGAGAGCTGCTTGTAGCAGTGCAAGCTGAAGGAAACACTCTCCAGGACAAAAAATCATTTGTGAGCAAGACATGGAAAGTGGTAGAATCTGTTCAACTGCAGCACAGCAGGAAGAGTATAAGAGATGGGTTACAAAACAATTTTGCTGCCTCTGTTTCATGCCCCCAAACCTCTGAAAAAATGCAGCTCTACAGACAACAAGCCTTCCATCTGTCTCGGGGATGGAGAACTTCAGCAAGTGAGGATTACCTCAGTGAGTGACAGATGTTAAAAGCAATGAGGCACCACTGTGCAGTACCGAATCACCGGCCTGGCACTGCCTCACCCGGCACAGAGCAGCACCATGCACGGGAGCACCCCTCTGTGCTGCGCTGCACTGTGCTCCTGCTGCTGCCTCAGGGCTCTTCTCTCACTGCAACAGAGCAGCTATTGAGGCAGCAATCACAGTCCCTCTGTTATCTCTGGCAAACAAAGAATAACAGCTATGATCCTATACATCCTCTGCGACATCTAAACTAGAAGGTTCCAACCTGCCAAGCTACCAAAATAATTTTGCCACCTGTAGTCCTCTGTAGCTGTCACGTGCAGTCCTGCATACCCATATCCAGCCAGGTGAGTTGTGGAATGAAATGCAGCTACGAGCAGAAGAGCCCAGCACAGGCACTCAGCTGAACAGGCTGCTGTCAGAGTCCGTGCTGCTGATGCTGACACACCAAGGCTTTGCATGCACACCTCACGCACTCTTCTGCTGGGTTCCTCAGGAAACACAAGGAAGTGTTTTGTCCACATTGAATCCACTGAGGTTAGGCACCTGGATGCCCACTGCCACAATTCTTCTCCTGCTGAAGCAGAAGAATGAAACTAATTTCTACTAAAAATATAGATAATAAGCCCAATAAAATACATTGACCAGCATGAAAAACAAAGGGAAAAGCAATTTGGAATAGTGGTCCACATTGCCAGGGTTCTGAATTGTGAAATAACCAATAATCCTGTGCATTTTGTTTCTCAAGACACATTTGATTTTCTCATGACTTTTCATGGTCAAGTCACTGCAGTTAACATTATCGCTGGAAACCTCAATGCTTGTGAAGCTGATTTTCTGTTTATAGCTGGTGATGGAATTGTTGAGGATGTTGGTGATGTTAACTTCTTCCATTTCTTCAGTCAGTTCATTTGCAGGCTCCTAGGAAACAAGAGTGCACAGTTTTAAGGTCTGTCTTCTGCAGAGCAAGGAGACCATAAGGGTAAAGATACAAGAGCACAGCTTCATACATGGTCATCCCAATACTGAAACACACCTTTCAGCTGCTGCCTAATCTTAAGAGGGCCTGAGGTCCCAGAGATGCCTGTTACCACCACTGTATTTCTAGAGATATTTTTAGATCCTTGAGCAAGTCTTACTCTGAGTAATCCAACACCCATCTCCTACAGGATATCCATCTATTCCTGTCTACACAGTAACTTAATGGCTGGGGAACTCAGTATTGAGGTGGGAAACTTTTTTACCCTGACAGGATTTGGGCCCGTGATGACCACTGGACTACAGACATACCTGACTATTTAATTTCTCACACTAAAGCAGAGCCCTTGAACAACTCACTCTCACAATCCCCACAGAACACTGTGGGACTGATGTTTGGAAGCATCTTCCAGGAAGGGAGGAAGAAGGGTTCAGCTTTCCTCTGGTAGAGGGAATTATCTCTGTTATTGGAATTGTTTGATAGAAGAGCAAAGAGTTGTGTTATACTGCCTCTCCTCTGGCTGCATTTGAAAGGAGCAGAGGTGCTTCATGCTCACATGAGCTCAGCTCAGGGCTACGGACCCAATTCCGGTGCCAGACCCAAGTGCCTTTCTGAATGTGGTCCCGTGAACCCAACAGGACTGTCAGCTAAGGCTGCTGCTCAGAAGTCTGTCAGAGACACAGCAGAATAGCACAGCACTCCTGTGCTATTCATGTGTTTGGTACACACAAAAGTTTAGATTTAGTGCCAATCAGGAGAAGCATTGTTAAGGCACCTGTAGCAGGAGGAACATTTGTCTTACTCAGTTAATGGGGAACTAATTGCTGTCAGTCCAAGACCACTGGGCTTATTCAGGTACCTCAGGCCTTACCTCCTCTGGTACTTTAGCTGCACACTTCTGTGATGAGCTGTAGTGAGCCACTGCATATTCCACAAGGGCACCAAAGATGAAGCTGAAGCAGATGCCAAGATAAACATCAATGGCCTTAATGAAACAGTTGGTTTTCGAAACTGAACTTCGTGAGCCAATCATCAGAGTTGTCATAGAAAGCACTGTTGTAACTCCTTGGAAAACAGAGAGACCTTTTCTTGTGGACACTTTGGAGAAATCTTGGCCTACCCTTCTGCTCATCTCATTACTCTCTATTGCTGGCCAGATAAAGCACATCACTTCTTACCAAATCCAAACCATCCATCACAGCAACTGAGATGCTTTTGTAGCATTAGCTACTGGCTTCACACAGGCTCTCCCTGCCATTGGCAGCTTGGCTCCAACAGGCAGTTGGCTCTCTTCTTTTTCAGTAAAAAAAAATCCCTTTGTCCTGCTCCCTCCAAAGCACATCACAAAGATCATGTGCTCTGTCCTCTACTCTCTGCAGTGGATCTCCTGGGAGCCTTGGCCACACACAGCCCTGCAAGTGGGCACGTGTCCTTGCCACAGCATGTCCTCCACACCAAGCCAGCTCTGCCCGAAGGAACAGCAGGAGGCAAGCAGACCATTTATTCCTGAGCAGGTAGCTCAAGAAAAGTACCATCTATCTAGCCTTCAAAGGCTCCTCTGCCTCCTTAAATCTTATCCGTTCCTCAGGCAATAACTCACCAATGCAGGTTCTTGCAGGCACTGACTCCAGTGTGATCCAAAAAGAAACCCAGGACAACATTACAAGCAGAGTGGAGGGTACATAGGTCTCCAAAATGAAGTAAAGGACATTTCTTCTCAGTTCAAACTGTAATATCAGTCGTGGGTAACTGCCTTTTTATGAAAGGAAGAAACTTGGTCAATGTGAGATTCCCAGGGACACCTGAAGTGAAACTGGGACAGCCCAGCACCAGCCCTTCAGCTGATGGAGCTCAGCAGAGCCGCACCACAACCGTGGGAGAGGCCTTGCTTCCACCTTAGACAGCTGATGGAGGCAACACCCGACACGAGGGACACCCTCAGAGCTAACACACAGCCAACACAGCCCACACGAGGGACACCCTCAGAGCCAACACACAGCCAACATGAGGGACACCCTCAGAGCCAACACACAGCCAACACAGCCCACACGAGGGACACCCTCAGAGCCAACACACAGCCAACACAGCCCACACGAGGGACACCCCCAGAGCCAACACACAGCCAACACAGCCCACATGAGGGACACCCTCAGAGCCAACACACAGCCAACACCTCTCACACGAGGGACACCCCCAGAGCCAACACACAGCCAACACAGCCCCCACGAGCCACACACCNAAGTGAAACTGGGACAGCCCAGCACCAGCCCTTCAGCTGATGGAGCGCAGCAGAGCCGCACCACAACCGTGGGAGAGGCCTTGCTTCCACCTTAGACAGCTGATGGAGGCAACACCCGACACGAGGGACACCCTCAGAGCCAACACACAGCCAACACAGCCCACACGAGGGACACCCTCAGAGCCAACACACAGCCAACACAGCCCACACGAGGGACACCCTCAGAGCCGACACACAGCCAACACAGCCCACACGAGGGACACACACAGCACTGACAGGCAAAGAGGCATCTGAACAGCACACGCCTTGCAGAGGAACTCCTGCACCTGAGCACAGCGGGAATGTTCCAGCAGGGCCTCGGCTCAGAGCAGAGCAGGGCTGATGCTCTCACCTGTCCTCTCACACTCAGCACAGCACACCTGTCCTAACACCTGATATGAAGGGCACTGCCAAGTTCAGCCTTATGTGATGGTTGAAAAACAGAAAAAACATTTGTCTCTTGATGTCAGCAGGCTCTGCCTCACGTCCCAAAGCATCCCAGTACCTTATAATCATCACAGAGAATTAGACCTCCATTTTCATTAGTGATTGGTGATCTTTGATATGGTATCTCTTTGTGCTCAAAAAAATTCAGTCATCTTTTAAAAATCAGTTTGTTGTAACCACTGAATAAGGGTTCTGAGGCTGGATCAGTAGTGTTTTCAGGATATAGTTCTGCTCTTTAAACAGTAATTCCCTTTGAAGTGTAGAAACAAAGTCCATGTTGTTCATGGGCTGTGTATGCAGCAAAACAACAAAACATTGTTATTTATAAAACCTTGTCATTCTAAGGAAGTTTTGCCCCCTTTCATAGTGTCTGTGATTGGAGAAAAGAGTATTTTAAACTGATAATGAAAAAGACATTGAATTCTGATCTCCAAAAATATGTTATCCATCACGATAGAATTGTAATTTACAAACAAATGTATATTTAAAAAATTAATTTTACTCCTAGTTACTGTAAACATTGCTCGCCACAGTATTTACAGACTGCACACATGGATAGAAGGGATAGAGTTTCTTCAGGTATGTGTGGAGAGAAAAAAAAAGGAGAACTTAAAAAAATTTTTAAATCCATCAAATGAATACAGTATATTTTAAGTCTCCATCTTTCTGTGGATTTCCATCTTACAGAATATCCTGATTGCAACTAATAGGATTTCACCACCTTTCTGTTCATCTCTTTTTGTGAGATTAAGATCTGCTAAAGACTTTGCTAGTGAAGGCCTGAGTCAAAAGATCCTGGCCCACAGGAAGGAGAGGAGGTGGGATGTGGAATGCTCAAGAGCTTTCCCTGCTCTTTTGTCTCACGGATTTACCTGTCTCCTGCTGTGACTTCGAGACCAGGGTGTGGTAGCGTTCCACTGTGTACTGAGAGAGCCGCAGCTTCTCGATGCCGTGGACGGAGTCGTTTCCTCTCAGCCAGGTGAAGGTGACATCGTTTTCATCGTAGCCCCCTGAGGAGAACACAGAGACTGTGTGACTGCTGTGGCCAGGGAAAGCCCAGCTGCTGCCCTGCTCTGTCTCCTGCAGGGAGCAGAACCCTGACCCCGGCACTGCACACTGGACAGAGGCCCCCTGAGCTGTGTCCGACCACGGGGGAACATTGGCTGTGCTTCCTTCACTGCACTTGGTCTGCTGCTCCAGATTTGGACAGGAACACACACCTCTGGGAATGACACACAACGTGGAAGGCTGCTGAGAGCCTATTTCAATTGTTTACATGGGGTATTTCTGTTTTCAAAGATAATCCATTGCTGTCATACACAGCTTGATTACATGCAGCGGGATAGAAGTACTGCAGTGGTTAACGCTCAAACGCAGTCTCTTCAGTCTGAGAGGAGAGCAGGAGAAACACAGTGGTTAAAAAAGAGAATTCAGATCCCACTGAGCCCCTTACCATGGAGCAAAAGCACATTTCACTGAGTCATCTATTCAAGTGCTTAAAAACATCAGAAAATGCATTTTCAGTTAGTCAAGAGCTTACAGCTGAGACTGCTATGTGGTTATGAACCAGGCTCCTCTGACTGGGTACACATTGTCCAGAAAACCTGCTCATAAAAACAACTTTTTCTACAAATCATTCCTCCTATCCTCAAAGGCATTACTTTACTGAGGACAAATAAATGCACACAACATTTAAGTAACACCAAATTCCTGCCTCAAAGCAGTGGGACTCCGCATATGCCATCTGAGCGCGTGCCTCCAGGGATGCAAGTGATGACATGACCTCAGATGAGACTGAAGGATACCTCAGTCTGAGGGATAAATCTTGTACTGAGTTGCCAGCCTGCCATTCCCTTAAAAATTTGACTTAATTTAGGAAACAAGCCCATCAGTTTCACTGATTTAATTCTTTTATTAAGAGCCCTTCTTTGAGTCCATGCACAGGGATGCTGTGATTCTGATAATAACCCATTTGTCCTGGTAGAAGGAATCAGATGCAGCTCTATTTACATCTAATTGCATTTTCTTATTAGACACAAATTACCAGAGCTTTGGCGTGATGAACTCCTAAATTAGGTGTCCAGAGTATGAATCCCCGAGTAGAATCCTAAACATGTGACTTTTCAAAGTTCCTAAGTGGTTTTATAAATCGTGGTTACCCAGGAAAATTTTATAATAAGTGATAGATTGCTGTTAATTCATCTGGCATATATTTAAATAGCATTATTTCTGGGCACTTATCCTAATGAAATCTCCAGTGGGCAATATGTATGTAATTTCATTGGAATTACACAGCAACTGAGCATGATGTAGGACCCAATCACTTTTAAACCAGGCCTAAACATGCTCTGCTTTAGCAGAAGAGGCCAATCATTATTATTTCAGGAGCTATTCTTTGTAATAAAGTTAACCATGGTGAACTAATATGATTTTAATGTGAAAATAATATGTGCTTCCCTAGGTGCTTCATGCTGCAACCCCAGAAGTTAAAAATCTGGTCTTTTCAGTGCTGAGATGGTGCAAGTTTGGTTTTGTGCCACGCAGCAGGAGCTGGCTGCCTGCTCATCACAGGTACGGAGCAGCAGCGCTGCGCTGGCTGAGCTCTGGGGTAACAACCCTGCAGTGGCCTGCATTTTCCTGGAGCCTTTCTCAGCCAGCATTGCCATAGGTGAGCTTTTAATCTAATTGAGAGCAGAACTCACTGATAATTCCTCTTCTTGAGACTTCCTGGTCTGAGACTCTTCTGTTGACAAGGGTCCCATCCTCTGTGTCCCTGCAGCAGTCAGCCCTAGTGGAGGGGCAGGTACCACAGAGCTGGGTTTGCCCTAATTTCAGCTCATGATCTGAGAACCATGTTCAACTCTAATTCTAGTGAGAACCACCCTTCCCAATGTCTTTTTACAGTGGGGATTTGGGGGGTGCAATAGGCAGTAGACACCTAAAAATGTGAGAATTGTTCCTTGCTGTACTCTATCCCATACACTTACCCCACAAGTTAGTTTTGAAGAAGCTGTGTATTCAAAAGGACATAAATTTTGAAAACCAACCAATATTACTTCATCCTTTCTGTGCAAGATTGAATTATCTACACTTTAATAAAATATGCTTTATTACCACTTTTCTACCTGAATTGCATAGTGATAGGAGTTCTCTGGACTGTGGATTACAGCACAAACATTTGAAGAATGATGACGCAGAATTTGTTTTCTTCTGGACATTATAATTTGCAGGAATAAAAGTCTACTTCAGAAAGCCACTGTGCTGAATCTAGATGTTCAAGATGTGTAGTTACTTATGGATAAACAAATTTAGAGTTTTCTAGAACATTATACTTACAGCTTTCTAGCTGCAGTCGGCATGTTTGTGTGTCCATGGGGTATTTTGACAGGTCCATGTTACAGGCAACAGTAGTAGTGATTCTGTAGGAAGAGAATGAACTCTGAAAACTGCAATAAAAGCATGTAATGAAATTGCTGTTTCACACAACAAACTGGATCACAAAGCTTCTGCTCTGTCAGTTAGATTATCTGGACCTATGAAATGAATTAGCTGAGAACCCTCCTTTAGAACAAGTGCTCTCTGCAGCCACCCCAATGAAAATGTAACCTAAGGAGGAATTTTGCTTTGCTCTGGTGAGATGTAGAGTTTAGATTCACATTTCTTTCTCAGTGCTACAATTTGCACATCTTAAGAAGTCACCACTTGCAACATGAGGCACAGTAACTAACTGCACACGTGCTCTGGCTTGCTCTGATGTGGAGGTAAATGAGTTTTACTCTGCAGCTGAGGAAACTGGGACCCGGTTCCTGCAAGCTAAGTAGAGTACTGTGGGAATTGCTAACCCGAATGTAGTGCACGTTCCTACAGTCCATGGACAAATACACTTCCTGGTAAAAAACAGAAGTCATCACTACATGGCACTGGATAAGCAAATGGCTTCTCACTATCAGTTAAACTTTTACTGTTGTGATGTCCTCCTTCCATTCCTCCCCTGCCTCCATCTGACTGGAGTTTTCCTCAGTGACACCTAAACTTGTGAGCTTTCTGAGCAGGCTTCAGGGCACAGCAGGTACTGTGATGGGAGATCCTGATCCCTGACTGGCATTTCCAGGAGGCCAGAACAGGGAAAAATGGATCAGCAGAGAATGGTCACAGTTGGCTTTTTGACCCCAAACTCATGACCTGTAACAGCTGGTGTCTGCTCCTGTCCAGGGTAATTCTGGAAATCTCTTCTGAGCCAGCAGCAGCAAAGCCAGAGGTCTCTGTACCTTAAGGCATACAGGACAGTGCCATTAGAGAACAGCCTGATGAGGCGGTTGCCCACGGTGACATCGTGCAGGAAGGACCTTTTGGACTCCACGATGTAGGTGTCTGGCACCCAGAGCAATTCCACCAGACGAGCGTCCAGCGTGAAGCTCCTGTTGCCGTGGAAGACCAGCCGTGGGTCTGTCCAGCGCTGCCGCAGGGAGATGGTGGCTGTGTAATCCTGGCAAAGAGAGGAGAGCCCGGGAGGACGCGTGTCCTGTACCTGCACGGCACAGCTGCGGGCACACCATGTGTATGACAAGGGACAGAACACATCTTTGTTCAACCAGGCTTCAAGCTTCATTTTCATCCCAGTTTTATTCACTCTGTAACATTTCTAATACACTTCCACTCTAAGGTGTGGAGTTTGATGACTAAAGATTATACTTATATTGTTTTATGTTTTTAATGAGCAATGATTGTAACTGATGTTTTTGTGTCCATTTTGCAAGTAAGAGAACAGATGGGAAGCACACACTTGAGGCCACCCCATAAATCACTGACATTACAGATCAGTCATTGCCTAGAGCTGGGAAATTCCACACGTACTATAAATCTGGTCATCAAAGAGGCATTGGCACTCTGGAGAAAAAAAAGGTAAGCGAATCCAACCTGTTATTTCAGGGAGGTCTTAAAAAAAAAAAACCCAAACAAATGAAAAAAGAAAGCTTGTGCCTTCTATTTTAATAGGAATTTTGAATCTAAGAACACTAGGATTAACTCGAGTTTGGCCTGCCAAAATCAACCTGCAGTGACTGGAGCATTTTCACCGTGCCCCAACAGAAAAGAATAAGCAGCACCTGCTCAGCTCTGATGGTGATGCTTTGCTGAGCCTTCTGGACACCACAGGCACTGCTGGACTATTTCACCTCCTTCCTCACAGTCAAAGCAAAAGCAACCAGTAATGCCTTGTACTTTCAGAACATCTGTGTCACAGGCAGACTGGCACTGGTGCTTGTGCTAACAGCCTGAACAACCACGTTTCACCACAGAACTGCTGCCTGCCTCTGGAAGATCAAGCAGTTCTGCTTCATTCCATCTCCAATTTTCAAATGCTTTAAGGAATTAAAGAGTATCAGTGTCAACTTTTGCAACTTTTAAAATTTTACCCTCAGCCTGTGATGTCGAATAATGGGTTGTTATGGCTTTCAATACAGTGAGTTACAGTAGTGACAAAAGTGAAGTATCCCGGTTGATTCCCCAACTTTTATCAGGGAACAGATTGAGCTTCTGCAATAGTTCCTATATGATCAGTGAAATTTAAATGGATCATCAAGAAAAAATCCAGAACAGGAACTATTTCACAAGGCACTTCATTTAAGTAAGAGGTTTGTGAATAATTGATTTTGTTGGTTCTGCTCCTTCCCCAAAATGAAGCTTTAGCAAAGTTACAAAATTTTATTTAGTGAACTTGATTAATTTGGTGGGAGGAGGTAGAAAAAAATAATTGGTGGTGGTAGTCTCGAAAAGGCAGAAGTTAACTGTTGAAATTGTTCCTGACTGAACTTCTGACTGTTCGGACTGAAACTATTTGCTGAATTTACCAAAGTTGCCCATAGTTTTGGTCATTTTGAAAGAGGAGCTTTCAGTGATCAATGTTTGAAATCCAGCTGTTACCAGAAGTGGAATGAATCAGATTCACCAGTGGTGGGAAGATGTTCTCTGTATATTTAAATTTATTTTCTTTCTTTTCTTGGGATGGCCAGTCCTTTGAGCCTCAGGCTGTGTCACAACTCAAAGTCTTACTTCTCCTCCTTGAAAAGAAACCCTGTCCAGGACTTCAGTCAGAGCCAGCACCGTCCAACAGAGCCATCCCTTTTCCCACACAAAGAACTCCCACATGGACGAAAGGGGTGCCATACAGGACTGATTTTTTTCCATTTCCACAGGGCCTGATTTCCAGAAGGTAATGAGTTTTCAACCAGGAGGACTTTTGGAACCACTTCTATTTACTTGTAAGCCCACATCACTGTGGTGTCTCCACAGTCTGCCATCATAAATGAGCCCTGTTTTCATCCCAACTCTGAAAGTGGTCAACAGACACCAAAAAGCAGTTTCAAAATGACCATTTCTGTGCTGAACACACAGGAATACATGTGAAGTCTCTCAGGCAGACCCCAATCTTATCTCGTAAAATAAAAGTTCTTTCACTTACCATGTCACTCTCAGATATACTAGAAATGCTGGCGATGTCCAGACTCATTGCAATTTGTACAGGTTCTCCTGCAGAGGGAAAGAAATGCTTCAGCGGAGAGAAGGGAGGTGTGAAGGGCACAGTGAAGCCACTCAGGATGCTGTGCAGGGTGGGCACTGTCCTCAGCCTCACTTGCTGTCTCTAAAACTGCAGAGGCCCAGAGGGTCAGACAGTTTCAGAGCAATAGGCTCACAAAGGACACGATCCAAAATGCAGTCATCACTGTTAGCGAGCTGGAGTTCTGTGTTTGGTGATGGTAGCAGGGGGCAAATACCCAGCAGCACTGGCTGTGAAGCTCACCGGTTTAGATCAGCAGCATTTCAGTGGCATTTGCCGTTGGACAAGCAGCCAGGGCCACTTTGTCCCTTGCTTCACAGCCCACACCAGCCACAGAGCAGCCAGGCCAAGGACCTCTGCACAGAGCACTTCTCACAGCTCAGGGAGCGATGGCAGCCCCGGTTCCTGGGGAGGAACCACCGAGAGGCAGAGAAGGTCCCTGATTCCCGAGAACAGGCACTGCCTGAACTCCAGAGGAGCAGCAGCCCCCGCCAGGTCCCAGCTCCCACCGGACGGATCCGCAAACCGAGCGTCACTGCCGGCATCCACCGCGAGAGGGCAGCACCGCCCGGCCAGGGGACAGGGGGACAGGGGGACACGGGGACAGGGGGAGAAGG